>LPNX011192608.1:129573-214358 GCA_001517045.1 Pseudotsuga menziesii
AAGTTAGAATAATAATTTTTTTTTATTTTATTTTATAGATTAGGTTTATTACAAATGCTATCCGAATATGGTTACAATGCTCGAGCCTAATGGATCTTATACTGTATATTTTAAACATAAATTTTTGTAAAGTATGTATTTGCAAAAGTAGCAAAAATAATATTTGTTGCACACAGATAATTACCAATGGTTGAACCAAAACCAATTGTGGAAGAAGAGGCAGTACCTCAGGGCATGCCGGTCTTAGAAAATGCAAGTATATACATGGAACTGGAGGCCAAACATAATGCTAAAATACAATCAGAAATGTTAGAAATGATGTGAAGTTTGAAGGAATATTTAGAAAGCCTTAGGGAAGATAATGTTAAACTGATGAATTCCAAATCAAACCAAGAAGAGATCAATGAGTTGATTTTAAAAAGTTTAACAAAATAGGCACTATAGAAGAATAAAGGTTAGAACTCTTTTCGTATGAGAAAGAAAAGAAAAGAAAATACCAAGAGTTGCAGTAGTGAAGAAACTATTGACAACATTCGAATGATTTCCAAACATTTAAAGAAAGATGAGGAAAAAAAATCTAAGAAACAAAAAGAAAGATCTAAGGAATTACAAGGGGAATTTAATAAATTAAAACTTCCAATGTTCAACGAGGAATCCAAGGAGGCTGCAAAGGCATGGTTGTTAATATTTCATATTCTTAACAAGATATCATTAGTGTTTAATCCAAATTCACAACAGTAACATATGTCGAATCACTGGAAGAAACACAATCACAAGATATGCAAAATATCTATCCTGGGAAACCCTCTAAGGGGAATAAAACCCAACAAAACTTCCTCTATATAAGATGTATGACATAATACCCCAAAACATGTATTCTCCTCCTTGCTAGTATGTCTCTCTCTCTATTCTATGTGCTACAAAAGTGAGTGATTCTATGTTAAAATGAGAAGCACAACTCCTCTATTTATACTCTTTTTGTCAACTGACTTTTACCATAATCAAGTCAGTCCCACTAAAATTTATGGACCGACTTCACCTAGGAAATCATGAAACAATATTTTATTATATTCATTAGGGTGATATTGACCTGAATTACAATGGAGGATTTACCTTATAACTCTATGATGACAAATTACAATAATAACATCCTGATGGAGGAATAGAACATCTCCCTTGGGGTACATCAATAAAATACATTTAGAATATCCTTTGAAGTTACAATATTTCAACACTCCCCCTTAATTAGAAGGGTATTCTACTGACAACAACATCATGAAATATAGAAGTAATGAGAGAGAGCATCTTCATTAGTATTAAGGTAGCGGCATATATACGTCATAGGAAGTTTTCAACAATCATCAGTAACTGGAACAATTAATCTTCAATATATTATGTAGCACACGATCACTTGATCCTTTTGCAGCAACACTTCGATCTTCTGATCCTTCATAGAAACACTTCGATCTTCTTAATCCTTTGCAGCATCACTTCGATCTTCTCGATCCTTTTTAGCAGTACATTGATCTTCTTGATCCTTTGCAATAACACTTCAATCTTCTCAATCCTTTGCAGCAACACTTCGATCTTCTCAATCCTTTGCAGCAGCACTTTGATCTTCTCAATACTTTGCAGCAACTCTTTGATCTTCTCTACCCTTTGCAACAACATTTCGATCTTATCTATCCTTTTCTACCACACTACCTATAGCACACATGATATCTTTGCAGGATGATCAATCCCTATCACTTTAGGACATAAGTCTAAGGATGATGCAATCCTCATCAGAATACTCCCCCTTAACGAGGAGGGCTCATAGTATCGACTAGCTTATTCGTCCGTAAATGAATGCAGGACCATATTGTCTGCAAGGACTCATTGTAGACCATCCTCAACACGTTAGAGATAGGACCACTCAAAGCAAGTTTTATACTACAACATCTACATGTACATATAGGAATACTCTCCATGTAAGAGTATCATCTGCAACTGTATATCTCAACCACACCTAAATGCAGTCCTTGTCATCCGTAAGGACTCATTGTAGAGCATACTCAAATTCAAAAATAGGACCACTCCTAAGTGAGTGTTATTCTATGACATCCACAAGTGAATGTGGGTACACTCTCCATGCGAGAGCAATTTCTATAGCTGCAGAACTTGACTACACCTAAATGCATGCCCTGTCATCCGTAAGGACTCATCGTAGAGAATTCTCGTATTCAAAGTTAGGACCACTCCTAAGCGAGTGTTATTCTATGACATCCATAAGTGAATGTGGGTACACTTTCCATGCGAGAGTAACATCTGCAGGGCCATCCTTAGCTAGTAAGGACCACTCTCAGGAATATAGCGTTATTTCCTGCAATAGCATCCTTAAGAGGGGATACTGTCATCCATAAGTGAATGTCAGACCTTGTCAGCATCTTCATGCGTACTTGTCCTTTTTCATATTGGAGCTTTATTGTCATTGCATTATCAATGACAGTCTTATAACCACTCCCCCTTTCTAGGGAGGATCCATATCATCAACTAGCACCCCCTTGTCCAAGGAGGGTTTGTATATTTGACATGTTCTTCCTTTCCAAGGAGATTCCATATCTTTGACTTGTCCTCCTTTTCGAAGATATTACATATCTTCATCATTCCTTGTTGCAAGGAAAGTCTATAGTATCATCACTATTACTCCTTCCGCGGAAAGTATTTTCTGACTACACCAATCTTGTCACGTAAATATTTGAACTTTACTTGAGATAGAGGCTTGGTTAGAACATCAACAACTTGCTCATTGGTACTCACATACTGGAGCTTTATAGCTCCCTTCTGTACCATATCCCTTATATAAAAATATCAAATTTCTATGTTCTTTGATTTATCATGGAGCACATGATTCTCTGTCATCTTTATACAACTCTGGTTGTCACAAAGAATCACTTTGGTATCCAAATCCATGTCAAATAGACTTGACATCAGTTTTCAAAGCCATATCACTTCACAACTAGCAGAGCAAGCTGCTATGTACTCTGCTTCAACTGTGCTAAGAGCAACACTGTACTATTTCTTATTAAACCATTAGATCATGACGAAACCCAAACAATAACATCCACTTGAGGTGCTCTTTCTATCTGTGGCACTTCCTTTCCAATATGAATATATATATCTATACAATCTGTAGTCATGATCTCTAACATAGTATAGTCCAAAATCTATTGTACCTTTTAGGTACCTCATCACATGCTTTGCAGTTATCAGTTGAACCCATATAGGTTTAACTAGATACTAACTTACGATTTTCACAGCAAAGCATATATCTAGCCTTATACTCATCAGATACATTAATGAAACAATAATTTGTCTATATTGAGTCATATTGACTATAACTCTGATGATTCATCAGATATCAACTTCAGTTTGGTATCCATGGGTGTGTCCATGGATTTACAATCCAACATATCAAATATTTTCAAGATTTCTATTGCATACTTTCCCTGGTTCAAAAATATTCTTTCTTGGCTCTGCCACACTTCCAACCTGAGGAATGAATGCATCAATCCAAGATCTTTCATCTTGAATTATTCAGCTAGATTCGTTTCAATTTGTGATATGTTTCTCATTCCTCTTAGAAATAGATCATACACATACAATAATAGTATGACAGGTTCATCATCCATAATATTCATGTAAAGGTTAGGATAAACTTTACTTTTGGTAAATCCCAAGCTTATCAAGAATATATCTCTTCTACCATTCCAAGATATGGGATCTTACTTCAATCTATAATGAGCATTTTTCAACTTACATACATGAGTCACTCTGTCTTTGAATTCAAACCCTTGTGGTTGTTCTATGTAAGCCTCTTCCTCAATCATACCATTTGGGAAGGTTGTCTTTACATCCATCTAGTGTAGATCCCACTTCATCATGAAAGCAAGTGCCATGATGGTTTTTATGGAAGTGTGCCTTGCTACTAGAGAAAATGTCTCTTCATAATCAATCCCCTCTTTCTGAGAGAATCCTCTAGCCACAAATCTTGGCTTGTATTTTTCAATACTTCCATCAGCTACATGTTTTATCTTGTAGATACATTTCAAAGATACCACACCCTTTTTTTTTGGTTTGGGTACTGTATCCCAAACATCATTCTTCCTTATTTACTGGTATTCTTTCGTTATTGCTTCCACACACTCTTTCTTCTGTATGATTTCCTCATAGCTGGTGGGTTCTTGATCTACAAGGTCACACATCAAAGCTACATAACTGGAGAATGGATTTGTTCTCCTTCTTGTTCTTGTGGAGCCATCTGGATATCTATACTTCTCTACTTCTTGTATGAATTTTCTTACCCAAGCAGGTTTTCTCTTTCGAGATATATCCATAGTAGGGGGTTCCTAAGGTTCTAGCATATCATGATCTTCAGATGCTACTATTTCAGGAGAGGGTTCAACTTCTACCTTTCTAGGAGGTACATCCTCTTCATGTACTTCTTCAAGATGACACCTTCTGGATTTTTTAAGAGGTGTCTCTTCATAAAAAATTACATCCCTACTAATATCTATATGATGGAATCCTGAAATGTATATCCCGAAGGATTTTGAGACTTCATAGTATCCAACAAATATTCACTTCTTTCTAGAAGGATCCAACTTGATTCTCTTCTCTTTTGAAATATGTACATATACTGGATAGCCAAATATCTTGAGATGACTCACTTTAGGTTTCTTTCCTGTATACATTTCTTTAGGATTCTTGAATCCAAGAGCACGGTGAGATAATCTATTATGCACATACACAATTGTTCTTGCTGCTTCATCCCACATGCGCATGGGGACGTCTTGGTCATGAATCATTTTTTCACTACTTCCATAATGGTTCTATTCTTTCTTTCTGCAACACCATTCTATTGAGGATTGTAGGGAGTGGTTAGTTCCCTCTTGATTCCAACTTCCTTGCAGAATGCTTCAAATTGTTTTGAAGTATATTCTCCACCATTATCTTATCTCAGTGTCTTGATTCTTTTTTCTGAATGGTTCTCTATCAAGGATTTGAATTCCTTGAATTTTCCGAACACTTCACTCTTGGTATTCAAGAAGTATATCCATGTATTTCTTGAATAGTCATCAATAAATGTGACACAATATTCATATCCACTTAAAGATGTGGAGGGAATAGGACCACATACATCATAATGAATTAATTCCAATGTACCTTTATCCTTTGTTTCACTTTTCAGAAAGGGATTCTTGATGTTATTTCCTCTTGCAGATACTTTGTAAGTTCCTTCATGATCAATCTTCATATCTGGTAACCCTGTTACCACCTTGCTCAAATAGGGTAGCACTTTGTAGTTTATTTGAGCAAGCCACCTATGCCATAGTTCACTTAAGCTAATAGTCTCATGGATAAGGGATGTCTCTAGATGTACTTTGAATTTGTACATTCCTCCTTCTTCTTCACCAATGAACACATCATATTCAAGTGTATTTCCTTTGGACAACATGAGTACTTGTCCATCTATAAAAGAAACTCTATATCCTTTCTTATTTAGTGTTGAGATGGAAAGTAGGTTCTTTTTAAAACCTGGTACATGTAGTACTTCCTTCATCTTTAAGGAAGTTCCAAAGTCAAGCTTATAGTTTGATTCACCAATACCTTTGATGGGATATTGATAGTCATCTCCTAATGATACTTTCTTAGGATATCTCTTTTATTCAAGTATTGGTAGAGTTTTCTTCTTCCCTGACATGTGCTTTGAAGCACCACTATCAATAAGCCATGTATCTTCTCCCGGTGTTATAGACCCAGAGAGTGCAGAGAATAGTGCATATTCTTCTACATCTTATTCTTTGGTATTCATCTCTTTTATGTCTTTCTCTCTCCCATGCGTTACACAAGTGAGTGAGACTACGTTCAAATGAGAAGTACATATCCTCTATTTATACTCTTTTTGTCAATTGAATTTTACCCTAATCAAGTCGGCCCCACTAAACTGTCTAGGCTGACTTCACCTAGGAAATCACAAAATAGTATTTTATTATATTCATTAGGTTTCTATTGACCCGAATTACAATGGAGGATTTACCTCATGACTCTTTGATGACCAATTACAATAATAACATCCCGACAGAGGAATAGAACATCTCCCTTGGGGTACATCAATAAAATACATTTAGAATATCCTTTCAAGTTACAATATTTCAACAATGGTTACTAAATATAAAACAATATTTTCAAGTCTATAGTTATGATGTCAATTTAAAATCCCGTCTAGCTATATTCCAATTGAGCAGAAATGTTTCCCTGTGGTGGCAGGAAGTGAAAAGTGTAAATAACATACATAGGAAGGAATTAAGTTGGAATTTTTTTGAGAATTTTTTTAAGAATAAATACATGTCAGAACAATATTATGACGAAAAAGACAAATAATTTAATGACTTTTGATTGGTACAATCAACTATGGAATATTTCATGACTAAATTTGTCAATTTACAACGTTATGTACCATACATGAAAGATGAGAAAGCCAAATTATATAAGTTTGTCAGTTTCTTACCTATGAATTATAAGGATAAAATTGAATTTGATATTCCAAAGACCATGGATGAAGAAATTATAAAATATAAACTTTGTTACCTTTTATTCAAACAAAGATATGAATTAACTAGGACTTGGAAAAACAAAAGGAACAAAAAAAAGGACCAACGTAAAAAGGGATTCAAACCTTCTCATTTTAGAAAAGGAACCAAGAGTTATTCAGAAAACAATTATAACAACTTAGGGTTAAATTTTAACAATGGAGTGAAAGGTACATGAGCTTTTGGAAGTGGAGGCAATAACAATGCAAAAGAAGTTAAATGTTGGGGCTGTAATGGACCTCATTTGTATAGAAACTTCCCTCATAATCCTACTAGGAAAATGGTCCCTCTAAAGATGCTTCATGAAGCCTCCACCATTAATGACATAGCTAGAAATATATCTGGAATTAATGTTGCTTTGGAATATCATCAGGCATATCATTAGACTACTATGTTGGAAGTGGAAGGTAAAATTCTGAGTACATATGTTTCCATTCTTATTGATTCAAGAGCTAGTTTAAGTTACATTGCACCAAGAATAGTTGAAAAATTTAACCTTTCCAAGGAAAAACATAAAATGGATGGTTGCCACAATTAGCAACAGGCGTGAAGAGAAATTTTACAGAGAAAGTAAAATGTTGTAGGCTGAGTATCAAGGAAATGGACACATATGTCAACTTAAATATAGTTTTTTTAGGTTCATATGACATTTTAATCAATATGAATTGGTTAGAATCTCATAAGACCATTATAATTGTTCGCATAAAAATTTTAGTTGTATTGATTATGAAGGTAAGTACCATACCATAAAGGGAATTTATAGACTCATAACTATGCGACAAATCGTAGTCGTACAACTCAAAAAGTGTATCAAAAAAGGATGTCAATTGTATGCCATTAAAATTATGGAAACCAAAACCGAGCAACCAAAAAACAACTTTGGAGAAATTTCCCATTCTTAAGGAATTTCAGGATGTATTTCTTGATGAGATACCAAGATTCCCTCCTAAAAGGGATTCAAACTTTACTATTGATTTAATGCCTAGACCAACACCTATATCATGATATCCTTACGGTATGAGTATTCCTGATTTGATATAATTACGAATGCAAATACAAGAATTACTTGATAAAAAGTATATTTGGCCCAGTGTGTCTGTTATCTCCTAAATAAATTAGTCTTCAATAGGTCAGACTTATAAAATAAATTTTTGCATAGTGATGAAGATTTCAGTGCACATTATGAAATATTTTTGTGTGCTTAATAAAGTTGGAATGCCTTGTACTCTATTTTTTCATAAAATTCAAAGTTTAGCTTTTGGTGGCTTAGGCAAACATCTCTATTGTTCATTAGCCACTAAAAAGCCCAGCTTTCAGCAGCTGAAAAATTGGATCCAAGATTACCTTAACCATCTAAAACTCCAAAAGGGGAAAACAGTTAGCACATCTATCACAATCAGACACCGTCAGCATGAAGAGAGCCACTATCAAGCACTTAACCGCCGAAAAGAATGGACCTGCAATAAATCATGAGTTGGTTAAGAAAGGGTCATTATAAAACTAAAGTGATTGATAAAGAACCCAAACCCTCGCTACCTGTCCTGTGACTGTAATTGAACCCCCACAGAGCATTGATTTCCAGTTAGAATGATTATAGCACTGGCTAGCTCACGGCTCTCATCAGAATTTAATGTCACCCTACTCAATTCCCAATTGCAAATAAGCCCCCTCAAATTCAGCACCCTCTCCTCAGTTCATTCCACATGTTTTGCATGCGTCCTCACTAAGCCAATCCATCCCTGAATCCAGCATTGTAATCTCTATCTCCAGGGTTTGAATTTCTATTTTGTAGGTACAGAAGAGTAATCCAAAAATGAAGAAAGGAGGAGGACCTGCCCTAAGACAAGAATTGGGTGACATTGGCTACCTCAAATCACAACCAGAGGTGTGCCAACTTTTCAAAGACTCGAGCTGCTACAGGTTCTGCGAAAAAGTTTAGGGATCCCATGAGCAAGTGGAAGAGACATTTTCTCTCTCCTTTGATGGCTCGAAGGCAGTGATTGGTAGAGAAGAGTTCCAGGTGGATGAGGCTCTGATAACACAAGTAACAGGGCTCCCAATGACTGGGGAAAAATGGTTCAAAACCACCATCACAAAGAATGTGGAATTCAGGTCTTACTTGAAGCCCGAGCATAACAATGTTGTATGGAAGAAAAGCATCCCTTCATCCTGGCTTGAGGAGAAATGACAGCATTTGTTGAAAGCAATTCTGGTCTATATAACTTGTGAGGGTAGGTATAATAGGGTAATGATATACCATTTTAAGTTAATGAACCATTTCATCGGAAGGATCCCATTGAACCTACCTTTCTACCTACACAAGAGATTGACCAAAATGGCCCATAAGGTTAAAACCCATCCCACCAAGATTACAGGAAGGCTATCCCATTGTGGCCTGATAAAGCTAATAGTCCTAGAATTGCTGCAAAGAAGGAACATATCCTAGACATACTTCCTATTTTGGAATGAGTTTGAGACATGATTGCAGCCAGAAGACAAAGGGAAGTTTTCTTCAAAGAAGTCCACCACTCCTAGGTGTGGTAAGAGGAAGAGGACGGCCATCTATCCAATGGTAGTGGAACATGCCTCTCCATCTCCTAATACCAACAAAGCCAAGAGAAATCTAGATTTCAGTGGAAAGGCAGAGGAGTTTTCAGCACCAGATAGAAATATACTCAACCTACCTTAGAATTTGAAGATGAAGAGGAACAGGAAACTAACCTAGCAGATCAGTTTCAAATAGGGCAAGAGGAGTTTCCATCACCCACACCAAAGGAGGACCAGGGTGAACCAATGGCAGAGGCTTCCTCCAGCAAACCTAGGTCTCACAAAATCAATCAACTATTGAGATAGGTGTATGAGCTAGAAGTCTTGGGAAGAGAAGTCAAAAGAACCAATGAGAGGTTAACTAGGAGAAATGCTGAATTGTATCACTCTTTACAGGAGATAAAAAGAAAGAATACCAAGCTGGAGGAGAGTAATCTCAGATTAAGGAAAGATAAAGTAAGGATCTATAGGAAGATCAGGCTGTCCAAGTCTCACACAAGGGATTCTATCCCTCAACCTCAAGCTCACCAGAAGCTGGAAACCCTAGCAGAAGTATCAATAAGCCTTTTTGGCCCAGAAGCAGCCTGTGATACTGTTTCCAATCCAAACCCTAGGAAGGCTGCAGAGACATCAAAGGGACAACACTAAAACCTCTAAAACAGCAGGGTAAAGTGTGATAATAGTTTTTGATAATAAATTTAAAACAGAGCTTTTGGTGGGTTAGGAGAACGCCATAGTTGTTCATTAGCCACCAAAAATAGAGTTTTCAGCAACTTACAGACCCCAAATTTTTCTTTCTTAGCCACTGAAAGCGTAGAACAATGCAGAAAGTCATAAGTTCCAAATAGAACCCACTTTGGTTGATCCAAATACCTCATGGATGATTTATAAGGTTGGAAATTAATTAAAGGCACCAGTATTTTTGTTCTGTTTCAGTTTTGAAGGTGCCAGCGAGGTGAATTAGGTCACAAACCACTACCTACTCTGACAAAGTGTGACTTGTCTACCAAATAGCAAGTCTGAGTTCTACTCCAGCATTCATTGTAGTTATTAAAGAGTTTGAGGAGTAAGAGAGTGTTGGCATTAGGTATATTAGCACTTAAAGTTAGGGTTTTGACCTATTTTTAGCAAACAATTATGATTATCCATTTTTAGTAAATTTGATCCAATTTTTCAGGATCTGAAATAAATTTTGTGAAGGCTATAAAGCATGTGACTAATGTAGAAGCAAGGTTTCAACTTCGGAGAATTTTAGACCCTTTAATATAAGCTCTTTTGTCATTATATGTTCAGGGTCCATCTCTTTTCTATTCTGTACTTGTGCTTGGATGTTTTATTCAGGTTTATTCTTTTTGTCTAATACCAGATAGATGTCATCCTATCTCTATGTTGATGAGTTGAATTACAAGTATCTTTCCTTGTTATGATTATCCATTCATATGTGAGTGCCTTATATATGAATCTGCCAGCATAGTGAGTTCTTCATTTATTCACCTTTAATACAAACCCTCTGAACATTGATAGTTAGAAGCCTTATCTATTTAATTGATTATCATGCATGTATTGAGTGAGTGAGGTCTTATTGGTCATCTGATGATCCAGATGGAGATCAGTGGCCACCCACCTATTCCACTAGCTCAAAACAATTGTCCATTGTGGTAGTTTCCTAGTAATTTTTCGACAGTTTTTCGAGTCCTAAACTTCCAGGGCCGTTTTGAGGCCTTAAACGACGTTTTTTGGAGATTCGGAGCCAAATGGTTGCCATCGGCATGCATTTGGCTGACCAAAAGTTGTAAAGCTTAGATAGACCTTTCTAACGAGCTATCGAATGCCCAAATCGGAGATCGTATGCAAAAGTTATGACCCCGGGAAGTTGACTGTTCAACTTACCACCGTGGGGTTGCAAACTTTATGACGGTTCATCTTCTAGGGTTACGTTTTGGGACTTTTGGGGTTCTCACCTCATTTTTTTATTATAAATAGGCCCCTTTGGCCTCATTTTGTATTCAGCTTGGCACGAATGAGCGTAGCAGCAACATCTCTTCTCAGAGATAGCTACCACCATTCTAGCAATTGTATTACAGTCTGTTCTATTTCCGCCATTTAATAGAATACGTGTTTACTGTATCTCTGTTATCTTTGCAAAATGCCTGTTATTATGATTCTGTATATGTTCTTTCATTTCGTTCACGCATAAATCCGGATCATCTGACTTTATCCATTTATTAAACCATTGAAAAAATGTTGAAGTTACCAGGCATCTTCGAGTTGCAACCTAGAAGAGTTTCCTAGAGAGATAACAGTGTCACCTTGGGGAGCACCAGTTTTATTTGTTAAAAAGAAAGATGGCACTCTTAGAATATGCATATATTACAAATGATTAAATGAAATGACAATTAAGAACAAATATCCATTACCAAGAATTGATAATCTATTTGATCATATTGGTGGAGCTATTTTTTTTTTAATTGACCTCAGCTCAAAATATCATCAAGTACGGGTCAGAGAGGAAGATATTCACAAAACTTCTTTTCGAACAAGATATGGACATTATGAATTTGTGGTGATGCCTTTTGGATTAACTAATGATCTTGCAACATTTATGAATATGGTGAATAATGTGTTGATCAAACTTCTGGATAAATTTGTACTAGTATTCATTGACGATATGTTAATATATTCCAAGAATGAGGAAGAACATGAGGAACACTTATAGAAATTTTTACAACTGTAGAGGGCACATCAATTATATGCAAAACTTAGTAAGTGTGATTTATTTAAAAATAAGTACAATATTTAGGACATGTTTTTTCAGAAAAAAGGGGTAGAAGTTAATCTTGCTAAGATCAAAGCTATTTTAGAATGGCTAGTACCTAAGGATGTACATATATCATATCATTCATGGGGTTGACAGGATATTCTCATAGATTTATAGATTTTTTTCAGGAATATCCCACCCTATAACCAACCTTCAAAGAAAAAGTGTTAACTTCATATGGAGTCAACAATGTCAGTATAGTTTTGATAAGTTAAAACAATTATTGAAAATTGCACCTGTATTAAGAATTGTCGACCCTAATAAATATTTTGTGGTATGTGTTGGAGGTGCTAGTCGGTAAGCTGAATACACTAGTAGCCGACTAGAGTAGGCAGTCGACTAATCGTAGATTAGGTCGGCCTCGAAGGTCATGTCAGTTGGGCGAATCAACAAGTAGTTACTCATAACCATTTTGTAAATCATATATATTAGGCTATTGATCCAGTTAAGAATTTGGTTCAGTTTTGTATATGTATGGAACCTCATATGATTCTATAAAATAATATGTACTACCTATTCTTGTCTCTTGTCTCTATATGTTTATATGATTCTTTATGTGTATTATTGGTAACCTTATGTGATCTATGAGATTACAACATTGGTTCCGTTGTCAGTAGTACCTATATGGATGACATGAACATACGTAAATGATATCAGAGAAAGGTATTAAGAATTGGTGGGAGCGTAAGATTGCAAATTATGTACAAAACTATGCGAGAAGAAACAGATTGACCATTGCTCAGGTGAAGGAGAAATTCTTCACCGAAACCCATGAGAATTTTGTAGAGTCGATGCCTCAGTTACTGAAAAGACTTCTGGATGAAAAATCCAGAAGCAACTAAAGACCAAGATTTACTAGAGAAATTGATTCGAGGTGGACAAACAAACCTGTCAGAGTGGTTCAAAAAGATCACAGATGAATTCTGCGAAGAACAAGCTGTGGAGGAAAGAGTCTCAGTCGAAAGTATTGAAAGAAGGTTTTATACGGACTTCACTAAGTAGTTTCTTTTCTCTTTACCAACCCTTTTGTTCAAATTTCTGATCGAGAAGGGAGTGGGCCATATCGTAGAACCTCGTCCATCACTAAGCGAACTGCCACCAAATTCTAACTGGGTGGAGAAATAGAAGAAGTGGGAAAAAATCATTATCGAAAGGGAGTAGGCTATGGGGGGGTAGTTGGTCATGTGTCAGGGTAGATTAAAAGGGATTCTAGCCGACCGAAGCAAATACCATCACCAGCAATGAAAATTTGACCTAATAAGGAAATCAAATGAACAGTGACACACAAAGGTACGTCGGACTTGCAAAAGTTAGAAAGGGAGAAGAGGAAAAAAAGAAGGGAAGAGAGAAGAGAGAAAACTAGATCATTGCAAAAAGGAATGACCACTAGGGTGATGGAACATGGAAGAAATCCTTTAGAGTCAGGTCATGACTGAAAGGAAGAAGGCATGGATGAGGAAGTATCACCCATTGAAAAATATTTGTGGATAGAGTAGTGAGAAGCTCTCCAACTAGAAATACCCCATGAGGTAATACCTATGTCTCTGATAAATCCGAGTACTTGAATGCAGGCCATTGTCGAAGAGGACCTGCGACTAAGAGCTAGTGAGTTTGGTATATGGAGCTGACTAGATGACGAAGTAAATGATGATAATCATTTAGTAATCCGTCGACTGGAGGAAGGAAATTGGGTAACACTTTAGGAAAACCCTTCCAACTGAAGTATCCACTTGCTCTACCTGACAAATGAAGGAGCACCCCCCCTACCAAACACAATTTTACAAGAAACATAATAGTAGGACTTGAAAGCACACCAGTGCAGTTGGACATCGACAGAAGAAGTCGACCTGAACTGACTACTTATGGGAGAAGATAAAAGAAACAAAATGACTAATGGGAACGAAAGTTTCATCGACAACAGCTGTGAACAAAGAGATACACAAAGTATCCCACTACCCCCACCACCACCACCCCCACTACCACCACCTCCTGGAGAAGACGTCAACATTGACATGGGTCACAACTCAGCACATATCCCCCTCTATGAGAGTGACAAAGATCCCAAATTACACTGGTTCATTTGTGAGTCAACATGGGAGGCCAATCAAGTTACAAGTGAAGAACGACAGATGGCGTAGTTCGCCGGTGCTTTATGAAAAATAACATTAACTTGGTATATAAATTATATAGAGAGAACACCCCAAGAATCCAAAGCAGACATTAAGGCACAATTCTTATCTTTCTTTAAAGCACTAGATGCAAAGCATATGGTAGCAAAAAACCTAAAGATGACATCTCAGAAACCAGCAGAGACCGTTCGAGACTATGATAAAATATGGAAGGACCTCTTGAGCTAACTAAACTATGTAATTTATGAACAATTATTAGTTCAGTGGTTTCTTGTAGGCCTGTCACAGAAAATTCGGTGGCATATAATCTTGGAGACATTTAAAACATATGAGGACACACTGAATAAAGATCTATAGGTAGAGATGGATGAGTATTTCCCATCATATCCCATCGATACTAGGTTGGAAGAACAATTGGAAATCATGTAGAAGTATTTGAAAGAGCTGAACCTCAAAAATTAGGATGTCTAGTGCACAAAATGCTCCACGGCCGAACACACTAAAGATAATTGTTGACAAGACATAAATTGATAAGATGTTTGTTTTGTTCAAACAAAATGCTTCTGCAACATTTTCCAATAACATGGAGAGCATACAACGAAAGAATTCCCATACAACATGAAGAATGGAAAATCATATTGGTGCGTAATATGTGAGGTAAAGAGTCACGCAACGACCGGCTGCCACTTGAACCTGAAGAATTGACAAAACTATCAAGCAGTATACCAAATGAATGTAGTTGCATAGAATAATGATAACATTCCAAGGATTAATGATCAAAATGAGCCAAATAATCAAAGATATGAAGGCTGTCGATACAAGCGTCGGTTCAACAATCGTCGCGGAGGATTTGGAGGTCGATGATGATTTTCTAGAAATCATGGCAATCAACCACGACGACCCATCCAGTTCTTTACATGTTATAAAGAAGGACACCACTACATAGACTTTCCATACAAGGATAGAACTGATCTAAAGTTTTGTACTAGCTATGGTGTGGGAGATCACTCAGTAGAGGATTGTCCCACCATATTTGAAAAGATTAATAAAAATAAAAATGTTAATGTCTTGTCGTGTGCTCAGAAACATGATGTAATGCATACAAAGAACCTACATATAGTCACTCGACAAGGGATGAAAATCGGAAATGATAATCCATGTATAAGCAAAATTAAAGAAAAATGATAATCCTAACCCGACAAAGAAAAAACAATTATATAACGATACATGTTTTTGGAATTTGCTAGACAGGAAGCTATTGATGACAGACGACAAAACACACTTAAAGAACTATTTAGTTTAGTACATAATGATAAATTGGTGTCTCAATTCATTGACTTATTATATAATATGAAGCACAAAAATAATATAGATAAACAAACTAAAAATATATGCAGTTTGAATAAAAAAGACAAGAGTGATGCTAACCCACTTGTCGATCTTGAAGTTGAAGGATATCATGTTTGACAAGTCATTCTCGACTTCGGTTCACAAGTAAACATTATGACACAAGATACATGGGAACAATTAGGTAGACCTCAACTAAACGAATCAGGCATATACCTCAAATTATCTGACCAAGGACTGATCGAACCCATTGGGGTTTAGAGAAATGTCGATACAATGATAAAAGGCATATCGACTAAGATCGACTTTGAAATTATCGACCCTAAGGAAGGATCCAACTCCTTCCCAGCCTTGGTAGGTCAACCATGGGGAAGAAAAATGAAAGCATCAGTATCTTTAGACAAGGAAATAATAAAATTAAAAGGGAATGGATAGAAATCTATTGTCCCCATTCATCCTTTCCAAGGCGAATCCTGGACCGAACCTGTTGGTGAATAAGTTGAAATTTGACAACTATACCAAATACACAATAATGAAGACAATACTGAACCCAATATTTATGGTGAATTTCATCTAGGGAACTAGGACTCGATCGGATATAACTTAGACATAGAATTATACGATTGGGATATTGAAAATTATGAAGCACAAGAAAGAGGTTGTTGGACCATTCAAGCTATCTAGAAGAAACCAACCCAGCAATTCTTTTCTATATCAATTATTCCAAAAATATTTGAGAAAAGAATAAGGAAATATTTCTCATTAGCACCAATAAAAACATATAATAAAGAGATTCTTCAGTATAAAGAAAGAGAATCACTAGTTCTCCATGTAGAACAAGTCTCTAAGAACCTAGGTGAACATGGCCGACTTCAAAGCATGGTCAAAATGTTTACAGGACAAGCTGCTTGATGGTGAGACTACAAATGTGGACAACAACTTTGAATTTCTTCGTAGAAAGATTCAAAGGAAAGAAACTAACAAAACAGGCACAAATACCTATCTTCATCCAAGGACAAGATCCAAAAAATCATATAAGAATATGTGAAACAGAGTGGAGAAGACTTGGTTACAAAGATGAACATATATGGCCACGCATGTTCCCTTGAGATTAGATGACCTACCTAACAAGTGCTATAAAATGGAAGAAGCATGTGGCAAAACATTTCTATGGAATGACCTTAGAGAAAATTTCATTAAATATTTTAGCTTTATACTCAAAGACACAAAATTAGTCGAAGCTACAAAATAGATAAAAACATTTATACAATTGACTACTAACGAGCCGACACAAAATAGAATCCAACCAAATGTAGCATGCTATAACATTCAACCCAAAAAAATACCACATTAGACAAGACTCCAATTAGAAAATGAAGACACATATGCGAGGAGTTTTCAGTGGAAAATTGATCACCCGAAAACAATCAAACCAATCAAAATGATACTCAAAGTCGAAACAACCGACAAAGATGATATCAATCGAATGATGGTGGCAGACTTCCCAACAACATTTTCACAGTTCAAAGAAGGTAGTTGATATATTAATGAAAGAAAAGCACCAAAATGGATGGAGGCGAAAGTAAAAACAAAATAAATTGACATATCAAACGATAATAGACCGAAAATGGAAAAAATTGGCATCTATTGTAGCAAAGAACAAAACATAGAGATCGTCGACTTATTAAAAGAATTTCAAGATGTATTTCCATGAGACTACAAATACTTAAAAGGATTAGTAGAAGAAACGAGCAAGATCAAGATAGACATCAAACCTGATTCCCAACCTGTCAAGAAAAGGCCTTATAAGTTGGCACATAAATATAAGGAAATAGTCAAAAAGGATATCGGCAATATGGTTACAACCGGAATAATTTACTGCATCGACCAGTCATAATGGGAAAGCCCAATGGTCATCCAACTGAAAAAGCATGATGCAACAAAAATATGAATCTGTGTTGATTTCTGTGAATTAAACAAGGTTACCTTAACATATCCATTCCCGAATCCATACACTAATGAAATCCTAAAGGAAGTCACAGTACATGAACACTATTCATTTGATGGATTCTCGGGGCATAATCAGGTGCCAATATCCAAAGACGATTAGAGAAAGACAACCTTCGTATGTGAATTTAGTTCATTTTCCTACAGAATCATGCCATTTGGTCTCAAAAATGCATCTGCAGTGTTTTCAAGAATAGTTGTCAAGACATTTCAAGAATACATCTACAAAACAATGGCAGTATACTTCAACAATTGGATGATCTATTCAATGCTGAAAGCTTATGCTAGAACATTACCGATAGATTCAATTATCTCTCAATATAAATAAATACATATTCTTAACCCCTATAATCCTATTAGGGTATATTGTATGCAAGGAAGGTATCAAAGTCAAATTTGCAAAGATAAAAATTATCCTCGACTTAAAACCACCAATGAACCCAAAACAGGTCAGAGTACTGTTAGGACATACAGGTTACTATAGAAAATTTGTTTGGCACTACTCTGATATGAAATACCCTCTGGAAGAACTGTTAAGAGAAGATCAAGAGTTTAACTGGACAGAAGAATGTGATACGTCCTTCGACACATTAAAAAGAAAATTAGTCGAAGCACCCATTCTTCGATTCCCGAACTGGTTGATCAAATTTCATGTGCACATTGATGCCTCAGGCTTAGCAATAGGAGAAATATTGACACAACTTAGCGAAGATGGCATGGATTACCCAATCATATATAGTAGTATAAAATTAAACAATGCTAAATGTGACTACTCCATGATAGAAAGGGAGGCATTAGGGATGGTATTTTCTCTTCAAAAGTATCAACACTACCTACTAGCTAACCCTTCATATTCTATATAGATCATCAAGCATTAAAATACCTTGTCAATAAACCTTTGCACCACGGGAGAATCTATTGTTGTCTATTTCTATTCCAAGAATTTGAATTCGAAGTTGTCATTCAACCAGGAAAGCTAAATGTCAGACCCGACCACTTGTCAAGAATTGACACCAGGGAGGAGCCGACAGGAGTCAAATATGACCTTCCGGATGCACACTTATTCTGAATAGAATTTGTTCCTATAGAATTAGAGGAAATAGCGCAATTTCTAGAGAATGGTCAAGCACTAGAAGGCATGAACACTAAGAAAAAACAAATTCTAGCCATGAAAGTAGCCCCATACACCTTAATCAACAGATTCTTATACAAAATAGGCTTGGACAAAGTACTCCGTCGATGTGTCTTAGAACATGAACACGAAAATATTATGCATGAAGCACATTATGGACCAGCTGGAGGACACTTTCAGTCGGATACAACTACAAAGAAAATCCAACAATCAGGACTATGGTGGCCGACGCTATACAAAGACTGTAAAAAGTTTGTGAGCAAATGTGATGGCTGCCAACGTCTAGGTCGACCGCTACCTAGTACAGAAATGACTTTAATATCAGTAAACCCAAGCCTAACATTCAAAATTTTGGCTATCGACTTTATAGGTCCATTTTTGGTCCCAGAAAAAAGGACAGGTGCAAGATATATTATAAACAACAATAGAATATGTCACTAAATGGGAAGAAGCAGAACCTGTCGACACCTGTTCTAGTGAGGTAGCTGCTAAATTCATATATGAAAACATTATCACTAGGTTTTGCTATCATATAACCTTAATTAGTGACCAAGGCTCACACTTCATCAATAAAACAATCACAGCATTGACAGAACAGTTCAAAATTGAACCTCGACAAAGCACAACTTATAACCCTGAGTCAAATGGGGTGATAGAAGAATTCAACAAAACATTGACAAAGGGTCTAACAAAAATATGCAATACTGACAAATATGATTGGGACAAGAAAATCCCTACAGTATTATGGGCGTACAGAACAACACATAAACGTTCGACCGACCAAACACCCTTTCAACTAGTCTATGGCCAAGAAGCAATTGTTCCTTTACATTTTCGACAACAGACATCGGTGATAGCCAACATCTTACATATCAATGTCGAATAAGCAATAAAGGATTGACTAACACAATTAGCCAAACTAGAAGAACACTGACTGCTTGCCATACAACACCAAGAAATTCTGAAGCAACAACAGAAGGCTTGGCACAACTAAAACATCAAAAATAAGAATTTGTCGATCGGAGATCTTGCATTACTATACAACAGTCAGGTGAAAGGAAAGCCTAAAAATTTACACACATAATGGATGGGAACTTACATTGTTGAAGAAATCAATTCCAACAGATCAGTTCATCTGAGAACATTACAGGGCACAGTATTTCAAAAGCTGGTAAACGGTGCCCGACTAAAACAGTACCAAAACTAAAAAATTTTAAAAAAAGTGGTTTTATAACTATCACAAAAACCTCAAAAAATTCAAAAAGAGATCGATCCCACCAAGACAAAAATTATAGGAAACTTCAAAATACATAGTAGACCACAGTTTGACAATCGACAATTCCACCATTGACTTATCAACGACCACCCTCATAATCGACATTGACCAAAGGACCAAAAATTCAAATAAATCCATCATGATTACAGCCAAAACGAGCGCCAAAACCAAAAAGCATTAAAATAGATCTAATAGACCATCCTGAACCGTCACTTCCACTATTAATACATCAATCGACAAGATCACCATCCACTCCACCTATAAATACTTCGTCCGATGAATATTTCTTACCACGTTTCGAAAAAGCAGAGGGACGAATTGTTCAAAACTTTGAGAGAGAAAACCCTGTGAGAAAATCCAAACAAGAAACCGACAAGATGGAACCAAATAGAACCAGAGCCGCTTCGGCCAAAACAAAAGAGCTAGAATCAGCCTAGACTCCACTAGTAAAGATATTATGTCATATCAAGAATGCAAAAGTCCAAGAAACTTCATGGGAGAAATATTGGGCAAAAATTAATGAGTGGGCATATGAAAAATAAAAAAGAACATTGGAAGGGGAGAAAATCAATCAAAGCACCATTCTGAATTACATGGATGCCCCTCTCATGGCAAGCTTTGGAGGCACACAAGAAACCATTGTCAAATTCATCATCAGCCGGTACCATAAGGGAAAATTTTACTTCGAGCAACCAGTGGAGATATCCACTAAAACAATCTACAAGTTGACTGGACTCTCAAACAGAGGTGACCCTGTCCCCGTGGGAATCAAGGAGGGCTTGGTGGAAATACTGAGAGGAACACCATCAATTAAAAACTCCAAAGGCCTAATATTCGGATAGATTACGGCCAACACACCTAAGATAGTGGAAAAAATGATCTTCGTTGGTCTAATAGTCGCAGGTCATGGATGCGACTTGAAACTTGAAATGATGTAGGCGGTTGATGAAATAGAAAAAACAAGAAAAGTTTTCTGCTGGGCTCAGTATGTTGCCAACATGCTCAAGTACATTTGTGAAAAATTTTAGGAGTCAGGAGGCATAATTGGGTTCCTGTCACTAATCATCTGGACAACCATGTACCACTTATGTCCAGTCGGGCATAAGCGGTACCTCGAACCATGTAGATTTTACATGTGGCACTTCAATCCATTCTCAATGGCTAGAAACCAACTAGAGCTCGAAGAAGGTAAAGTACTACTGAAAAATTGGTTTTAGAACTTAAAATTTCAAACATCCAGATGGAGGGTGCCTCAGAACATTCGACGAAGTTTTCCGAAGATAGCGCATGTACAATTAGAGCTCAACCACACTGTAGTATAGTATATGTAGGGGGTGAAAGAAAAATAAAAACCTCTCGACTATTACCCAATGGTCGACGAAATCTTTGAAGAATTATCCCAACAGTCAAAAACCAAACTGTCGATACCAGAAAAGGTGAAAGAGACAGATTAGCCTATTGAGGAACCTTTGACAAATCAAGAAAAAGAAGAATACTATGAACTACATCTATATATTAGTACCTTCATGTTGGAGGACATACCAGCTGTAGAGATCAACACTCTTCAAATGGTGATAGTTCCACAACCACAACCACAAACACAAGTACAATAGGCACTAGTATTAACCCAACAAAGAGAGGAGGGTGAAATTCAAGAAGATGAACTAGAATATGACTATTCAAAGAAGAAACTTTGACAAATAGCCAAAGAGATTGTCGAATCTCAAAAAAAATATGACAATCCAGCAAAAGGGAGCAGTAAGCACAATCTTATCTTGTAGGATGACTTAGAAGACAAGGATGAATTTTTGGCTCATGCAGCCGACATCATAGAGAAAGCTGCTAAAAACAAGGTATCTGTTGAGGAGTAGTTCAAGCGTTTCATCGACCAGGAAGTAAGACAGGAAAAGGCCAAAAAGGTAAAAATTAGAATTCCTGAGGGATTTGAAATTGTTGACCTAGTTTCCACCCCCCCACCTTCATCCCTCGCTAAAATAGTTCAATATCTAGAGTTAATGACTCTCATCCCAACCGACTTATGCAAAAGTGTAATGTCGGAGACGTTAAAAGAAAAACTAGATAAATACGTCGACCTCCAAAAATTCATCAATCAACTACCCAACTTGTTCCTCGAAGCTCGGAAAATCGACACCACCTACACACTCACTAATTCAAGCTCCAATTGACTAACCCTTACCCAACTCGGCCAACCAATACCAAAACCAAAAGAATTTGAAATTATCTAGTTGACATTTTTACGAAACCCTGATCAAACAACCCAAGTTGTCGCATCCCAGATTTCATCTTTCACGCCTACCTTCACACCAGGCAAAGAGCCAATCAGAGACTTAGAATATGATGACCTAGGTGCTACCTTAGCCATAAATCAAGCAATCGATAATCTCTTCAGCTCAGATGAATCCGACGACCCACCCAAATCACCACCAGAAGTCAAAAAACCTCTATCGACAGAAGGCATGCCGACCACCCCTATTACTCCCAACCACTTGCCTACCCCTTCTCCACCACCAACTTCAGATCCTCCACCAGATCCAGAAACACCATCTTCACCATTACCAGACACACACCCCACCCCAAACCTCAACCAGGAAGCACAAGTTGAAAACCCCACAAATAATAAAGTGTAGTTGAGAGAAGTCCAGTCGATGGAAGAACAGCTGACTGAAAATCAATTGACTAAAGAGTAGCAGGTAACACAACGAAAAAAAAATCATCAAGCAGCAGCAGTACTTGCAGGGTTAGTAGTGGACCAGCCCAAACAAAAGAAGAAAAGAAAGAAACACCACCAGACATCGCAGGGACCGACTGTGATCCATCTTCAATAGTGGGGATTGACTTCTTCAGTCGAAACACCAAAATTAAAAGATGGAGAATTATACCAATATTGGAAGCGATTACCAAGGAAGCATCAAGAAGAAACCAATATAGGTAATAGAAAATTGACAAACTATAGACAGAACAAGTCGAATTCCTGACTAAATGCAGGACTTTGACATAAACAGTAATACCAGGGACAACTGAGACCGACATCAACAAATCATTGGAAAGAGCATAACAATTGTTTGAAAGTGTCATGTCGAACCTATAGACATAGCTGCAGATTAAGAGATATGAGCAAAAGGAAGAAAATTATGTGTTACTAAAGCAACAGTACACAACATTTTTCGAGGCACACATGGTACTATAGGACCACTTAGAGGAGTCTGTCACCACGGAAGAAGTCCTACGGAGCTGGTACACCTATTATGGACAGGTATTCCAGTAGACTCGATAGACTCGCGAGCACATCCATAACTTACAAAAGCAACAAGGTCTGGATGACACCATGAGAAGTACAATCCAAGACCAGATAATATTAGAAACAACAAAGCTAGAAAATCTAGAAAAATAAGCGCATCAATGGATGAACCAAGCACTCCCAAGAATCAACACACTAGACAAGATCTACCCATAGATGAAAATATTGTTAGATACAATAGATGAAAAATCTCAGTCGTTGGGACATGACTTGGAAAACATCACGGATTTTTTTATTCAAGAGAAGATGTCGACTCTGTCAAACCTCATAACCTTGACTATAAGTCTATGTTCAGAAACGACCATCCATTCGTTTACACAGCCCGTGAGGACAAAGAAAATGCAGTAACTATTTCAGACAACATATTTTTGAGTACCTCCCTTGTTTCTTCGGGACGAAGAATGATTTTGTTCCTAAGGAAGATGTTGGAGGCGCTAGTCGGTAAGCAGACTAGACTAGTAGCTGACTAGATTAGGCAGTTGACTAATTGGAGATTAGGTTGGCCTCAAAGGTCGTGTCGATTGGGAAAAATGACAAGTAGTTACTCATAACCATTTTGTAAATCATATATATTAGGCTGTTGAGCCAGTTAAGAACTTGGTTCAGTTTTGTATATGTATGGACCCTCATGTGATTCTATAATATAATATGTTATTCTACTACCTGTTCTTGTCTCTTGTCTCTGTATGTTTATATGATTCTTTATGTGTATTATTGGTAACCTTATGTGATCTGTGAGGTTACAATAGTATGCAATGATGCAATTCAAGAGGGTTTAGGATGGGTGTTGACTCAAGAGGGTCACAAAATTTGCTACGAATCCACGAAATTAAAGCAACATGAGAAAAATTATGTAGTACATGATATGGAATTGGCATCCATCATCCATGCACTTAAAATTTTGCGACACTATTTGATGGGAAAGATATTTTTGTTATTAACAGATAATATTCAATTAAAATACATGTTTGATAAAAGAACATTAAATGCACGGAAATCGAGATGGATTTATTTTTAAAGTGAGTATGATTTTGAAATTAAGCATATCTAAGGGAAAGAAAATATTGTAGCTAATTCTCTTAGTCGGAAACAACATGAATTGCACACAATAGCAATTAGCGGGTATGAGTCAGAATTTAAAAACTTGTAAAAAACAACATTGAGTAATGATTCATAATATAAAAAGTTAAGGGAAAAATATGTTAGAAAAACTGATAACATTGTGGATGAGGCATATCATTTAGATACTGAAGGATATCTACATTATAAAAATTGCATTTATGTACCTACTCATCTTAAAATGAAACAAACAATTTTTAGAGAATGTTGTTCACCCTATATGCTAATCAATTACAACTAACACACATAATGCTCAATATGAATTGTCAACCCAGGGAAGTCTTTTTGTTTCAAAGATAATTAGCACAATCTATGCATAAACACTTAAGTAGGTGATTGAATGAACAAAAACTGAATTGTCCTACCTATCTACTCAGTCAAACTCTTCTCATGGCTATGGATAATCTATTTTATCCATCTAAGAATTCAGAAATGCATTTACCTTCCTACAATCACTAATACAACAATCACTAATCTAGAAAGAATTAAGCTAGACTTACTTTTGCAAAAAGTAAACTATGAAGATATCAGACGGCCAGGACTCAACTAATATCTCTCTAAACTATCTAAGATGCAAATTATAAATGACAGTAATAAATCATACCAATTGCAATCGTAATTTCACTAATTCAATAAACTCCAAGAAAGACAAATAACATAAATAAACTAGAGTTGAGATTGACTGTAACAACTAATTGGTACACATTCATAAAGAGAAACTATCCTAATAGCCGACTATCACACCACACAGTTGCATTTAATTAGAGAGAAATCATTAACTATCAAAGGAAAATGCCATCATCAATCATCACTGTCGCAACTCATTGTAAAATGCATCTACCGTAATTACACACCACACAACATAAATAAACTAAGCATCTAATTAACTCAACAATCTCTGTGCGAAGGAAAGCCCAACCTTCGAACAGAGACATGGTGGAGGATGATTAGATGGCAATTGAAGCTGCTGAGGTGGTGGACCCAATTGAGGAGCCATATTGGGTTTTTGGAAAGATGGAACTTGGAAAGATGGGGCTTGGAATTGATTCTGCTGGTATTGGGGATAGGCAGAAGGTTGTTGATAGGGTTGCAAATAGGCCTGCTGATATGTCTGGTTACCATGGCTATATCCTCTCCAATTTGGAGCAGACTGGGCTAATGGAGGAGACCAATTTTGCCAGGGCATGGGGGCACTCCATGAATTTTGAATAGGAGTTTGATAATTTGTATGAAATTGCTGCATAGGATCTTGAGACATACCTGAAAATCGTGGCTGCCAAGGTCTTCGATGTCCCATAAAGTAGAGAGACTCCATGATTTGATTCTCCTCCATTTGAGCTTCCTGCAATTCTTTCAATCTAGGGCAGTCATTAGTTTTGTGATTTGAAATACATAAGCCACAAATTTCAACAGTATTTAAAGGACATTCTTTTAGTGGGTGTTTCTTTCTACATTTAGGACAAAAAATAGACAAGGCTTGATCTTGCTAGTCCTATTTTTCTTGTCTCTTCTTGGTTTTTTCTACTTCGACTTGTGTGCCCAAGGTACTCAATAAATCAGTCTTGAAATATTATAGCATATTTCCAAGCTCAGCTCTAGAGATACCACTGTTTGCAGATTTAGTTACTTTGGTAGTGATATCCCTTTTTCCAATTCTAGCCTTTCCTCTTGAATATTTCTGACATAAATCTTGTATCTCATCAAAAGGAAGGTAAGAGATGTCACCTTTGCCCATAACATTCAAAATATGCAAATACTCTTCTCTTATTCCTTTTAGAAATATTGTTCAAATCATCTCAGGTGTCAAAGAATTGTATTTAGATTTTTGCAGGTTGTATGAGAATCTTTCCAAATACTCCTCCAAGCTCTCATCTTCCTGTTGACTCATTCCAAAAATGTCATCTTTTAGATCCTTTGATCTGCAATATGCCTGATATTTTTGAAGAAATATCTTCCTCATCTCATCCCAACTAGTAATAGAATGCTCTCCTAATCCCATGAACCATTTCAAAGTAGTTGTTTTAAGGGTAGCAGGGAAAAGATGAAGCTTATGGGTGTCATCATTGTATCCATAAGTTCGACACAAAATATCAAACTCGAATAGGAAAGAGTAAGGATCTTCAGAGGTCATGCCATAGAAGTTTGGTACGACAGATGGTGGGATATTCTTCATTTTTACCTCTTCTCCTAGGGTAATGCTAGTGTCCAAGATGGGAAATTTAAAGGTGGCTTCCTGATCTTCTTATGTTCTTTCATCCCCCTCGTGTCTCCTTTCTTCTTCCCTTTCATGTCTTCTCTCTTCTTCTCTTTCATGTCGCCTCTCTTCTTCTCTTCTCTCTTGTCTTCATTTATTTTCTACTTCTAACATTCTCTCACACTCCCTTCTGTGTTCGGCAGTTGGTCCTTTTGATGTTTCTTCCTCAACCATTTTAAAAGTACCCACTGTTGTGATGAATCATTTTGGAAAAGAAGGTCCTGTTACTTCTGTTTTTGGGGGGTTTTTGATAAATCTTCCTTTCTCGTCTCTTTGTCTTGACATAAAACTAAAATCTACTCTATGTTTTTTTTTAGAAAATTTTGTTTTTATCAGAGAACTAAAGTTCCTAAGCCTGCTTCTACAATGCCTCCCCGGCAACGGTGCCAAATGTTGGGCTCCAATCCACTGATGTAGATTGGACCTTGAGTTTATGTCAATCCAGAGTTGGTAGACTTAGAGGCATATCCAAGTATAAGGACTCAAAGCTAGACCTGTATGGAAATCTAGTTTACTTAGGAAATAAACCTACTGAAAGATTAAAATACTGTGACTTGAAAACACAAAAACTCGCTTACAGGAGTAGCTTCATTTGCTCTTTCAATTACACAGTAGTTTATATGTGGAATCTTCTGAGATAAAAAAAAAATTAAACCTAACCCTAAACTATGAACTACGAGATTCTGTTTATTATCCCAGCACTAAATAAACAATCAATTATCAATTTCCTTTACAGGAAAGCATTCATAATGTATAACTGTCTTAATACTCCATCATCGAAGAAGCAAGCAATGTACAGCAATGTGAGATAGTAGTCTGAACCATTCCTTCAATATATAACTAATAAAATAACAGAGCTTATAAAACTAATTCAAAACAGTCTAACTCATTTTGCAATAAGGAAATCGAATTCTATAGGAAATAACATACCACTGGCAACAATCCAAATCATTCACTGGCAATTGAAAGGTGTGCAGACTCGACAATGGGGGCCCTCCAATGCCTCGTTCACACACGCCGATAGAGAATCACAAAGCTTAAAATTTAATTATATTCACCATAAGAAATCGATCATACACAGTAAAACAACGCAGTCCAAAACAATATGCATTTTCTCTCCAACTCGTGATGGATTTCTCCTCTGTTTTATGAAGTACTTATACAAACTTTAAAAAAAATAGAAATGCTATTAATCTGGAAACTAATTAATGACATCCAGTCCTCGAGATCCTCTATCAGATCTGTGAAAATCAACAAAATAGGAACTGCCCTGCTTTTGTGCTAAGTGGTAACACAGGTGGTCGTCTTTGACCGACATTGACTTGACACCTATGAGAGCCACATCATCTATTCATTGGAAATTTATCCATCCTTAGACACTGAGGATCTTTTCTCCAATTTTCAGTTCACACCTAGCTGGCCTGCAAGTATTCAACCTTGGAGACATTGTGGAAAGTTAGCACATCCTGTAATCCTGAATAAAAACCTTAGTTTAAATGCTTTAAAAATATCAAAATTCAATTTGTTAAAAAGAAATGACATTTACCTTTTAACCAAAGTTTTTGGGTGAATTTAAAGCTTTATAAATTAGTAAGAAGGTTTTATAGAGGAAAATGGAAGATATTTAGATGACAAAAAGAAGTCAAAATGGTGCCCAACATCTCCCCCAAAAGGAAGCTGTTGCATGTCCCCATGCCAAAAATATTTGACCCTATTTATATCAAAACCAAAATTTTGCTGCTGATCATCTTGCTTTTAATCTCCTGTCTGAGACGATGCATCTGTTGAAGCTCGAGATGCATAAAGGACTTTCAGTCTCTCATACTTAGTTTTATAAATCTTCTTTTGCTTATACCATATGTATGCATGCTTGGAGATGCGTGTCCTCTGGACTTTAAGCTTCTAGTTGATTTCTTTTAACTTCTCATTCCTTTGCTCTAATTCCTTTATTTCAAGTTTCAACCTCTTAATCTCTTTATTGTTCTTGGAAGTTTTCTTCTTTTTCATTTTCATTGGAAGCTGGACAGAATTGGTGTCCATCCCCAATTCTTCATTCTTTTGTACTGACTCTTCTTTCTTTTCCTCTTCCACAGTTTGTTGCTCTGAGAAAAGAGAAGTTGAGTCTTTTAGTATTTCCTGTCTTGATTGCTTTTCCTTTTCCTTCTCTTGCTGATCCAAGAAGAGATTGATTCTTTTTGTATGTTTGATCACTTCATCAGTTTCTTGGATATCCTGCCATATTTCATCTGCTGGATCTTCTTCTTGACTCCCCAAGGTTTGTATGTATTCATACTGTTTCTGCTAGCTTTCATCATCTTCTCCTAATGCTGACTTACTTCGAGCTTGCTTATACTTCCTTGGATTTCTCTGGTAAGTGGTGAAAATATGCTCTTGTTTTTGAAACTGTTTTTCTTCTCTCATCACACTCCTAGTTCGTATCCTTCTCTAAGGATGTTTTGAACTTGCTGCCTCAGAGTTGTCTTCATCATCAATAATCATCAACACCTCTTTCTTTTTATTTTTCCCCTTTGGCAGTTTTGAGCTTGTTGCTTCAGGGTATGTTATCATCAACAATTTATCTCCTTTTAAACCTTCTTCAAGCAATTCTTCCTGTTCTTCAAACTGATTGTGAATTAAAAAGTCTGACCATGTCAAATTTTGCTTTTGTAACTCATGCTGGATGATGAATTTGATGAGTCCATAGTGAAAAAGGCTTGTCATTTTGTCTTTTGCACGCCTTTGGACAGCCTTAGCCATCTTAGTTAAACTCTATAATAGGAAATAGGGCATATTAATCTCACATTCACCTTTTAAATGCTGCAACAACTTGATATGGTAAAGATAAATAATACTGAATCAGCCTTCACAAGTAATGAATTTTTGGATAATATAGACTATTTCATCGTAAGGATGAATTAGCTAGCTCCTTGGTATTCATTTCTTCTAGTTTACTGACCCTGCTCTTGATTTGCACAAAAAGGGTATCCATGCCTTCTCCTTGAATTGCTTAGTTTTGAAAAATCTTTCTCCTTGCTGTGGCAGGCCAATAAATTATGCTAAGATGTCTTTAGACAGTCTGAAGTTCAAGTTTCCCACTATAACCCTTTCTCCATCAAATGTTTCAGCAAAAGCTAGACTAACATGATCATTATGCCCATCGAAATTTTCAAAAAAAGTTACCCACTGTTTCTTTGCAAAAATATCTATGCAATTCTCATGAATATCAGTGGGGTTGAATTTCGTTGGTTCTAGTCTAGATGACATTTTGAAATTTAATAGGAAAGAGATATGCAACAGGAAACTTCAACCTTTCAATTTTTAACTCTGCATTTGTTTTCTTATCCCAAAATGACACTCTGAAAATGTAGAATTGTTGCTGGTCTTAGCAAAGTCTTTGGCAAAGAAAAGGTTTAAGTTTTACCTCCTTTCTGGTGTAGCTACCTTCAATTCTTCCTACGCGATACTTCCACAGCAAATTAGTGCCTGCGCCTTTCCTGTAATCCATGGCTTCTTCTTACTGAAAACTATTACCCACAGCAATCGGTTTTTGTAGAGAAAAAGAGTTGGATTTGGTCCAAAGAAGAATGACCAAATCGTAGTCCCCAATTTCACCAATTCACAATACAAGTTTCAGGCACATTTGTATACTGTTGTGGGGCATATAACCACATTTCTTGTCATCATTATATGAACGTGCCACTTTTCATTCATTTATTCATTCAGGAAAGAAATGAAAGGTAAGGTTTTAATTCTTCTGCATATAACACGCTTTAATTTCTTTGTATGCCCCAATGTTTGATTATAAATTGGAATGAAGGGATTTTTTTTTAACTGAAGTGGATTTTTTTCATTTTTTGAAAATACACACGGCCATCTATATTCTATATGTATGTTTGCTTAATGCATGATGCACCAATATATATATACATATAAAACATTGGAAATTCCATGTTTTATTTTTCTTAAAACATTTCACTTTCTGCTGAGAAGGAGACCCTATTTGTCTTTCTGCTAAGAAGGAGACCCTGCCTGTAGAATGCAGTATATGTTCTGGCCATTAAAATTTTGCTTCTGGGTTCAATTCTGACCACCATTTTGACCCTTAGGGTAGGATGATGAAAGGTAAATGGGATGCTGGAAGAGATTATGAGGATAACGAAGTAGGCAATCAAGCTTACTAGGATAGGTAAAGATGTCATTACTTAGAAACAAAGAATCATGCAACTTTTAAAACACAAAAACTAAAATTCTTACAGACTTTGCTTGATATCCCTGTATGATGAGCTTGCTTCCTGATGTAGTTGGTTTGCATTTATTTCTGATTCATTTTTGTCCTTCTGATGTCTTCTGTCTGCCATCTCAGATTCCTTCTGCTTTGCTAGAAGTCAGGTCCTTATGTAGATTTCTTCTGCCTTACTGGAAGTCAGGTCCCTCTGTATTGCTAGAAATCACTGTATTGCTGAAAATCAGGTCCCTTCTGCATATGAAAAAGACTTGGAGGGTTCCAAGAAAGCATAAAAATGCTTATCCCCCTCACAGGCCTACTTATTGACTTATCCTCAAGTCAAACAAGAACTTCATTATTGGAAATAAAACTATGTAAAAGACATGAAATTTGAAAAAAATATTTTTATGAATTTTCAATGGCCAAGCAAACCTGGTTTTCCATGGAAAATTCAAGTTTATATTGTGCCAGTGACCTGGTTTTCACAACTAAACTTCATTTTTTCTTGTTTTTATATATTTTGTTGTTTTTTTTTTATATATTTGTTTTTTTATTTTCAATATTAGAGCAGCTAAAAAGTAAGTGAAGGAGAAACACTGATGTGTCTATCCAGCACTTCCATTTACCGTTGCTGTGAAATCTGTTGTATAAAATCTACCTTGTTGATAGGCTTGGTATACAGTTTGAGCTGATGGCCATTGACCACAAATGTGCGTGCTTCAGTATCGATTGTTTGAAGTTTGACTGAGCCATTGTCATATACCTCTACAATATCATATGGACCAAGCCAATGAGTTGTAAATTTGGCTTTGAAGTCTTTGAACTTTCAGTCAAACAATAGTGCCTAGTCACCGATATGAAATTATTTCTTTTTTATAAACTTGTCATGCCATTGAGCTCTTTGTTGTTGGATCAAAATATTGTGTTCTATGGCAGCCTGTCTCATCTCATCTAGTTGATTCAATTGAATTATTCTTTCTTGCTGAGCCTCAGAAAGATCCATACCCAAATATGTTGCTAACTTGAAGGTATGAATTTGAAACTCTATAGGGAGGAGGACTTTCTTACCGTAAACAAGCTGATAAGGAGAAAAACCAGTACTATTTTTCCAAGTGATATTGTATGCCCATAAAGCTTCATTAAGCTTAGCTGACCAATCCTTCCTATGCATCTGGACAGTTTTGGTGATGATGCCTTCTAAAGTCTTGTTTGTAGATTCCACTTAGCCATTTGCTTGTGGATGGTAAGGGGTAGACTTTCTGTGCTTAATCTTGTACTTTTCTACTATCTCCTGCACTAATTTGGAAGTAAACTGGGCACCTTGATCAGTTCCAATCTCTCTAGGCACCCCTAATCTGACAAATATCTCCTCAAAAAGAAAGTTTACCATGGTCTGTTCTATGGCTCTTGGTAATGTTTTGGCTTCTACCCACTTGGTGATGTAGTCTATACATACCAAAATGTACTTCTTCCCTTGTGATGGTGGATGAATTGGACCAATGAAGTCAAGGGCCCACTTTTCAAACGGTTCAATGAGGATTTGAGGTTGGAGTGGCATTTCATCAGACCGGACTGACCGTCCCATCTGTTGACAAGTATCACAACTTCTAACATACCTCTTAGCATCTTTGAAAATAGAAGGCCAATAATACCCCAAATTGAGTATCTTGTATGCTGTTATTTTATCTGCAAAATACCCTCCACGTGGTTCATCGTGACATGCCTTTAAAATATATAAAACTTCATTTTGCCGTACACATCTCCTTATAATTAGATCATATCCTATGTAAAAGAGATCACCATTAATCCATATATGCCTAGCACTTTGTTTAATAATCTTTTTCTTTTCTTTAGATGACATAGATGGTGGTAGTTGTCCTGATGATAAATAGTTGGCAATATCAGCATACCAAGGAGTGATAACAGAAATGGAAAACAAATGTTCATCCGGAAAACTATCTAAAACAGGAACAACCTCACCAGTATTATGTAAGCGAGACAGGAAATCTGCCACTTGATTTTCTCGTCCAGGCCGATCTAAAATAGTGATATTGAATTCCTGCATTAATAGTAACCATCTTGTTATCCAACCATTAGTGATAGATTTATTCATTAAATATCATAAGGATGAATGGTCTGTATGGACAAAAATTTCGTAGCCAGTAATGTAATGACGGAATTTGTTTACAGCATGAACTACTACCAACATCTCTTTTTCAGTGACTGTATAATTTAACTCTGCAGGTGTCATATTTTTACTAATAAAATAGATGGCATAAGTCATGGTATGCTCTTTTTCTCCCAACAAGGCCCCTATTGCAGTAGCAGAGGCATCAGTAGAAATATGGAAAGGCAATGTCCAATTTGGTCCCCTTAAAATGGGAGCAATTGAGAGCTTCTATTTAAGTGTCTGAAATGCAGATTGACAGTCAGTATTCCAATTAAAATGCACATCCTTTGAAAGCAATTTAAACAATGGCAAAGCTATCTTACTAAAATTTGCAATAAATCTACGATAATAGCCTGCATACCCTAAAAGCTTCTCACATTTGTTTGAGTTGTTGGTTCGGATAAATTTTCAATGATTTGAATTTTAGTAGGATCTACTTTTATTCCAAATGAAGAAATGTGATGTCTTAAAACTATCCCTTCAGTCATCATCATAAAACACTTTTCGTTACTAAGGGAAATATTTGAGTCAACACACATTTTTAAAAATTTCTCCAGGTTTGCCAAGGAATCCTCAAAGGTACTTCCATACACAGAAAAATCGTCCATGTAGATTTCAACACATTCATGAATTAGATCCACAAAATTGGCCAAGACTGCTCTTTGAAAGGTAGCTGGGGCATTACATAAGCCAAAAGGTAAAACCTTGTAGGCATATGTGCCCCAGGGACATGTAAAGGTGGTTTTGTCTTGGTCTTCTTGTGCAATACTAATCTGATTATATCCATTGAAACCATCTAGAAATGAAAAATACTCTTTTCCAGCTAAGGTATCTAACACTTGATTGATAAAAGGCAATGTAAAATAATCTTTTAATGCTGCTTTATTTAACTCTCTGTAATCTACACATATGCACCATTTACCTTTTTTTTAGGAACAACAACCAAGGGAGAAACCCATTGGCTGTCAGAAATAGGGTAAATAAATCCCACTTTTAACAACTTCTACAACTCCTCTTTGACTATCTCTTTTAGTATGGGGTTCATTCTACGTTGTGGTTGTCTAAGAGGTCTGATTTTGTCATCTGTGTAAATGTGGTGAGTGCATGTTTCATGATGAATACCTGGAATATCAGTGTACTCCCAAGCAAATGCATGGGAATGTTTATTCAGCAAAGTAATCAACTGTTCTTCCTGTGATGTAGTAAGATGTGCACTTATATTCAAATGTTTTCCTAGACTGATTTCAACTGTTTTACTTTGAATATCTGTGATTAAATGATAATTAAAAATATCATGAAGTGCCAATGCTAGAGAATGTACTGTACAATTTTCCTGAAAATTATAACCCAAAACTTGATTTGCTACAACATATTGAATATCTCTTAATTCTTCAGAAATATCAGGTTCAACAATGAAATAATCTAACAAATCTTCGTTGTTTTCTTCCTGAAAATCAAAGAACTAATTGATACTTAGGACGGGCTGAATCACTTCTTATTCTTGTTCTTTGGTCTCATTAATCAATGATAGCTTATCTAATGTAGAAGGTCTTTGGGCAAAAGGGTAAAGTGCAATTTGTTTTCTCTCTGTCCCATGTGACATGAGCATACTTCCTGACCTACACCCTATGAAAGCATTTGTTGTTGCCAACCAGGGTCTGCCAAGAATCAATGGGTGTCCTCCTAGATTAGACTTTGGTTGTAGCACTATGAAATCGACAGGATACTCCCAGGATTCTAAAGAAACAATGATATCTTCTAAGACCCCTTCAGGTGTAATTTTAGACCTATCAGCTAATTCCAAAACTATTGTGGATGGTCTGAGATTTGTCAAGTGAAGGTATTCCATTGTCTCTAGTGTCATGACATTAATGGAAGCACCTAAATCAATCAATGTTTTTGAAATTGAAAAATTATTAATAGTAATTGTAACCATTGGGATTTCAGGATCTACATACTTTTCGATGAAAATAGTGTTAGACATTAATCCTGCTAGATTGCCTACCACATGATTTTTTTATGGATCCTTCCTTCTTCTATTAAGACATAATTCCTTAACTGCTTTAGTGTAAATTGGAATATCCTTTATACCCTGCAGTAATGGAATTTTGACATACACATTGGTTAACTCTTTCAAAAAATAAAAATCAGGTAGGGAGATTGAAGGTTTTTCTTTAACCAACCTTTCTGGAAAAGGAGGTGTATAAGATACTAATGTTTTCCCTTTTTGACTGTGATTTTTCTGTATTTAATTTTTTTGGAGTTTTCTCATTTTATGTTTGTTTGTCTAAGATAACAGGAGATTATTTTTGTAAAGTTTTCCCAGATCTTAAATTGATATTTTGCAATGGGAGGATTGAATAGGGAAGCGCCATTCCATCATCAACATTATACATGGGTCTATCTATTTTATTATTTGGATTTGGAATTGGCTAAGCTGGCAATTGTGTAGGCCGAGGTGGAGGCTGATTGGATGGCAATTGAAGTTGTTGAGGTGGTGGACCCAATTGAGGAGCCATATTGGGTTGTTGGAAAGATGGGGCTTGGAATTGATTCTGCTGGTATTGGGGATAGGCAGAAGGTTGTTGATAGGGCTGCAAATAGGCCTGCTGATATGTTTGGTTACCATGGTTGTATCCTCTCCAATTTGGAGTAGATTGGGCTAATGGAGGAGACCAAGTTTTCTAGGGCATGGGGGCACTCCACGAATTCTGAATAGGAGTTTGATAATTTATATGAAATTGCTGCATAGGATCTTGAGACATACCTGAAAATCGTGGCTGCCAAGGTCTTCATTTTCCCATAAAGTAGAGAGACTCCATGCTTTGATTCTCCTCCATTCGAGCTGCCTGCAATTCTTTCAATCTGGGGCAGTCATCAGTTTTGTATTTGAAATACATAAGCCACAAATTTCAACAGTATTTAAAGGACATTCTTTTAGTGGGTGTTTCTTTCTACATTTAGGACAAAAAATAGACAAGGCTTGATCTTGCTGGTCCTGTTGTTATTGTCTCTTCTTGGTTTTTGCTACTTCAACTTGTGTGCCCAAGGTACTCAATAAATCAATCTTGAAATCTTCTAGCAGATTTCCAAGCTCAACTCTAGAGATACCACTGTTTGCATATTTAGTTACTTTGGTAGTGATATCCCTTTTTCCAATTCTAGCCTTTTCTCTTGAATATTTCTGACATAAATCTTGTATCTCATCAAAGGGAAGGTAAGAGATGTCACCTTTGCCCATAACATTCAAAATATCCAAATGCTCTTCTCTTATTCCTTTTATAAATATTGTTCTAATCATCTCAAGTGTCAAAGAATTGTATTTAGATTTCTGCAAGTTGTATGAGAATCTTTCCAAATACTCGTCCAAGCTCTCATCTTCCTATTGAGTCATTCCAAAAATGTCATCTTTTAGATCCTTTGATCTGCAATATGTCTGATATTTTCGAAGAAAGATCCATTAGAGGAAATTTCAACTCAAAATGGGCCTTTTAACTTTTATTCAAATTCCATGTCATCATGTGTTAGCCAATGAAATTGCTTTAAATTTGAAATACCGTATAGTTCTTAAACACTTTTTTAATATAAATTTGGGGATAGGTATCATAAAAAAAACTATTTTTTTTGTTTGTATTTTTGACATATCTCCCTGTGTTTTTACTGAAATTTCGATCGGGAGAGCTCGTTGGATGCGAAATTAAATCCCACATCCAACGAGTACCCACTCGGCATACTTTTGACGAACCCCGCTACCCCAAAAACAAGAAATACCTGAAAAAATGGAATGATGACATAATACCTGAAAAAATGGAATGATGATGTCATCATTCCATTTTTTCAGGTATTTCTTGTTTTTGGGGTAGCGGGGTCCGTCAAAAGTATGCCGAGTGGGTACTCATTGGATGTGGGATTTAATTTCGCAGCCAACGAGCTCTCCCAATCGAAATTTCAATAAAAACACAGGGGGAGGTGTCAAAAATACAAACAAAAAAGTAGTTTTTTTCTTTTCTTCCTCAAAAATTAATAAATATTATTTTATTATTTTAACTATTATTTTATTAGTTCATTTTAGGAGGCCCATTTTGAGTTGAAATTTCCTCTAATGTTCCTCATCTCATCCCAGCTAGTAATAGAATGCTCTCCTAATCCCATGAACCATTTCAAGGCAGTTGTTTTAAGGGTAGCAGGGAAAAGACGAAGCTTATGGGTGTCATCAGTGTATCCATAAGTTCGACACAAAATATCAAACTCGAATAGGAAAGAGTCAGGATCTTCAGTGGTCATGCCATAGAATTTTGGTAAGACGGATGGTGGGATATTCTTCATTTTTACCTCTTCTCCTAGGGTAATTCTAATGTCCAAGATGGGAAATTTAAAGATGGCTTCCTGATCTTATTCTGTTCTTTCATCCCCCTCGTGTCTCCTTTCTTCTTCCCTTTCATGTCTTCTCTCTTATTATCTTTCATGTTGCCTCTCTTCTTCTCTTCTCTCTTGTCTTCATTTATTTTCTACTTCTAACATTCTCTCACACTCCCTTCTGTGTTCGGCAGTTGGTCCTTTTGATGTTTCTTCCTCACCCATTTTAAAAGTACCCACAGTTGTGATGAATCCTTTTGGAAAAGAAGGTCCTGTTACTTCTGTTTTTGGGGGGTTTTTGATAAATCTTCCTTTCTTGTCTCTTTTCCTTGACATAAAACTAAAATATACTCTATGGTTTTTTTTAGAAAATTTTGTTTTTATCAGAGAACTAAAGTTCCTAATCCTGCTTCTACAATGCCTCCCTAGAAACAGCACCAAATGTTGGGCTCCAATCCACTGATGTAGATTGGACCTTGAGTTTATGTCAATCTAGAGTTGGTAGACTGAGAGGCATATCCAAGTATAAGGACTCGAAGCTAGACCTGTCTGGAAATCTAGTTTACTTAGGAAATAAACCTACTAAAAGATTAAAATACTGTGACTTGAAAACACAAAAAATCCCTTACAGGAGCAGCTTCATTTGCTCTTTCAATTACGCAGCAGTTTATATGTGGAATCTTCTGAGATAAAAAAAATAAAAATTAAACCTAACCCTAAACTATGAACTACGAGATTCTGTCTATTATCCCAGCACTAAATAAACAATCAATCATCAATTTCCCTTACAGGAAAGCATTCATAATTTATAACTGTCTTAATACTCCATCATCGAAGAAGCAAGCAATGTACAGCAATGTGAGATAGTAGTCTGAACCATTCCTTCAATATATAACTAATAAAATAACAGAGCTTATAAAACTAATTCAAAATAGTCTAACTCATTCTGCAATAAGGAAATCGAATTCTACAGCAAATAACATACCACTGGCAACAATCCAAATCGTTTATGACAACAATCCAAATCGTTCACTGGCAATTGAAAAGTGTGCAGACTCGACAATGGGGACCCTCCAATGCCTCATTCACACACACCAATAGAGAATCACAGAGCTTAAACTTTAATTATATTCACCATAAGAAATCGATCATACACAGTAAAACAACGCAGTCCAGAACAGTATGCGTTTTCTCTCCAAATCGGGATGGATTTCTCCTCTGTTCTATGAAGTACTTATACAAACTTTAAAAAAAATAGAAATGCTATTAATTTGGAAACTAATTAATGACATCCAGTCCTCGAGATCCTCTATCAGATCTGTGAAAATCAACAAAATCGGAACTACTTTGCTTTTGTGCTGAGTGGTAACACAGGTGGTCGTCTTTGACCGACATTGACTTGACACCTATGAGAGCCACATCATCTATTCATTGGAAGTTTATCCATCCTTGGACATTGAGGATCTTTTCTCCATATTTCAGTTCACGCCTAGCTGGCCTGCAAGTATTCAACCTTGGAGACATTACGGGAAGTTAGCACATCCTGTAATCCTGAATAAAAACCTTAGTTTAAATGCTTTAAAAATCTCAAAATTCAATTTGTTAAAAAGCAATGACATTTATACCTTTTAACCAAATTTTATGGGTGAATTTAAAGCTTTATAAATTAGTATGAAGGTTTTATGGAGGAAAATGGAAGATATTTAGATGACAAAAAGAGGTCAAAATGGTGCCCAACACCAGTAATGTCCACACTTCTTCATGCAATCGACATATCCTTCCACCCCAGGGAGAGCCTGTTTAAAATTTCTGAAACAATAAGGGTCCCTTTTTTTCAAATCTGAAGAAGAACTTTGCCACATGTTCTTGCTTCCTTCTAGGGCAAGATGTTGTTGTTTGGAGATCTGATTAACACAGGTGGAAATAACCTTTTCTTGCATTTCCATCAACTGTTGAGTCTTCATGGGATATTTGAGCCACCTTCCATGGAGCGTAAGGAGAACCCAAGGACATTGAGGTTCACTCCTAATCCACATATTGGAGCTGCCATCATTCTGAGAGATTGTATGAAAATAATTTTCCCACTGTACATGATTATTAACAAAAGAGGAAAAGGCTCTCAATTGAACATCTTCTAAATAAGGAACAAGGTTAGAGCGAGGGTCCATGGGACAAGCCATCTCATGCAAATAGAGTTCACACAACAATTTTTGTTCAATGAAACTGCTCTCCACAAAGATCTTCAAGAACTGAATAGAGGGTGTCAACTGATAAGGTATTCCCTCCTTCTTGGCTTTTAATTTAAACAAGGTCATTTTTTCATACAAGAAAACTAGATAGGAGGGAGATGGAGCTCTAAAGCTCATCAATTCCTGAGAGAGAACATACATTTGATCTTTTTCTTTCTGTATGGATTTGAATTTATTCAATTCCCTCAATTATTTTTGCACCTCCTCCCACCAAAACCTTTGAAAATTTAACTCCTCTGCCCATTTCTCCCTTAATTATTTGATAGTCCTTCTATATTAAAAAAGGGGAACCATCCCTTCCCGACATCAGTCAACATGATTTTTCCACTTCTTCACTTCCAGCTTCAATGGTGAGAGCTATTTTATTAGGCCTTGAATACTTCTACCTTCTACATCTTTCTCAGCATCAGAATCCAAATTAACAATTTTTTGAGAAATCTGCATCCCTACCTTGTCACCAGACGTCTCAGCCATCTCACTTTGTATTGACAGTGTAACAATTTCCTCTTCCATCACTGTTGCAATGGCCTCTATCTGTGTGGCTGCTTCAGCAAACAATTTTTGGAATGATGGTTCTTGTGTGACAACATCCCTCTTCTAAATCCCATCCCTTGCAACTTAAGTCTATGTTGCACTCTTGACATATAATTTTGGGGATACTGGTTCTTGTGTAATAGCATCCTCCTTCTATAATTCAACCATGGAAACTTCAATTTGAGTTGCATCTTGAGCAAACATTTTTAAGGATGTTGGCTCTTATGTAACAACATATTTTTCTTGCGTCTCAATCTCAACATATTTTATTTGAGTTGCAGTTTCAACAAGCAGCTTTAAGGACACTGGTTCTTGTGTAACAGCCTCTTGTTTTTTAATTTCTTCCAATTGCTGAGGTTTCTCTTGAGTTACTTCAATGTATCCTGAAAAATGAGACTAATCCAAGAATAATTCAATATCCCTTGATGGATGGGATTGCATTTGTTCATCTTTTCCAAATTCCAGGTCAGAGATTATGTCAAATTCTAGCTCATTTTCATCATTTGGCTTCATTGCAGGTACTTCTTTTCCTTCTTCATTTGCCTATGCAGGTTCTTGTGCAACAAGTTCCCACACTATGACTTTATATCCTTCCTAGTCGAATATTTCTCCACATTCTGGACATACCACTTTTTCCTGTCCTTCACCTCCCACAATAGGAGGTGAACCCTCCAAATGATCTGCAGACTTCACCAATATGTTCAATCTTTTCTCTACCTTCTTCCTACATGCTTCTTTCCAATTATGCAATTCATTCCAAAGCATTTGTACCTCCTCTTTCAGTAGGTCATTCTCATACAAAATACACTCAATTTGATGTTCTTCTGTAGCAGGATCTTATGGAGCGGTGGTTGATCAAGGTGTGAGAATGGGAAATTCAATATTTGCTTCAATGTTTTCCCACTTTACCTATGCCGCTTCTGCTACTGTAACAGACATAGTTCTCCTTCTTTTCATCTTCCCAGATGGTTGGCCTTCTCCTCTTGATATTATCCTTCTTCGGTGTGACACAAGGATCTTCAATTTTGAGGCTAGCATAGAGGGGTCACTCCCTAATTCGTTATCTTTCCCTATTTTAGACACCAAAACTTCTTCCTCAATTATAGTTCCCCTCAATTCAGGGGAAGATTCAATGTTAAAAATATCCACATCCTCTTATGCCATTGTAGCTTCCATACCCACAGCTTCCACTATCACAGCATCTAATGCTGCTCCAGTCTCAGATTATGTTGTTGAAGCTTCTATAATAACTATTCCCTCTACAGGGTTTGCTGTTGTTGCAGCCTCCTCCAACTCTTCCTCCTAATCATTTTGATTCTGGCCTTCCACTGTCTCATCCTCCCCCCCAACTGAATTTGAGGGACTCTGGTCCTCCTCTTCTACTTCAACAAACCCCAACTGTGCAAGTTCCATGTCCTCCTCTTCTACTTCAATACCCCCCAACTGTGCAGGTTCCTGAATTATCCCAGGCTCAGCAAGAAATTGTGCCCAAGTTCAGCTCTGTTGTGCTAATGCCCTTAAGATGAGTAACTTAATTAGGCCATGGTTGGTAAGATAAGCATCTAGATATTGGGTTGTTCTCACATACCCCTCCATGTAATGTAGGGTTTCAACAAGTAAAATGGCATATTGAGTAGATTACCGTGGTGGAGATGAGACAATAAGGGAAATTCATAGAAGTAGACAATTTGGTACCTACCTTCATAGGTAATATATTTCTTTAGGAATATTTCCACTTTATTCCAAGGATGGGGTAATGATTCTAGAGCTATCCCATGGCCTCTTCCTTGAACATGTTCATCGGCTGCAAGAAAATCCTGCATTGCAGTTGCATTCTGGGTTTTTCGTCCAAACCAACTCCTTCCTACTTGAGGAAACCCAGTAATCTCCACCACAATTGCTTCTATAACATCTATGCGCACACCCATGACCTCGGAATGAGTGTCAGTCAAATTAAGGGTGAACTGTAAAGTTGTTTCTGTGTGAAAATAATTTATTCATTGAAAATACCTAGTCCATCTAGTCGCTTCAAAAATGGAAAAAACCTATACATTCCTACGCAGGGCCTCTGTGTTCACGGGTTCATGCCAGGTTGGTTTACCCATATCACCTTTCCTTCATATTTCTGATAGCAAATCGGGAAATTATAGATCCAGAAGTGGAAGTTGCAGCACAAGAACGTTCAATGAACAACCAAGGTCAGGATTGGGTATTTTAGGAAAGTTAATAGAGTTATGAAAAGGGAATAATTGGAAATATTTGGTGCAGATTGGGGAAAAGATGATGGTCATGTAATAGGCCTAATTACCAATTCATACATATTGATTGAAATTTAAATGGGTATGGGTTTGCTGATGGGTACAAAAGACAAAGCATGATTAATTTTTCCTTATCCATTTTATTCCTAATCATGTAAATGGTCAAAATCCGTACCTTCACAATATGAAATGAGTCTTAACTTTCCATAATGGTTCAACGTGTCATCATGGCCATCAATTGAAAATGTAATTGTGCATGTGCTATTATGATATGTCTCCCACCACTTTGAATGGCAAGTACATCTATGTTGGCTGGCACCCGTGGAAAATCAATAGTTGTCTTTTCATTCTTGGTAGAACTGTGGTTGGAGCTGTGAAATGAGTTGGAACCCAGTGGAGTTATTGACGAAGAGATATATGGACAAATATGAAGGAGTCGCTGCTATTTTATGGACAAATATGGAGGAGTCTCAGCTACAAAAATAGGAAAAGTAGGCCAAATATAGTAGAGTCGCAGCTGGTTTATGGACAAATCTAGGGGAGTCGCAGCTAGTTTATGGACAAATCTAGGGGAGTCACAGCTGCAAAAATAGGAAAAGTAGGCCAAATATAGTAGATTCGTAGTTGTTTTATGGACAAATATACGGGAGTCACGACTGGAAAAAATGGAAAAATAGGCAGCGTTTGGCAGAGTCACAGCTGTGAGAGATGGAAGAAGTTGGCGGAGTCACGGCTAGAAAATAGGACAAATCTGGCAGAGTCACAACTACGAGAGATGAAAAAATAGGCAGAATTTGGTGGAGTCGCAGCTGGGAAATATGGAAAAATAAGAAAATATCCAGCTGACCGGTTGCTGCTACTGAACTGTTCATCTTCCTCAAGGATTTATTCATAATAGGAAAATAATCTAAGGCGCCTACAATCATTTGTCCCATTTGTGGCCGTTGCTCAAGTAGATTCATGTACACATTCTTCAAAATAAAACCTATCAAAGAATAAAAGAAAACAAAATAAAAATAAAATAGAACAACAATTTATTTATGTACATATTCCTCTGTGGAAGTTGCAATGTTCTTTAAGAATTTACAGGAGCAGAAAAAAATTCCTACCCTTACATTATCTGATAATATGGATCAGCTACAACACACGAAATGAATGCATCCTTTGAAATCGAATTATTATATAGTCGTAGCCTGTGACCATTAGCGAATAATGGTGTCTGATTTTCATCAATAGTAACCAGGCGGATTGTGTCATTATCAAACACCTTGTCTATTTGGTAGAGTCCCAACCATCTTATACATAGTTTTCCTTTAAAATCCCTCTTGAACCTTGAATCGTACAGTAAGGCCCAATCTCCTTCACATAATACTTTCTTCTTTATGAACCGATCATGCCACTTGCAACGCTGCTGTTGAATTAACATTGTCTGATACCCATCAACTATGCATTTCTCATCAAGTTCATTTAACTGATTCAATATGTTCCTCTTAACTTCTATCAAATCTAAGTTTGCTTCCATGGATTTATTTCAAGTTTTAATTTCAAATTCAATGTGAAAGACAACGTTCTTATCATACACCAATTTGTATGGGGAGAAACCCATAGTATTGCGCCACGTGGTGCGATATGCCCATAATGCCTCTGGAAGTCTATCAACCTAGCCTCTGTGATGGCTTCTGACTGTTTTTGTAAGGATATCCTCAATGACCTTGTTGGTGCTTTTCACTTTTCCATTGGCTTGTGGATGATATGGTGAGGTTATCCTGTGTTGAATCTAGTATTTCTGCAACAGAGCTTCCAATTTGCGGGACACAAACTGCGGTCCTCCATCTGTAACTATCTCCTTGGGTACTTCAAAATGGGTGAATATTTCTCCATATAAGAAATCCATTACAACTTGGTAATTGGCCTTGACCAAAGCTACAACCTCCACCCATTTGGTCATATAATTGGTGCAAACTAGAAAATAAACTTTCTTCTTGGAGGGAGGGTTGATAGGCCCTACAAAATCCAGAGCCCATCTATCAAAAGGTTCAACCACCAGCTATGGTTGAAGAGGCATCTCATCTAGTCTGTTTGGCTGGCACCTTCTTTGGTAGCTATCATAAGCCTGAACATATTTCTTTGCATGCCTAAAAACTGTTGGCCAAAAATAGCCCATTCATAATCACTTATGACCTATTCGTTTGTTAGCAAAATGTCCCCCACAGGGCTCACTGTGGCAAGCCTTTAAGATACTAAAAATTTCATCCTCCCTTACACATCTTCTGATTTCAAGATCAAGACCTGTGTAGAAAAGACGTGCATCTATCCACCAATACCTGGCACTCTGTTGTATAATTTTTCTTTTTTCTCTCTTTGAAAAATGTGTTGGAAGCTTTCCTGCAACCAAATAGTTAGCAACATTTGCGTACCAAGTGGAACAAGATGAAACTGCAAACAAATGTTCATCGGGGAAGGAAGCTTTAACCGGTAAACTATCATCATTGTTAGTAAGTCGAGATAAAAAATAAGCAACAATGTTTTCCTTCCCAGGTCTGTCAATGATTGTAATATCAAATTCTTGTAATAGTAACAACCATCTAGTTACTCTAGGATTAGTGACAGGTTGTTCATTAAGTACTTAATGGTTGAATGGTTAGTGTGCACAAAATTGGAGTATCCAGTGATATAATGTCTAAATTTTTTTATGGCATAGACAATGGCATGGAGTTCCTTTTCTATGATAGTGTAATTTAGTTCAGCAAGGACCAAGTTCTTACTGATATAATAAATTGCATATGGAGCATGACCTTCCTGTTGTCCCAGCACTACTCCAATGGAAGTATCAGAAGCATATGAGGAGATGTGGAAAGGCAGAGCCCAATTGGGCCCTCACAATATAGGGGCTCTGGATAGCTTTTTCTTAAGTTCAATGAACGTTGTTTGGCATGCATAATTCCAATCAAATTGTACATCCTTCATCAATAGAGTGAATAAAGGAGAGGCTAGCTTGGAAAAATTTTCTATAAATATTCTATAGTAAACAACATGCCCTAAGAAGCTACATACCTCTTTTTGTGTTCCAGAAGTGGGTATGTTTTCAATTACCCTGATTTTGGATGGGTCTACCTAGATACCATCAACAGAGATGAAGTGCCCCAGAACTACACCCTCGGTCATCATCATATGGCACATTTCAGTACTTAAAGATAGTTGGGTTTGTTCATAGCGTACTAAAACATTTTCTAAATTTTTCAGTGCTTCCTCGAAGCTACTACCATATGGAGTAAATTCATCCAGAAAAATTTCCATGCAATTTTTTAGCATCTTGGAAAATATCCCAATCACAACTCTGTGAAAGGTGGTAGGTGCATTACACAAACCGAAGGGAAGTACCTTGTATGCAAATGTAACCTAGGGACAAGTGAATATGGTCTTGTCTTGGCCCTCGGGAGCAATTTGGATATGATTGTAACCATTGAATCCATCCAGAAAGGAAAAAAACTTCTTCTTGGACAAGGTATCAAGTACCCGATCAATAAAATGTAGGGGAAAATGGTCTTTCTGCGTTGCTTTGTTCAACTCCCTATAGTATACACAGACTCTCCACTTCCCATTCTTTTTTGGCATTATCACGAGTGGAGAGGGCCCACTCGCTATCTGAAATTGGGTATATAAATCCTGCTTCCAAGAGTTTTTGGATCTCTTCTTTCACTATAACCCTCAAGTTAGGGTTCATCCTTATTTTTGGTTAGAACACAGGTCAGGAGTCTCTTTTTATGTAAATGTGATGGGTATATAGATTAGAAGGGATTCCCTTCATATCTGTGTATTCCCAAGCAAAGGCTCCTTTGTGTTGTTTCAGTAGAGTAATCAGGCATTCCAACTCATCAGGGGCGAGATTCAGATTAATGTTTAATGTTTTTCCCAACTCTATTTCCATTGGAATGATTTTTGAGTTTTTAAGTACTGGAATTATGCTGGCATCACTGTAAGGTCTCTTCTATTATATTTTCTTGTTCTTCTTCACCTAAAGTACTGTTCAGAATTTGATAAAACATGTTTATTGATAGACGTGGGCTCACTAATGAAACTATTAATAGTGTCGTCCTTTGTTTCATCCTTAAAATTTAAGGCTTTCCCTATTGTTAATAATGGCTGAACACCTTCTTCTTCCTCCAAATCCATCCATAGTGGAGTTTCAAATTTTAAGCTCAGTTGAGCTGGAGGGTATAGAGTCAAGACTTTAGTATCAGTCCCATCCGAAATGGTCATGGATCCTGGCCAACAGTTGATGCAATCATCTGCTATGGCTACCCAAGGTCTTCCCATGATCAGCAGATGTTACCCTAGCTACAAATTTGGTTGGAAAACCAAGAAGTCCATAAGGTATTCCCACGAATCAACTAAGACTACAAGGTCATCCAGGATTCCCTCAGGATTGATTGTGGACCTTTCAACAAACTCTAATATAGTAGGGGTTGGCCGAAGATTAGTGAGTTTAAGTATTTTCACAGTTTCGATGGTCATAACATTGATAGTTGCACCTAAATATACCAAAACATTAGGTATCTAAGTGTGTACAATGTGTATTGAAATAGTAGGATTTCCAGGATCATCATACTTATCCAAGATAATTTTTCCCATTATTAATTCGGAGAGTTTTACTATTACATGGACAGAAGGAGGATCCCATCTAGGCTTTATTCCTGGCTTTTTTACACATAAGTCCCTAACAGTCTTGGCATAGATAGGCACATCATGAAGGGATTGTAACAGTGGAATTTTGACATATAAATTCCTTAATTCCCCTAATATATTAAACTAAGGTTGTCCCACTCTCTTTCGTAGGATCAGTCATTCAGGATATGGTGGTTCTCTTGTTGGTTGTGTATGTTGTGTTTCAATAAGTGTTTCTTCCTGTGTTTCAGTCGTTGTTTTGGTAGGACTCTAAACATCCTCAATAATGGGGATTGTTGTATTAAATGGATTCTAAAATTTATGATTTATTCTTGCTTCAGTCACATAAGATGGGACATCTTCAATGACTAAGGGTTCCACTACCCTCCCTAATCGCAAGCGTATGTCATTGCATTGAACTGAGGTAATGGAGTAAGAAGGCATGTTGGCAGTCTCAAATTGATGAACTTCTTTATTACTTGGGTTAGGATTAGACTGGGTAGGAAGTTGTGGTCGTAGTGGCATGTTCATTGGTGCAACGCTATTTTGGAGTTCCAACTGCGACTACTGGTACTATTGGAGGAGGGTTACTAGACTTATTTTCTCCTTCAATCTTAACAAAAATGTTTGGTACAACTATGTGAACATAATCAACATGATAAAATGATTTAGTAAATCCTTCCCTACCTTGTAAATCTAGGGTTTTCTACATCAAGGAATTTAACTTCTAAATGGGAGAAGTAGGTTGATACCTAGTAACAAGTTGTTTTCCTTATTTCTTCCCCAACTGAAGTTGTTCTTCAGATTTAATAGAACATGAGTAGGCACTTTAGTTTCACCTGTTTCTTGCATTGCTTCCTTTTTAGTATTTTCTTTCTATTCAAAGAATCTATTTCTTTCTTCCAACACTCTGAGTTTCAATTGTTTATGGTCTTCATGTATCAACACTCTCTGGACTAGATAAACTACCTCACTCATAACTTCTTCAAAGATATGGGAACCTTGGTATAATTCGTCATCTAGTTCCTATTCATGTATATAATAATATTGTAGATGGGATTGATCAAATATGCCTGGTATAAACCCTTTAAGATCATGCATCAAATTTTCTTCTGAGCCTAAATTTAGATGAATTATCTCCTTAGCGATGATACCTCCATGAGTTACATTTTGAATTTACTAAATGTCCAATATATAGAGGAAACTGTTTCCATGTTCCCCTCTTCTTGGAATGGATTTGGCCATGAACTCCATCCATAAATGTTTGGAAGGCCACCTGTATAAGTTTCAGACTTTTAGGGACTACCCTAGGTAATAAATGAACTATTTTACTGCCCCATATCCTAAGATAGGTAAAGCGATTTGTAGTATACCAATATCCCATAGTTGCAATCAACGACGAGGCATTCTTAGAAAGTTTGGGAGCATTATTTTTAAAGATAGAAAAATGTACAACACCAATAAAACTATCACAAATATCATAGATATGTGGTCTGTAATTGTATTCCCATAGAATTGAACAATAGGTGTGAATGGGTGGATTTTCCTTCATTCAATGCCAATTCATGGTGGGAAAGGAGAATGAAGCACATACAACATATGTTAGATATGTCAATAGATAAAAACGAGGATTCTTTGCAGCTATGGTTTTATGTACTTGGAAAATGACATCTTTGAAGGTGATAGAAAAAATTTGTTCCCAGTTGAAAACCTTACCTGTAGTCACTATGTAATAATCCAATGGGATTCGTTCCAATTTAAATTATTGGAAATTTTCGATGCCATGGAATCTATAGAGCATGGCTGGTGATAGTTTGTAGGGTTATTTGATCATAGCGATGGGGTATTTCCTATTTGATTAAAGAATGAACGTGATAGGGTCATCCATCCTATCATAACCCCAAATTTTCACATAAAATTAAAATTTTTGAGTTAACAATAAATGCTATAACCTGCGGTTTTACTAATAGCTAGCAGTTGGCATAAAGAAACTATTATGTAATTGGTTTTACTAAATTCTAAAATAACTTAACAGTTTATTTTTCGTAGCAAGATTAAACTCTTTTTGTGTGCTATTTGCTTCAGTTTACTGATTAGTTCGTTTATGTCAATAGGTGGAATCTTTCTTTGAATCCGGGGCTTACTTAGCATTCATGCTAACGCAGATGAATACTGTTTCTTATAGGTTTTTACAGGTATGATCGATCGAGTATATTTTTAAAAGATCTTTTAGTGTCAGCAGTATTTTGTTTTCAAATTAAAAAGCTTAGAACAACAAGCTGCTAAACACTAGACAGCTCAAGTAAGGTAAAATCATTTGATTTTCATCAGTTTTTCAAGTAAACGAGCTTGGAAATAAGTAACAACAATACAACATATTTGTGACTCTAACACTAGAATCTCAGTTACAAGTATTTCTACTTTAGTCTAAGTAATTTGTAATACTTATAAACATTGTTTTTGATAGTATTTTTGCAATAGTATCTTGTCTTACCTGTACATTTATTGTCCCTTAAATTATCTCTATAAGATACTTATAGCCTATTATCTTATGAACAGTAAAAACCTTTGAGTGTGAAAACTATGACTATCATACCCTTTTACAAGAGCTTATGGTTACCACTACTTTATTCATAGGTCTAATTATGTGTTCTATTAACTTTTAAATTTAATAGGATCGTTCCTATTCCTATTATCAGTTTTACCATTGTAATTATCCTACTGTCCACTAAACACTTTGCATGAGCATAAAGCCAAGTTAAGTATACTCCCAAGTATTATCAAGGTAATATCGCATAAATTATGTGACCGAATTTTGTGATAATATTCTTACCTTTACCTTCGTATTTCTTCATAGTTTCAATGCTATTTAAATTATCAGTTCAAGCAAAAACTCGTAGATATGCTTAATCGACTTGATCGATGAATATTCAATCTACCAATAGTTTGTTATTATAACATATTTAATTTATCCTTTAACTCCTTTTGCAATATTACAAGGTACTAACTATAAGTTTTAGACTTGTAAAATTCCTAAGGCAAACGGGTTTACTATGCCCCAAGCTATAGTTAAACTTTGCTACTAGAGACACTAAAGTCATGCTATAGTTAACATGCACTCAATTATAACTATACTATGACTTAATCTTTAACCTACTTTATAACCCAAACATATATTACATGATTTATATCAAAACAATGTTTAGAATAGAACTATGCCCCCGCTCTATCGTTATGGTAATGTTTATTATGTGATAACATTATGTCGTGGGTAGCAAGGGTTTGTGCTTAATCCAAATCGGGCTTATATTTATGGTTTATACATGACACAATGCTTGGTCAACGTAATCCCTCCACGATGATAAACTTGTGATTAAGTTAACATAATACACGGTGCTGTTGATTAGTGAATTGATTACGAATTATTGGGATGTCATTATAGTTTAACCCACGCTGCAATGAACAAACAAATGATAAAATGTTTCCATGCAAGAACTATAGGACACGACCCTCACTGAATGGATAAATTTGTGGCTATGTGGTTGAATCCTGTCCACGTTTGGAAAATATATAATACTCTAGAAACCTAACCCAAATGCATTATTGTCCCATAGTTTACGCTGGCTCCAGGGTTGCTTGGCTTGTCTCCCATGGCAGCCGTCGTTCTCTTGGTTACCATCACCTTGTACCTTGACTCTGTGTTTCCTCCATTCTCTAGTGAGTGGTTTTGATTGCTGGTTCTTTTTCTTCCAAATGTGGAGTTATCCTTCCTGCTACCTTCATATCGCTTCCTATGAAACCTTCTTCCAAGCGCGTGTAGCTTAGTGATTGCTTCAGTTTTCCTTTTCGACTCTTTGTAGCTCGCTATTGTATGAGGTTTTGAGGGTTGTTGGGTTCCCACTGCACCATTTATAGGTGACAGTGCTTGTGAATCGGTTCGCCATACTCCCAGTGATAGGTAAATTCAAAATGAAACTTTCTTTCATTTACTGCAAATTGTATAGAATACTTTCAAGCTTTAACATGTAAGATAAATTACTGACAGGGGTTTACGCTTGATGTAGGTACTCATTGAAGTGAAGCTCGTGCAAGGGATAAGAAGACAGCCCTTGCAATGGCTGTGGCTCATGGCTCAAACTCGGGTAAGCCCCGTGGTTTGAAAGATGGGTTCTCCCTTATTTAAAGTTGGGGTAGTCGTTGGACTCGCCCAGGGTTTGAAAAACCTTTCTTATCTTACCATGAGTTATGTTAAGCTTTTTACTATTTTACAGGTTGTTTGGAAGAATGTTTAAATTTAAACCCTTGATAGGGCGGATGCAATTTGTAGTGTGTAGAGTACTTGTTGAAGCTTGGCTTCACAGTCGGTTTAGGTTGTAAATTTTGTAAAGGTGGTTTTGTTACAACTTGTTTTGGTTGTTAGGAGCTTATGCTGTACTCTGTATATTTTAGGGGTTTTACCCTTCCTGAATATTAATGAAGTTTAAACTCAATTGAGTATTTTATATGGGTTTTATATATTAAATTTTGAGGCTGATACTTACAATCGTGATGTAAATCTTGTTTATTTGATGAAATTCACAGGTTAGGGTTTGACCTGTAAACCCTTGTTTGGTTTAGATTACTCTTATGATAATAATTACATTGTTTCTCTATTTTAATATTTATGTCCTTAAAGGACTGTGAGTGGTTTATTTGACTATTTAATGATGATTACATAATTGATACGAATTTGGTTATTATGTCAGTACTTATAATGTATTAGTTTTTAAGGGTTGAACCCCGACATTTAGATGTATACTGTCATTAATAGACTTTGTTTCTTTTGTAAAATGCATTTACACCTGTTAATCAATAATGTAGTTTATCTTTGTTACAATAACAATTTTAGTCATAAGTTTTTTAAAAGAATCAACCTGAGTATAACCTAGGTTACTATAGTACAAAAAATATTTATAATTTAAGCTTAGAACATGAGCTAGGGTTTACTCCCTTTTAACTTAAATAGGATATTGTTTCCTATGTTACTATCTTGTAATTTTTTTATTACTGTTGTACAGTTTTTCTTTAATTTGTTTTTATAAATTATTTATCTATAAATGTCACTGTTTAAGGATAATAATAATATTATTTATATTTATAATACTATTATTTAAATATAATTTATACTCTTAAGTTTATGTTGGTTCTTATTTGTATAGTGATTACGACTGAAAGCAGTTTGTAATATTTGTGTTAGTTAATTCAATTATATCTGTAGACTTACTTTAGAGAACAAAAATAAAAGAATCTTCTTACCTATCAGTATTCTTTATAATTACACTGTCTGCAAAAGTATAAGAATAGTTTATCATATTAACTTAAAACCCTAAGTTACTACTGTCCTTTCGCTATTAAAACTAAGAAAGGACTACTGTAACATTTATCATTATTAACTATAGTTCAAATAGATGTAGGAAGGTTAGTCTTCACTAAAAGAATAAGATAAGCTATCAGTATCATTTTTATATCTTTTCCTAACATAAACTATTAACTTTAAACTGATAAAACTAATTCTTCTATTTTCAATGTAAAAGTACAGTTTATGTAAATAAAAACTGTGTAGAAAATAATTGATAAAATTAAACCTACTAATGTCAATCAGTAATATGAGTATTATTCTGTACTAACATGCTATTTACACAGTCTATTTCTGATAACATGTCTGCAAAACAATTTAATAAACTTTCTAGAAAACAACTATCTACTGAGAAAATAACATTTCATTACTCTGAAAACATAAATATTTGATTCATTCATATTCCTATCGCACTTCATTTACTTAAAAAAATTACCTATGCTAGAGTACGATCTGGATTACTCTTGATGGGGAAAAACACAGGTAGGATTTATCTTTCATCATAGTACAGATTTATTCTAGAATAACTAAGAGATTTCAACACATCATAACATAACATCATTCAATAATTTCTCATACACAAAGATAAACTACAACACAGAAATTAAAAGATAATGGAACCTATCTTTAAATATGGACGAAAACAACAATGGGAGGCCGTTCCTCCCTACCAACTCCTGGAGAGTGCTCAAACAATGACTTCTCAAGACCCTCGAGCTTGCTCTGGTCTGCTTGGATGGAACTAGGCAGAGCAATCAACAAGGTACCAGTCCTGAGACTCAATACCAACTCTGCATACTATAGTAAGATCTTTCAGCTGCAAAGCTATACTAGATCAACTTCATGTAGTTTACCCCTCAAACACCTTCCTTCCAATTTCCCTTTCCCAATGAATTCCTTGAAGTGCATTCACCTGAATGATTCTTCTTCTGGAATGAGCAGCCTCAGCTCTCTACATTGGGCATTTTTAATAAGATTTCCTAGGTCTTTTTGGGTTAGTTGTCATTAATTGAGCCACCTGCTCTAATACCACTTTCTTGGCGGATCATGACCCCAAATGTAGGGAATTTTCCACCTGTAACATAGAAAGTGTTTGAGGATGCTGCCACTTGTCTTTTTGCTCTCCACCTAGTTCCTTCCACCAACTTGACCAATACACTCTTTTTAACAGCTCTCCCAAGTCTCCACTTTTATTTATTTAAAATTAAATATTCAGAATTACATTCCACATCCTTGACTCTGCTGAGTCATCAGTTTCCACTTAGCATTAAATTTAACATAATGTCTGGGAATAAAATCAAAATAAGATAACATTATTTTACAAAATTGGGGCATGTGACACATCCATTTTTCAGTAAGGCCTCCAGTTCAAACTTGTTCTCAAATGTTTTTATGATCTCCTATGTAAGTAGTTGCTACAGAACCTTGAGTGCATAGATTTTGGAATAAGTATCGGGTTTGATACTCAAAAAAACCATTTGATTGGCATCTCTAAAATTGATGGTTGAAACATCTGCGAAATTGATGACCTATTTAAATAGGTTTGCATATGGTATAACAATGGGTTGAGTGACAATTCCATGAAATTGAGAATTACTAATATTCTAGTATATTGGGGCTTGATCATTGAATTCAAAGAAGTAATTTTTGTCGAAAATGGCATAGATTCTATCCTAGTCGAGCCATAGGGTATTAAATACTCGAGAATCAGTGTCAGCATAGAATTCAAAATTAGGGTCTCTCGTCTTCATATCATCAACAAATGCTTTAGATCTAGTCCTCTTATCCATAGTGTTCTATGTAATCCTACAAATAAATAAAACTACATAAGTTCATGGAATTTATTATATGTTAAAGAAACTAATGAAAGCATTAGGATACCTGAAAATTGACACCGTGATTCTTAATAATTATGCAAAAAAATTCACCTTCAGGATGAATTCCCTATGCAATAGCGGTGATGAATTCAAATTTGTTTATGTTAATGACGAATAAGGGTTGTGTCGGTTGTTAAAAATGCCAAAAATTAACAATTTAAACCATAAATTTCATTCAATTCATTCCATACACATTTTACACCAAAATTCAAATTCAAATTCAAAAAAATTCGGATGTGGGACCCAAAAAGTCAAGAGTCGAGGTTGGGGAGATGATATAGTGTAATGGTTGTTCATCCTATGACTTTTGAGTGTCAAGATGATTATGCATATATTGTAGGATCGGGGGTCAAAAGTTGGGGTTTAATAAATACCACATGTATTATGAATGTCTCGATTCTTGCTTGTCGAGGGTAACTATAAAAGTCAGGCAGGCATTGGAAGTTAGGGGTAAAATGTAGTGAGAATTAATAATATCCCGACTCTTGACTTCCAAGAAAGCCTTGGATACTAAAATCAAGTGTCAATAGTCGAATCATAAATTCAAATATCACAAACTTTATTCTCGACTTTGGGCTTCTGAAAAATCGGAGTCGAAATGTCAATGCTCAAATTTTAATTTCTTAAATAACCATTGAATTTTTATTGCCACAAATTATATATGAAGATGGGGAATAAAAATAGAGGAAGTACAACAGGGATACGATCATACTAAGCTCCTAATACTGACTTCTATTTCTGTAATGAATCCATCGAAGAGTGGGGAATTCAGCTAATGAAAAACTATTTTTTTTCGGATCTCATGCATTTTTTACTAGTTATGAGATAAAATCAAACCAAAGAAAACAAATAAATGATTGTAAAATTCTAAAGTAAGGGGGTTCCCATCTTTTATGAAGATGGGATCGTTGTGGCTACAACACCCATTCAAATACATAGGTATATTTATCTGAATCAATGCATGTCCAAGAAAATTGACTATGTAAGCAAAATTTTCCACCAAACCGTGGGCCTCTGCCCAACCTATATTATTTCAGCACTCAGAGGAAACCCCTGAGTTGAGCTATGAGTCCACCATGGAGAAGGGATAGTTACAATATTCTCTCTCAACCAAAGCCCAATTCAAATTTAGGGTTAACACATAGTTTTTCCCAACAAAACACAGAGCGATGCATCCTCTCATGCCTCGTGCATGGACACACCAAATAATTCTCAATGCTTGAACCATCATGTTGATGGATTATCGACTCTCATTCCTAGGAGAATGAATGAATTAATTAATTGTCAACGTGAATGAATTATGCACGATATGGAAAAATATTGGATGACGGTTAACAATGCTTCTTCCACAAGGTGCAGTCAGCCCATGCCTCCATAACTTTGTGAGGTGATCCTTCATCAACAAGACCACCTCTATTAAATGATTGGGTTCACAGTAAAGAAAGGTTGATATTTGGATTACTCAAGGCACATGGAAGAATTGGGTCAGTTCACATGGTAACAAGGATCTTGGTCTCCCATAAACCCCCTTCCTCTTCCCCTCTAGTGGAATAATAGCCCCATCAATTCACCTTACACAACACTTCTTGGACCATTTCATTATTTCTGTAGTTGGATATTTACATACATTTTTGGTTAGCAATACAATCCAACCAAACGAGCCAATAACACATTTGCATCATGCATGCCTAGCCATTCACTAGTCAGGTCTTAGCTTTGATCTTTGCACTAGGAATCCATGCTAGTGCATTTACATTATTTTCATAATTCAATAAATTACATCACATGGGTCAAACTGATGGTATTGCAACCCCCTCCCCCTTAAAATAACATCATCCTTGGTGTTCCCTTTCTTTTCCAGCAAGGTCCCATGCCCTGTCTTCAACTGAATCAACATCCATTATATCTCTTTACAATCTTCAACTACTCATACTAATATTTTCAGGACAACTACATGTCCAAATTGCACCATTAATATGCATTCAAGGTCTTTGCATCCAGCAATACCTATTATCAAACATTGAGTCAATTTACATGTCAGATTTGTTCTCATGGGGTTCATTTCATAATAGAATTTTTAGAACCATAGTCAAATCATGTACACATGTATATTCACATTAAATCAACAAGAAGATGCAAAAAAACCAAACACTTATCTGCATAAGCATCTTCATGTAGCTCCATACATATCCCACTTTGACTTCAAATGACCATGGTACCATAAGACTTACCCCACCCAGCACAAGGATGGTACTTGTTCTCTACTATACAGTACCTTGAGAATACACACCCTTTCTAATGCTCTTTAGGGTGTGCATTGAAAGGTAACCACATTTCAACAAGCCTCGGAGAACCTGTGCATACATATAAAACAAATGTCGGGCCGATAGGTTGGATACACCACAACATTCAATAACCAATACTAAGTCGATATGTTGACTAGGTTTATCAGGTATTCCATTAACCAGTATGTTAAGTCATCTCCCCGAATGGGTTTATTAATCATAAAACCATTTCCAATTATAACACCTATGTTGGGTTTATCTGGAAATACAATGGCCATTACCAAGAAAACACCTCTGTTGGGTTTATCAAGAAGTAAAGTAGGAATTTAACAAATCCAATGCCAAGCTAGTACATTGACTAGGTTTATGGGGCATTCAACACACATTCACAAAGCACAAGGATGGTACCCCTTCATTTATATATAATCCCTCGCTCATACCCCTCCTTGGCTTGTATAGCCTTCTTCTCTTTCATATTTGATCCCTTTCTTCACTTCTCTTCTTTGGTATACAAGCACCAAGAACCAACAAACACTAAATGGATGGCCATGCTCATTAGCATCATATTTTTATCAAAATGCACTAACATATAACTCTAAACACATCTTTATGTAAAACTCACTTATCGATATTAAAACACCAGCAATGTGTCCATTCACTTGGGGTGTAATCAACGTCGACAACCGTAACATACCACAACACCAAGAATGTGTCTATGATTTTCAAATGTGTGCCATGTAGGTTGTAATTGTAACTCAAACATTCTATTTTCAGAATAAAAACACTTTCTGAATACTAACTTCTACCAAAAATCCATTCATTATTAAATTGAGGTTAGGGTAAAGAGTACTCCCTTATTTCTAAAGGTTTGAGCGAATATTTACTTTCTTTAGAGGTGCCCCATTATTTAATTAAAATAAAAAAATGTTCAAACCATGAATATGCATATACGTTTATAACAAATGTCACACAATTATTCATATCACAAGGGTACTTATCTGCTACATATTTCTTCTCTTACGAACTGTTGCCATAGAAAGAATTCAACTCTCAATTATTCCTTCACCATTTACTTCCTTCACAAGGAACTTAGGCCATACAATTTGAGAAACCACAATAAATTTCCATCATAGGAAACTCAAACCATTCATCCCCATGCCGTTCATCTTGAGAAAGAATAATATATTTCCTTTGCATTCTCAGCTTCAGCAGTCAATGTATGCCCCACTAGCATAAGTTCACCATCTCATATGTCTTACTCACAAGCACATGGTTCACATGAGATGTCATAAAAAAAATTTAAATAAAATTGTACAACTGAAGCGATGTATGCTACATCTCACTCCCATGAGATATTTATCAAAATAATTTCAATCATAAATTTCGAATACATTTCACACAAAAATCAAATTTCCAAATAGTCAACAACATAAATGACCAAAATCAAATCTACATTTATACTCTGTCTACTACATAAATTAAATTTATTTATTCATTAGTTCGTCCTCATAATGTTTGGCTCTTACATGCCATAACACATGGTTTCCTACAATGCATCTTCTTGACACAATTCATAATTAGACAAATCATCATTAGCTACCATTAACAAAATATTCAGATCTGAAATTGGCAAATCTGTCCTCTACAAGAATCAATTTTTGATAATCATGAGATCTGTCTCATGATGTTTGTCCTTTGCGAAGGGTAATTTCCAGTCTTCATCACGGACTTGCACATGTTACCATACCTAGTCAATTCTACCTGCAATATGAATTTACAATCAACCAAACAATTATAGGTACACATGCATATAATATTTTCATTGCAACATCCACAACCGTGAACTGAAGTGATCTCAAAATTATAACACACAGTAATTCAATCACTATCAGTTGCCAACACTTTCAATGCAACGAATTTTCACTGTAGATGCATCATTACCAAAATAAACTGCAAGATACAACCACATGATTTCTACAATCAAATAAACTCTTAATACTCATTGGATACATAGTCATATCCTCTCATGCAAATCTATCCTCCCAACATAGAGTCTATGTAGGCCATCAAACTTGACTACCTTCTTCATGCAATTCCTTCCCATGCATCCATAGCAACTCGTGAAATAATATCATAATTTCCAATAATTTTATCATCTCAGCTATTAATGAATCATGATGAAATAAATATATTATAACCAAGCATTCACACATTGCATCTTAGCACATATATGCATGCATAACCACAAGACTTACAAAATCTTTTATTGCACAATAACCCAATGCATCATTTCATTGATTCATGGATACCATAATATCTAGTCATGCATTACATCTATGACACTTCACATTTATGACTTTAACACAAGTCTGGGAGCATTAATAATTTCTTTACAACTCACACAAACACAATGAGCAGGAATCGAAGCATCCACATCCAAAACATATGCATGCAAAGTTCAAATAAAGAAATCTTTTAACTGAATTCAAGAACTTCATTTATCTTTCCGAATTTCTTACACATTTAATAATGCTTTCAAATATTGCATAACATAACCCATTCTCACATACATGGAGTCAGACATAGGCCCACATAATGAATTTAAATAACTGTCTAATATGGTCTTACCCATGACTATCTCCTATGGCATGCACTATCACAACAGGACCATAAGTCCTCCTTTACTATGGCTATTCAACTCATAACCAACACACACATGGCATGATACTCATTCATATGAATGCATCCAAGATCACATGCAAACCAATTTATGATGATTGCTGTTGTAATCTATGAGATTAAAAAAAAAACATAAAGTATAGAAGATAAAGCATTCACATTATATGTACAAGATGACACCAAAGAAGAAGAAACAACAACAACATTTGTATTAAATTAATATACTATGAGAATAATGACTCACCATCCTATATATATTGTTTTACATAGAGTTATTCAGTTACAAGTAGTTATGCTGGTCTAGCCGACCAACTGCATCAACCCAACAGTGGTCACTCAGAGGACCTAGTTGTCTGGTCGACTAGGCTCCTCCAACATCTCCCTGACCAACAAAACTTTTCTTTGTACCGAAGAGAATAAGGAGATGTTGCAACATTGTTGCTTAAGGTTGTTGATTAATTGATGTAGTTGGTGGTTCCAAGGTGATGCAAGCTTCTACGATAGTTGGGGAGGAAAGAGCAAGTCGATGCTTAAATTCTTCCCAATTGTGAGAGGTAGTCTGCATATCCATGCTCAAAGCTGTAAGCCTTAGATAATCAACTAATTTTTCAGTAACAGACATGTGATTAATGTTGTGAAGGTTAATTCCCAAAATTTGGTGTCGGTTATCAGCGACAAAAAGCAAACAATGGGGCTGAGTCACAATTGGTTCAACCTGTGTCTTTGTAGTTTGTGCATGAGTATCCCAATATTATTGTTTCCTCTGAATATCGTCTAGGCTATTATGCTCCATTTTCATTTTATACTCTAAGGTTTGGATTGTAGCAGGGTTGAAAGTGGCTTTTTGCTGAAATATTTGTGCCAAAGTGGTTTGTACTTTTCCTATATTGATGAAAATTTGTTCGTACTAGGTGTACCATGTATTGAGTACAATCTTGGCTTGTTGGGCCTCAATGACATATGCTTTGAGCTACCTGTGTCGGTCATGGGAAATATTGTATTGATTTTCAAGGAGTGGAAATGTCTGCTTGACATCTTGGTGATATTTTTGCTGAACGGATTCTTGGTATATTGATGCAAGGGATCCAACTAAGCTGACAATTTTATTGAGATAATTCTTGGCTGATGATCCATGAAGAGTCAGTTCGAGTTGAAAAATCATATATTGACAAGCTTTTAGATTTGTGTTATGTCCTTCTTCAAATAATTCGACTTTACACTTATGAGTTTCCCATCATTTTTTCTTTTAGGTTGTGATGGAATCCAAAAGGGAATCCATTTCATGACCTTTTGGTACTCCGGGGTCAAATGTGACCGGTGCTACTGTAGGGTTCTTTGTTAGTTTAAGTGTCACATTAGACAACTTATTCTTATTCTTCATATTCTTTTTCTTTTGTGATGTATCAGTTGCAGCTACTGTGGTTGAAGAAGGTGGAGTACTGGTTATTGACAGAGTCACTAGAGGAAGACCTATCGACACATGCGAAACAATCGAGACAAATGGAGCGATTGATACTACAAGTATACTAGTCACTACCAGAGGGGTGGTCGACAAAATTGGTTTGGTCAAAACAATCGATAGTACAGGCATGGTTGACGACATAGACATAGTCGATCGTACATGCACAGTTGTTGACAAAGTCTCAGTCAAAAACAAAGTCTCAGTCATCAGCACAAGAGTGCCTGCTGCAAACGAAGAAATTATGGTAGGAATACGGATGCTTTTTATCAAAGGGGCCCTGATAGAAGTAGAAGGGATTTGAGTAATTATTGGTATATCTGGAATATCTGGCAGATCTAGTATGTTCTCAAAAGTAGTTTGATAAAATGGCAGAGGAGGTCATCTTGCAGAAGGGATAGCTAATTGTTAAAAAATATCAACTCCCTAAAGGTGGAAGGTCTGGGAAGTAAGGAAAAGTGGTCGCTTCCTGGGAACATTGTTTTATGACTATAGTTTTCCAATTAGGAAAAAGGATGGGCAAACTATCAATAAATAGATTAGGTCAAGATACTGTAAATCCTCAGGAATAGTCGATCGGTGCTCTTCAATAGGTGTCGAGGATATAGGTGGTGAATTGTCATGGACTTTAACAAATTCTTCCCCCTGTGGTTGCAGCTTGAGGTTTTGGATTTTTGGAAGAACTCGACCTTACCTGCACATGCTCATCTTGACTAGTAAGGACTCAGTCAATCTACTCATCAACTATGATGTGATTTTTAATATTGTCCTAAATGATTTGCATGCCTTGTGGGTGAAACTCGTGGAGTTCTTCTAATTCTCTAGGTGCCTAGGGGATCATTTTTCTTTTGGACAACCCTTTAGATTTGAAATTTTGTCATTTTGTGTATATTTTCTCTACTACAATATCCATTTTTTCTTTGGAGAGGTTGGGCTCCAACTATTGATCTTCTTAGAGTTCGTCGTCCTATGTTGTCTCTATATTCGTTTTCACGACTTCTGTATTCTTTGTTGGTTTTGGCACATGTATTATAGCAAGCGTATTTTCTTCTTCGACCAGAGGACCAAGAATATCTGAGTAGAGTTCGAATTCATACATTTCCTCTCTTTCTTCATCGGTCATGGGATCTGCTATATTTTCTTGTTGTTTCCATGTAAATGCAGGGATTTGGTATATACTATTTGAATGAGCACTGATATTTGAGAATGTCTTGGACATATGGGTAATAGACCACTTTTGCTATGTTTCCAACAGCTCCTTGCATGTACCATAATTTTGTGTGAAGATAAAAAACATAAAGTATAGAAGATAAAGCATTCACATTATAGAGCATTTGAAGAGAGAGATTCCTAAGGGAATAAATAGTAGATAAACAAGATCATGGCCTTGTATTGTGTCTAGTTGAGAGGAAGAGGGGTTTGTGTCTAATTGAAGGTTGGGTGAGATGCCCAAATAATGTTTCTATAAGGGAAACCATGGTATGTATCTGAAATTAGAGAAATTTTGAGGTCTAAAATCCCCCCCAAGGAAAAAAATAAAATTGAAGTGAAAATAATAAAATAAGAGTTATTAATTTTTTAAGGAAATGAAAAAAAATACTTTTTCCCTGTCGTATTTCAACTTATATCCTTGTAGTTTTACTCAAATTTGAAGTGTGATCACTTGTTGGATGCATAATCAAATTCTAATTTCAATGAGTAACGACTCAACATACTTTTGAATGACCCTTAATAGGAAAAAAAATGAAATACATTTAAAAACATGTATTCCATTGAATAACAAGTGGGAGGGAGACACCTATGAGATTAATTGATTAGAAATTATTTCCCACACCCCTAAAATATTGGTGATTGAGCTAAAAACACCTATATTTCCTAGTAAAACTTGAACATCATGATCCATATGATCTTGATCAAAAGCTTAATAGAACATAAAGTATATAAGAGAAACCATTCACATTATATGTACAAGAAGACACCATATAAGAGGAAATAAAAACCACACTACTATTATATTAGATCCAGAATATATATAAAGTAATCATATACTATGATAATCATGACTCACCAGCCTATATATTGTTTTACAGACAATTATTCAGTTACAAGTAGTTACATCGGTCTAACCGACCGATTGGACCGACTTGATGGTGGTCGATTAGAGGGCCTAGTCAGTTAGTCAACTAGGATCCTCCAACAATTACAATATGGATGGAGGGATTCTTACCCAATCCCCTTTCAACACTTATGCAACCAACATAACATACTATTACCTACATGGATGTCATCAACATTTTTTTTACATTACCTCTCTACTTGGCCTCTTACCAAGGACTACATAGTCCTTCCACCACCTCTTAATCATAGGTTTATTGTCTCATCTTCTCTTCATAATGTTTTTGGTCACTTGCAACAAGGCCATCAACATATTCAACCATGATTTAACCATCCCTAGTCACACAATCATCATTAGTCAAATAATCACCATTAGTGATTCATTGCATGCGTAAAACTTCGTCGCTTTAACTAATATGAAATATCATATGCAAAATGATTTATCTCTTAATATGGTTGCTAAGGCATATTTATTTTAACTATCTAATTCCTGCATCTCCAACATTTGTATGCCATAATTTCTTGTACATAACTAAGAAAATATAAATACAATAGAAAGAGAAGAGTTGAGAAGTTCTCCCTCAATTTCATGTCTTCTCTACTAAGTACACAAGTGATCATTAGTTATAATTTTCTCACCAAGCATTGATTCAATGCATACACATATGTATACCATTTATACTTGCTACTCTCCAAGCATACAATTCTTATGCTACAAACAAAAATAGTTTAAGATGAGAAATTTCCCTTTTTATCAATGTTGCTTGATGGAGATTATTCTCCAAATGATGTTGCAACTACCATATTAGCCTCATGTAACTTTCCTTGGCCAACACAATGGATTCCATTTCACTATGCTCACATAGTCTTACTACTCCAATTTCATTGAGCAACTCAGGCCACATCTACTTGAGTTTTCTGGACTCCCTAACTCTTATCAGTGCTATAATATATTCCCTTCCAACTCTAGTTGGAGTCTTTCCAAGGTCCTTTAGATGTCATTGGGCATCATTTAACCATGAGACTTGCTTTCCTTTCTCAACAAAATAGTTGATTCATGTATGGGAATGATTCATTCCCTTATTGGATTCCTTAGCATGGGCATTCCTCCACTACCATGAATTACATGACATGCCCATATACTAGAATGTCTTATTCCATTCATGATAACCTCTTTTATCATGCATGCACTTTCCTACAAGGATGATTCACCCATCACCTTTGCAAATGCATATCCTTTACCTATTGGCCTGCTCCATACCTTGTTAATCACACACTTATGGAATACAATATCCATAACCAATAATCGGGAACTCCCATGGCTCTTCCTTGCAATTCAAATTACACACTCTGAACACCTAGTTACTTCAACACATTCTTATCCATTCAACATGTTTTTCCCACATCTTGACATGGATTACCAAGATACCCTCAAATGAGTATCTCAGCTCATAAATAAAGATAAATTAGATTATCATGTTGATAACATCAAAGTAGGCTTGCTTTAATTGATTCACATCACTTGCTAACAAGAAACTTTACCATGCATTTTGGAAACTATCCAAATCAACCATTCTTGGTTAAAAAAAGTCACAGGAACTTTATTTCCCAACATTTAGGAACATCTGAGTCACCCATTAATATTCTAACTACACACTTCCTACCCCATTTATCCTATAGGTCGTTGATTTCTTGCACATGGATTTAGTGTGGCTAGTCCACATAACATTCTTTGCATCTGACTTCTTGCACACATGTCTCTTCCACGTCTACCACTTGATATAACACAAATTATTTCAAGACCAATTCTAGTTTTGTTCCTTCAATTATAATTCTTGGTCCATACGACAAGGCGTTGCAACTTTAGCTTCATTAAGGAACCATCTACAACTTTGAAACCACGATTTCTTTGGCAACCATTATCAACAATTTTGATTTTGTACCTACAAGTATGGATTCTAGTCCAAACAACCCCAGTATTGAAACCATTAGCTATGATACCACTCTGTTACATCCTCGGTCACCTCGGTGGCCTTTTGGGGTGATGATGGAACCCTTTCAATTGGTACTTCTTTAATTTTTCTTTCTCAAACACCTATCTATCATGTCCTCATTCATCGATACAACCTTTAGAAGGGAGCACGAACCAAATTCGAGCTTCCAAATCACCTAATCGATACCAACAATGTGTAAATGTATACATCCATAGGATAGATTTCCTAATTAATCGATATTTAATTAATAGTGCTAAACAATCCCAATTGCTAAATCTCAGTTCCGACGGCTAATTTCAAACTTCCTAAAATTTTTGGCATTGATATATCAGGGATAGAAAATAGGAACACCTCTGAACCATATACAATTCACCTTGTTGACTTCGACGTTCCAGTATCGAGAGTCGGAATTCAAAACGGAAAAACTGGTCCAAAATAATAACTCCTCTACTTGATGATTCTGACTACTAGCTTTAGTGCAATGGGAATCAAAACTCAAAATGAATAACGAACCTCCAAACAAAACTTTATGAACTTTCCTACTTCAATGTTATGATATCAGGATTGGAAAGTTGGAACCTAAAAATGGGTTCACAACAATTAACCTTCGACTTGTCGACTTTGGCTACTTCCTTTCGTACGTCAAGATTTTGAAGTCGAAACCATAAAACTGGTCTATAACAAAACCTTCCCAAATTTTATGACTATGATGTTTATGATATAAGGATTCAGAAGTCGGCACTGCATAACAGTTTTCCACAACCCCCTCTGACTTTCAAACTCTGGTGTTTCCAATGTCGAGAGTCAAAATTCAGAACCGTAAAATAGTTTTTTAACAAAACCAACTCGACTTATTGACTCTAATATTTATGATATCGAGAATCATAATTCAGAATGATTAATGGGTTTTCAAACAAACAATCCCTGACTTCTTGATTTTGATGTTTTCGACATTAAGGGTCAAAATTCAGAATGAAAATAAACTTCCAATGAACCACCCTAACTTCTTGACTTCGAATGCTACCTTAAGTAAGTTTAAAGTCGGAAGTCAAAACCACAACTGATTTTCAACACCTAACAAGTTTTTGATTCTGACGTCGACACTTTGACACTTTGTCATCTAGACCAAAAATGCTATTTAATAACTTTTCCCACTGTGATTTTCCCCTTTTGGCCTTGGACTTCTTTAGCCATGAAAACTTAGAGGAATTATTCCCGCTTCAACACTGTCGACCATGGTGATTCAACAGTATTCCTCCAATTCAACGCCCAACACTTAGCTGATTCAACCACATGAATAAGGCACAAATGCATGCTTCTGATACCCCTGTTACATTTTCAAAGAACTTAAAGAACATGTGTAGATTCCATTAAACATATGAAACAAGGATATAACTTCTCCATATACACATTCCATGCAAATACAAGCATAATTACACACAAGCATTAATTAAATACACTTCTCATTCAAGGATATTTATCTGAATCAATGCAGATCTAAGAAAATTAGCTATGTAAGGGCACTTTTCCACCCAATCATAGGCCTCTTCCCAACTTATATTATTTAAGCACTTTGAGGCCACCCACAAGCCAGGCTGTGAGTCCACTAGGGCGAAGGGACAACTACAGATTTCTCTCTCAGCCAGAACCCTGTTAGCTGGAATATTTCACCCCCTCCAGACAGCAAGGTGTTCCACTGGTCTGAATGGTTCAGATCCAGAACAAATAGAGGACAGAGGTTGAATACTCTCCCTAGACGTCATAGATACCTGGAATGTAATGCTTCGATCGTTACCCTATGTACTTGCAATAAAGCTTCAACATGCAAACATATCGAAACCACCAGAATATAATCTACTAATCTATGTTAGTGACTAAGGAATCTAACAACATACATGTGAAATCAAACAACAACAATATATGTGGGACAAAAATCAACTTGCATTAATATAGAAATATGAAGAAGTTTACAACCAAGCCTTAGTGTTGACATGCATCTCCATGAAACCAAGCATTCTCATCCCCAAAAGCTCTGACTCTAGCTCTCTATGTTCCCCCAAATGGTCTTTGGCCAAGTGATCAATCCAACAGCATAGCAATACCTTAAGAGTTCTCCCCCTCAACCATGGCCATAAGTTTGTATTTATAAGGCTTAATGGATAGGGTAGGTTGTGAGATTAGTGGGTGAGGTGGCCTCTAATATCCTAGGATGAGGGATCTCGAGCTCAACTGACCCACAACAGTAGGGATAAGGGAGGACACGAGGCTTATCATCTATAAGCCTTGAGAAACTTCTCTTTTTCCTTTTTTACCCAGGGTACTGCATTTCTCCTTTAATGACAGAGTGGTTCTAGTAATAACTGCTTATGGACCAAGGGTCATAAGCAGTGGCACCGCTTGTGGGCAACAGGGGATGGGTGGTGTGAACAAGGGTACCGCTTCTGGATAAAGGGGCAAGTGCGGTGCTAGGAATTTTCATAGAATATTGATGATAACCATGAGTTTCCACTCCAAGAGCTGGGATTCAGGGCAAGTAGGCATGTCAAAGTTCTTATCACAAGATGGTGACAGGATTTTGGTATAACATGATGCCCCCCAAATCATGAGTCTTAGAGGGATACGATAAATGAGAGATTTGAGAGAACAAGTCGACGCCATGAGATTAAAATGTTGGCTCGATCAGAGCATGTCGTTAAGTAAGCATCTGTAGTACATCAGTATGTTGAATCATAGACACAAGCAACCAAACTCATGGCTGCAGACCAATACAAGGCAGATCCATGAGAGGAATAAACAAGCATGGCTACTAGAATACAGCGTAGATCCATGTGATAGAGGACTCAAACTTGGACATAGCTACCAAACATACAATGTAGATCTATGTCATACAGATGCAAATTTGAGCATAGCCATGACCATACAAATGTGGATCCATGCTAGATATACAAAACTCCATCGCAACCTGGGGAAAAGCAATGAGTGCTTTAAACTAACACCCAGGGTCTTCATCCCGTATTCCACAAAGTACAATTCTATCCATGTGATTACAATGATCTGAAGTCAAACATGGTAGAAACCACTTGATTACTGACCAATGGTGTGAACTGTTAACAAGTTTGAGGGAGATCATGATTAATGTCAATGATTCCCAAGGTACTCTAGTACAATCTATTGAGTGTGAATAGATGTCCTGATGTCGAACACCCATTCGATTCTATCGATCAAAGGTCAATGAGGTGAACCTATGTCGAGAGTAAGAGAATCAATCATTAAGGCATATAGATCTCAAGGTACTAAATATTCTTTCTAAGACTATTTCCCAGATGATAAGCTAATGTCGACGAGAAAAGTCTCGTCGAAGGAGGGCCATGATGAGTCCCACATCGACGACACAAAACTCAGAACATAGTTATGGAATTATGTGAATGTAGTAACCATATGACTGACTCAAATATACTCACACAAAGACTGTGTAGACTGCAGAGGTAAAACTTCTTCAAATCCCCTTTGAACATCAGGCAACATGACAAAAAGACTTGGCAGCATGACTGAACAGGACAGACACACAATGCGATAGTGGAAAATGCATTCTTTTGAAAGACTCAAAGGATTGACATGACTCATGAAAGTGGATCGTCATGGAGATCAGCTGAATACCCAATTGAATGACATGATTGTGCAGACAAGTGCCATGTTCAAAGGTAACGACAAACAACTACCATTATTTACAAAATTATTCCCTTCCCATTTCCCCCATCATGATTGATGAGTGCCTCTTTTTGGTTTTACAAGTTCAAAGAGGGTAACAAACACTCGATATAGCTTGTCGGAAGACAAGTCCAGACTCATATATTTTACGAACCTGAGAGAGGAGGGGTTCATTCCCAAAACGGGTCTCTCAATGTTTGATTTAACGAGTCCACTGAAAGAAAACTCGGTATCATTCATGTTTAGAGAGTTTGAATGAATATGGAAGAAGACTCCAAAGGGGTCCTTTTTCATATGATTTAGTCCCTAAGGCCTGAAAAAGTGTAAAATCATACCTTAGAGAACTCTTTCAGTCATGATTTGCTGGAGTGTTCCTTTTTCGTAAATAGTCCTATCCGAACCGAAAAAGAGATAACCTACCGTCGGATGGACGACCCTTCAAATACTTTAATGAGTGTGAAGAAGACAAGATCGCTCGACAATCTTTTCGTACTTAGGGAGCCTAAAAAGAGTTTAAAGAGGACTCCATTATCCTTTTCATGTTTGAATCCAGAGCACAAAAAAGTAATAAACTAAGCTCAAACCACTTTTCATGTTTTAACCAGAGCACGGAAAATGAAAAGTAATCTCAACACCATCTTATTGTTTTTAACAAGCTCGAAGATCAATTGAAAGAATGATCGAAGATTGGTTTCATTTTTACGCAAGCTCGAAACCAATGGGTAAAATATGATTGAAAAATCCCATTAACATGATATACATAGGTTGGAATCTTCCCCCCAGCATGATTTCTAGTGAATCCTACCCCTAACATGGTTGCTAGGGGCTTGACATGCCCCCCAAGCTTCGTTTCATCTGATGATTCTTCTTCCATACCCAACCTAAAAAGCCTAGTTACTAATGTGAAAATGTTCACCAAGGGGGTAGGAAGAACAAGAACCATGCATGTGAAAAGAAGGTTCAAGTTCTAACACTAAAGTGAAGACTCGACTCAAGGGAAGGGGATCTGTTTCATTTTTACGCAAGCTTGAAACAGAAGGTAACTATGCTTGGAACATGATTTCATTTTTATGCAAGCTTGAAACCAAAAGGTAAACTATGCTTAAGGAAACCTACTTCATTTTTTAACGAGCTTGAAATAGAAAATGAAGTATGCTCAAGAATGATTTCATTTTTATGCAATCTTGAAACCAAAAAGTAAACTATGCTTGAGGAGATCCATTTCATTTTTTAACGATCTTGACATAGAATGGGAACTTTGCTCAGCGCATGATTTCATTTTTATGCAAGCTTGAAACCAAAAGGTAAACTATGCTTAAGGAGTGGTTTTATTTTTTAACGAGCTTGAAAACAAGAGCAAACTATGCTCTAGACATGGTTTCATTTTTATGCAAGCTTGAAACCAAAAGGGTAAACTATGCTTAAGGAGCAATTTTATTTTTTAACGAGCTTGAAACCAAGAGTAAACTATGCTCAAAGGAATGGTTTCATTTTTATGCAAGATTGAAACCAAAAGGTAAACTATGCTTGAGGAGTGGTTTTATTTTTTAACGAGCTTGAAACCAAAAGGTAAACTATGCTCGCAAACCTTCTCCTACCGAACATGATATCCAGAGGTTGGTAGGTTGCCCCCATTTCATAAAAGCTAGTGACTTAGCTCCATTATGATATCCATAGACTAGAGCCATGCCCCTCATTTTACCTATGATGGGAAGAATCTAACTAGAAGAAGGGGAAGGAACCACAAGAACATGCGGCACATTCAGGGCAGTCTGATTACTAGGAGTAATGCGATGGTTAGGTGTAACAAAGGAAAGATGATTAATGGTCACAATCTTCCCATCATGGGGAAAATGCATAAATCTAAAGAGTGTGGACACAATAGCCTTCATGGCATAAACATAATCACTTCCAAGGAGCAGATTAAAATCTAAAGGACCTTAGACCACCATAACATCATTGCAGACAATTTTCCCTCCTAATGTAATATGTAAATAAGGAAGGGTCCCTAAAGGTGCAGTAGGTCTTCTATTAAAAGCCAGTATCTGATCGGTGGCTGGCACAAGTTGAGGAGAACCTAAAGCTTTCCAAGTAGTTGAGGATAGAATACTAACAGAAGCCCCTTTGTCAACAATAGTGCGAAGTATCCGCCTAGCAGTAACATTCACAACTATCTAGAAAGGAACACTTGAATGAAGACGAGACTTTGTTAGGTTACTCCAGTTAAAGGAAATAACCTCACTACTCATAGAGGGTTTTGTTGAAACAGACAAAATTTCCTCTTGTCGAGAACAATCAAAACGAAGCATAAAAACTTCAGCAGGTTTTAGTTCATTCTCTACTGGAAGAGAAGAACAAGACGAAGATTTGGTCAAAGAGACTACTTCTATCTTAACACTCTCTGATGAAAGAGCGGGATCGGGTGGAAATGACACCGACTCAACCACTTTAACTTCACTCTCCAAAGGAAGAGTGGGATCAACCACAGATAAATCCGAATCAATCACTTGGTCAACCAGTGGGGGATCGAGGGATAACTTACTATCACTTGTTGGAATCACCTGTTGATGATCAGTAATATTTTCGAACCAACGTGAAGCTTCATCCAGGCTTGGACAAAGAAAAGTACGATGCATAGCCTTGCATATCAAACAAGGATACAAGACTTTACCCTTATGACTTTTTACCAATGGGTCATTGGTTGAGGGAGTATCGTCAACATGATGATCAGAGGTTGATGACACAGACAGTTTGGACCTTTTAGACCACTCTTCTTGTACAGGGGAGAGACCAGGACACTCCTTAAGAAGGTGGCCCCCCTTGCAAAGCTTACAAGGGAACTTAGGTTTTCTGGGCGTTCTCTTAGAATGAGCACCATCAAGGACAAATAATTGCTGCTTTTTCTCTTTCTTATCCTTCTTCTTCTTACTCTTCCCTTTCTTCTTCTTCTTATCTACATGACTACTAACCATAGAGCTTTGGTCAAGCGAAGAAGAAGAAATGGATGAAGCAACAACCAACGAAGAAGGAGAGGGATTAGGTTGAGGTTGATCCTCTCCTAGAGCAGAGGTGACATTTGATACATTAGGTGTAACAGGAATTACCGGATTAAAAACCAGACCGGTAATCCTATAGTTAATCCAGGAAGATTTAAAGTGGTGATAAATGGAGGACCAATACCTTCACTTGGAGGGAATACAAAAGGCACACCTTGGAAAAGGACCTCTTGAGTGGTAGTCTTAGATGAGGATGCCGTCTCTGAACTCTCTAATAACCCCCTAACTACCACACACAAGAAAGTACTACTCAAACTAAAAGCAACAAACAAACATGTGAAAGGAGTGGATAAGAGTTAGGAACCTCACAGGACAGGCCAAAAGGATAACTCAGATGGTTTGAGAATTCGTAAAAGGGTCTCCCGATATACACAAGGTACGTGGGAGCTCAAATCGGTAGTAGTGTTGTCTAATGCATAACCGTTCACAAGGGGCCTTCCTATATACAATCGAGTACGTGAAGTACCTTTCTATATACCTCAAGGGTACGTGAAAGGCCGTTCGATATACCGATGGTATGTGGAAGAACCATGCAAGTCCCAGGATGTAATGCGGAAAAATAATGACAGCTCCTATGCTTAACGATTCCCAAACACGTCTCTAACTTATCACTCAAATTGCTAAAAGTTTTAACCTAATACTACCGTTAATTTTATCTTGTGCGTTTAGGTGGAACCATGGAGTGAAAACTTGAAATTAAAGAAGATGCACACTGATCTATATGATAATGCAGGTTTTCCTCTTCAATGAAATTCTACCTAAGAGAGGGAGAGAGATTTACTTTTCTTCCCAAAAATGCACACCCAAATGCAAATGCAATTCTATCTTTTCAAACAAAAAGGGAAATATCAATGCACCCCAAACAATCTTCAAAGCAAATAAAAAAGAGATCTAGAGAACATTTAACATAAATAAACCAGAAATGTTTCCTATCTTTTCATGCTTGAAAAAGATGCATAAAAACTTAATGGAAAGATGATTTCACTAACGTTTCCAAACAAAACTATCTCTAATGCACGCAAAGCTGAAAACAGATATTTCTTCTTAATGAAAGTAAGATCTAGAATTTCAAACAATCATGCACAAAACAAGAAGAAAGTCATTCAACAAACTTGCGAATAAAGCAAAATAGAGAGAAAACTAAAACTTCTCTTTGAAACAAACAAGGAAACGAAGAACCAATCTTTCCTACCAAGCACTGAAAAAATCAACATGCAAAAGGAAACAAGAATCACCCAAGAAAAGAAAGACTCAAAACAACATGGATCACTCACGCATTCCAAGTCCAAAACAAACCAAAAACCTACTCATGAAAATGAAATGTATATTTCCAATTCCAATGAATAATATCTACAGAAAAGAGCAAGAGGTTTAAAGAAAAGAAAAGAATATAAAATCTAATGCAAGAAACAAAAACTCTCTTTGATTGCAGAAAGAATGCAACAATCCAAGTGACTGCAGAATATACAATTCATGGCCCCTCCTGACCATGAGGGAGCATTTTTTTTCAAAAATACACTTCATTTTCATCAAAAAGTAAGCCAAAAACACACAAAAATAAAAAAACAAAGTCTGGAACAGGGCCTACCTGGCACCGCACAAATGAAGCTATTGACAGGTGGTTTTGAGGCAGAACCGCTCCTTGTTCACTGGATTCAGGCGGTGGCACTGCGTATTGCTAACTTGACACAGGTGGTGGAACTGCCCCTTGCCAAAGACACATGTGCGGTTCCCTATGTAAATCCAAAACATCAAGGAGAACAACAGATCAAGTCAGAAAAAGACCAGATCAAGGTAAAAACTGATAGATTGAGAATAAAAAGAGCATAAAAGGTTGAAATAATTCAGATCCAAACAGATCTGGAAGTTTCAAACCAAAATCCACTAAGTCAGATAGCAGATATAGTTGGAGAGAGTTGGAGAAGGAGCCTGGATTCAGACAAGAGTTGAGAACTGAGGAAGATCAGAACAACTAATACATATATCTATCCCCAACGGAGTTGCCAGATTTGTTAGCTGGAATATTTCACCCCCTGCAGACAGCAAGGTGTTCCACTGGTCTGAATGGTTCAGATCCAGAACAAATAGAGGACAGAGGTTGAAGACTCTCCCTAGACACCGTAGATACCTGGAATGTAATGCTTCAATCATTACCCTTTGTACTAGCAATAAAGCTTCAACACACAAACATATCAAAACCACCAGAATATAATCTACTAATCTATGTTAGTGACTAAGGAATCTAACAACATACATGTGAAATCAAACAACAACAATATATGTGGGACAGAAATCAACTTGCATTAATATAGAAATATGAATAATTTTACAACCAAGCTTTAGTGTTGACATGCATCTCCATGAAACCAAGCATTCTCATCCCCAAAATCTTCAACTCTAGCTCTCTATGCTCCCCCAAATGGTCTTGGGCCAAGTGATCAATCCAATAGCATAACAATACCTTAAGAGTTCTCCCCCTCAACCATGGCCATAAGTTTGTATTTATAAGGCTTAATGGATAGGGTAGGTTGAGATATTAGTGGGTGAGGTGGCCTCTAAGATCCTAGGATGAGGGATCTCGAGCTCAACTGACCCACAATAGTAGGGATAAGGGAGGACACGAGGCTTATCATCTAGAATCCTTGAGAAACTTCTCTTTTTCCCTTTTTACCTAGGGTGCCGCATTTCTCCTTCAATGACAGAGCAATTCTGGTAATAACCACTTATGGACCAAGGGTCATAAGTGGTGGCACCGCTTGTGGGAAATAGGGGATGGGTGGTGCGAACAATGGTACCGCTTCTAGATAAAGGGGCAAGTGTGGTGCTGGGAATTTTCATAGAAGATTGATGATAACCATGAGTTTCCACTCCAAGAGTTGGGATTCAGGGCAAGTAGGCATGTCAAAGTTCTTATCACATGATGGTGACAGGATTTTGGTATAACAAACCCATTTCAAATTTGAGGTTAACACACATTCGTACCCATCAAAACACAAAGCAATGCGTCCTATAATGCCTTCTACATGGATGCACCAAAGAATTCTTAGTGCCTGAACCAACAAATGGATGGATGAATGAATCTTGTTCCTGGCCGAGAATCAACGAATTATGAATGAATTGCTAGTGTGAATGAATTTTGCATGATATGTACAAACAACAGAAGATGGTTGAATTTAATTTTGCTACAAGGCGCAGTCAGCCCATGCCTCCATAACTTCATGAGGTGATCCTCCATCAACCTTTCCCACCTATATTAAATGATTGGGTTCATAGTCAACAAAGGTAGATATTTGGATTACTCAAGGCACATGGTAGAATTGTGTGAGTTCACATGGTAGCAAGGATCTTGGCCTCCCATAGACCCCTTCCTCTTCTCCTCTTGTGGAACCATACCCCTTCGATGGACCTTACACAACCTTTATAGGACCATTTCATTATTTTTGTAGTTGTATATTTACATACATTTTTTGGTTAGCAATACAAGCCAACTAAACGACCCAATAACACATTTGCATTATGCATGCATGTCCATTCACTAATTGGGACTTGGCCTTAAGCTTTGCACTAGGAATCCATGCTAGCCAATTTACATTATTTACATAGTTCAATCAATTATATCGTAGGGGTCAAATTGGGGGTATTACAAGTCTGTAGATGTTTCAAGCACCCTAACACACAACATTAGAAAGGTTTATTCCCTACACGGATGAAGAGTTTCCACTCTATCTCATGGGACTATAATGATTTAATTATAAAACTTGGAGACAAATGGAAAGGAAATAGTAGTTTATAAACTTTGTTGGGAAACTAAGCATGATTTTAATTAGGAATCCAAGCCTAGAATGACAGTTCTACATACCAAGTATTGGTATTTCGCTATGGATTTGGGTTTGTTTTAGTGATTTAGCTTTTAATTGGAGTCAATAAATTAAAGGTCTTGTTCATTGTGAATTTTTTCTTGGACAAAAAAACTTGGTGTGGTCCTGGAATATTGTTAGAGGACATGTCACTACAAAATTAGTAGGCGATCATCACATCCTTACTAGAAAACTAATGCAAATGGTGGTATTGTCTTATATGGAAGTGGTGGGTCTCTTTAAAATTAAAGTTTTTTTTGTTGGTTAAGTATGGAAAATAAAATTATGACTTGGGATAATTATATTCAAAGAGGTGGATTTGAACCAAATATATGTCTTTTTATGTAAAAACAACAAGGAATATGTTGATCACTTGTTTGTTTTATGTAGGTTTTCTCAACAAGTATGGATGGATGCAACAAAGTTCTTTCACATTCCTTATGTTGGAAAAACCTGACTATTGGAGACTACCTTATACAGTAGATCAAGTTCAATTTCTTACATATGAAGTTAACTCTTTTTATTATGTGGGGAATTTGGAGGTATAGGAATAGTGTCCTTTTTTAAGATGCCAAGGAAAATCTTACTTTGGTTGTTTCTAAAATTGTTGGGACATATACATAATTCTATATTTATCTATTATAGAAATACCAATCAAACAATGTATAGTTCCAACTTTTTTTTGAAGTACATTTCATTATGCTTTGGTAATATGGAAGCAATGCAGTTAAGCTCTACAAAATCTATGTTATTGATAATTAATCATTTTTTTTATAATATGAAAAAGGGTATGAAACCCCATTTATTCTATAGGTTTATGGATTCATGTCTTCTCAATCCATTGCATTAAATGTTAGGCCTGCAAAGACAAAACTTGGTTAAAATTTCATCATGCCATGTTTGCCCAACAACATAATATTTTATTTTTATTTTTTCACCCTCCGCCAACAAGAATAAAATAGGTATTCACATGTGTTCGACAATGAAACATGTGAACACCAAAACATTGGGAGGAAATGGGCTATCCAAAAAATATGTGGAGAAGTCACTTGACGAGAAGAGACAAGTGGGTAGAAGATGATAGACATGTTAACATTGTTCCAAGAATACATCAAAACATGTCCATACTTAATAAAAACTACACATTCTCATACATCCATGCAAATCATGCATACATTGCCCTAAAAACTACAACTAACTAACACTTTGTTACCTTGTTCCATTTCAAAAGCATAAGGAAACAACACATTGTTCTCTTACAGATTTCCTCATGTACCATATTAGTATAAAAAACAATCAATCGAGGGTTTGATCAAGCCGATATTGAGCTATACCTATATAGACCTCACAATGTAGTTACAAGGTGCAATGAATTAAACATAACACAATATTACGTGTAACATAGGTTTTTGGATTGCTAGTGTATCATCAAGGGAATGCCCATATGTAGTTGTTTGTAACAAATCCATTTTCTGCTATTGATATGGGATTCGATATGTAGCTATATCTACATATGAATCTTTAAGGGTAACATTTGTATCTTGAAGCACATCACAATAGATTCAATGTTGAAATTCATCGTTGTGTCATAGAAAGAAATGTGTGTGTTTGTGTGTGGAGGGTGGGGGGGATAAAATGTTGAGGTTTTCTCTCAACCCATCACATGATAAACCAATTTTTATCTTACTTTCCTTCCCCTCCAAAAACCCTTCCTTCCTAGGAATCAATATTGCAATATGGTTCTCTATTCCAATACTAAAGTTTTCAAGATAAATAAAAACCAATTCAATTTGGGGCATACTAGTGGTATTTCACTCATATGTGAATATTTTATTATGCAAATAGGTAGTGTTTGGGCATATCCACCATCCATTGAATTCAATTAATTGACATTGAATATCCATATGACATTAAGCCAAAGCCAGCATTGATTCATTAGTCAATTAAGTCTATTTATTTTAATATCATATTTATGAAAAAGGACTTCAGGAAAAGAAAGTTTTCAAAGAATATGACCTTGGCAAGGATATGGCATTGTGTTTGCTTCTTCCTTCTTCTCTTAGAAATAAAGGCCAACTGATTAAAAGAAAAAAACTCTATTTCGACTTAATGAGGGCTTGAATAAGTAAAAAAAACACTACTTTTAGCTTGAATCGCCTGGATCACCTAGAAGGAGAGAAAATATAATAGCTCCCCAGTTTCAATTTATCTTTCCTTTTCCTTTGATTTTAGATTATCCCATTGATTGTCTTCAATTGTAGATTATCTGGCTCACACTCTTCACTCTTTAAGTGCAGTGCTAGAAGATCATGCTAGGAGATACGTGGAACATGCACCATATAGGAAAGTTGCAATAACAACAATCTTGTCTAGAGAAGAAGCAAATGGTGCATTTTATAGGGACCAATTTGTGATTGAAGAAGGCCATGAAGGTGGCATTGCAATGGATATGGGTAGGAGACATGATATCATGTGAAGAATATAGTGAACATGACAGTGAATGTGGTAGAGTAGTGGAGATGGAAAGGTGACAATATAGTTGGTGAATAAGGCAATGAAGGTAGATATGTAATTTATTATTCTATGTTAGGGTTTTAAATGGCCTCATTAAAAAAAATTCCCAATACCATGAAACTTGTTGTTAGCTCTACAACAAAACCCCAAATCTCTTAGCCAATTAATGGATTGAAATATTTGAAAACTTTGGATAGAAGCAACACATAAAAACATGGATTTTGCGAAATTTATTTAAAATACAAAAACTAAAACAAAATAATATGCAGTGAACATGAAGTAATAAGCAATCAAAGCTTAATCAAACACAATATTGACTACATATCAACAACTATAATAAGACCAAGAATCAACTAATAAAACCAAGCATCAACTATTAGAACATAAAGCCATATCATATAAGGTAGGAATTCATACATGCATAAGACATACCTTCTCAACCATTTAGCTAACAATTTGGATTTGACCATTTTCCACTAAAATGTAGGTTTAATTTTTATGATAATAATCCATTCTTTGAACCAAAATTAAATTATTTGGGTCTTGATATTCACTTTTGATCTCCTTTAATAATCTTGATGAAAATTGTAACCATACATTACTAACTACCCAATTATATATGATCAAAGTTATATATATTATGTACTCTTTCCTTTAATTTCTCTTAATTGTAGTTTTAGCACCATGAATTGCTTCCCTCTATTGAATACAATTATAAATAGATTTATTTATTTGAAAAAATTATGATGAGAATTGTAACCATACATTGCTAACTACCCAATTATATACCATCAAAGTTATATATGTGATGTTCTTTTTCCTTTAATTTCTCCTAATTGTAGTTTAGTCATCCTAGCATATTTAACACAATCAATTGCTTCTCTCTATTGAATGCAATCATAAATGGATTTTAAGTACCATCTTTCTTGTTCTGGATAGACTTCCATGCTTGGAAATTACTTGTAAAAGAATTATTTCTTGAGATATAACAACTAACTTGACATTTATACTCCTTCCAAGCATCAAAACATATGTAGTTGGAACATGTACTCATTCTTATGGAGTTTTAATTAGATGTACTTGATTATCCTCCGTCTTTGAGTCTTTTCGCCATAAAGACTTTGTATTTTTTTTTTGACATTGGAGTATATTTTTTCCTTAAATGATGATACTCAATTTTTTTTTTACATTGAATGATAAAATGTTAATAATCTACAGGTTAGGTTGATCCAATTTCATTCATTTTCTTCTAGTATGATGTGGCTAAGAAGACCTTTGAATCTTAGTGTACGTTGTAAAATCTTAATAACTGGTTTCCAAAGCTCGTCTTCTTGCTATGTTGTTGATAGTCTACGAGCCATTACTTTTGTCCTTGTCTTCCTAATCACATCATTTATTCTACTTTTGTGCTTCTCTTCTTTATATTCATTTATTCTTCGTGTTCTTGTTGACAAATGAAAATGTGATTATGTTTGTACTAACTAAGAATTAAATTCCTCCATTTGACTCGCTTTCACACAAGTATGAATATCATTATAGTTTATATTCATTTATTCTTCGTGTACTTGTTGACAAATGAAAATGTAATTATGTTTGTACTAAGGAAGAAAGGAAATTCCTCCATTTTACTCACTTGCTTTCACACAAGTATGGAGATCATTATAGTTGTTGGCAACATGGAGACAACAAAGGTGGAGCTGAAATTCATTTTGGTATGGGGATTTTTATTTTTTATTCTTAATTTGATTTTTTTATTTTAGAATCATGTCTAACAAGAATTTTAAATAATAATAATCTATATTTAAGGTCACTGCCAAGGTAGACACCAATTTGATGTATGAGACATTCTTATTGTGAAACAAGAGACTCCTTTTGCATAATGATTTAACTGCTAAAGTGTAAAATATGTACATACACTACTCTTCTAGATTTGAACCTGTAACCTACTAAAAAACAGATAATCTTAACTATTAGACCTACTCTCACATGCTCTTAACACATGCTATGGCCCACTGGTCATTAATTTATTCTAATCTGCAATCATTTATTAGATGATCATTTCTTGTTGTTGCTTTACAAACGAAAAGGAGATTCTGTATGCCTGCAGGCTGCTGCTGCCATGATACCTCTCACGGAAGAAATGTAAATGGAATTATGGATTGAAATTAAGTCACTCGCTTTTTCAAGAGCACTATTATAGCCAAATTAGACTGTCTGTAGTCAACAGATTCAAATGAGTACTTTGCTAAAAGATTAAACAACGGAAGAATCGGACTCACAGCTGTTCAAACATTATTTCTCTGTTGACTGAGAACACCATGTTCCTGAGCGGTGGAGCGCCATTTTTCTTTCTACTTGCTATATACTTTAATATTTTCTCTATGCTGTATGTTCATCGACTGGACGTTATAAGTAAAATCAGTGCGTCAAGCAGCAAATGAGAATATTTTAAAGCCGGTCAAAGCCAACTCTGAATGTTTTAAAAGCAGTTTCAGTGTTTTATAGACTGGTCTTAGGTCTTAGTAGATAATTGATTTGAATTGACTGCTCTGATTGATTGAACACAAAGTTTCCATCATTTTCGCAAAGGTCGGAGCTTTGATAATTTGGTTGGTCAATGCATCTCAACCCTAATTATCTTATTTCACGATCTATAAGTGGAGTGGAGATTAATTGTTTGTACTAGCTCAGTTTCAAGGTACAAAGTACAGGGAGGGAGATTGCTAAAATTACCAAAGTTTTTTGGGTGATTATTAATCCTCTTACTCCAGAGGAGGGAGGGAGATCGCTAAAATTACTAGTTTTTTGGCTTATTTTTATGGATGAAGATGAGCAATCGGATAATGCTATGGTTCAATAAATACTTAATAGTAATGTATTTATTGTTACTGCTGTTGTGGAAATATTAACAGTTAAATCTGATTCAACTGTCAATTTAATGATATATATCATTGCAACAGTAACCATGAATATACTGTTGTCCAGTGTAATATTAAAAGCTGTAATATTGTTGTTGGATTATTAACTATTAGATTTGGGAGGAAACCTTAAATCTAAGAATTTATATTCTATTAAATGTATTGTTGTGTTGTTGAGTGTATATTAATTCTCCCTTGTGAACAAACATAGAATTCCCATATCTTTAAATTGTGAAAATAATGCACAACAATTCCATAATGTTTTGGATCAATTCTAAGTATAAAGTTGTCATTTTCAATTAGATTTATTGACATTAAGTTAGATATTTGGGTTCTTTTTAATGTTTATATTAAAATAATTGATAGATGGTGGTTGCTTTTGGTTTGTAAAAAAAATTTTAGTTTTAATTTATTAATATTATAAAATTATAAATGTATTTTAGTTTTTCCATCTAATTAATTATTGATTATGTGATATATAAATAAAAACATAAAACATAGATTATGTAAAAGATGATAATATTTTAATGGTCGTCTTATTGTTGAGCAGAATTAGCAACAACTAACACATGTTACAAATGGTAGTGATCGAGAAGATTGATGAGAATTAACAACAAGTAACAAATGGTAGTGATCGAGAAGATTGATCAGAATTAACAACAACAACTATTCGTTAACAGTGATGAAGCGCCATTTAGTAGGGTCGTGCATTATTCGTTAACAGTTAACAAATATACATTGTGACAGTTAAGAAATGTCCATTGTAGCAGTCATCCCACGTGATATGCATCTTCTTCGTGCAACTCGAGGAATTCGGTGGACTCTGGAAGTGGTAGGAGTTCATGTGCTGGTAGTTATATCCAATTAGAATGACGGTGTGGCTGCTAGAGTTGGCTGCAATATATCGATACTGCATAACCAAAAAAAATACCTTTTGCCATCGTTGTTTTGTATCGCACTCACGCACTTGCCATCGCTATTGTCATCACAGGTCTGTCACAATAGTTAGAAAGCTGGGGGGACTTATTGCACGAAGCTTGGTCCTCATGGTGCTATTACTTCAATGTGGCTTTCTGTTTGCTTTAAGGGGGGGTAACTTAGTGCCCGAAGCTTACTTCAATGTAGAGTTTAAGCTGCTTCTTCATCGCAGATTCAGAGAAGAGTAAGCGCCTTGAAAACATTCAGACCTAATTTACTTCGGGAGCACAGTAAGATGGTATATATTGTCAAATTTATGAAGTTTAAATATTCAGAACATTTAATAACGACGACATAGTAAACACATAGTAAATGTACAATCCTCATGGCACTATTACTTGGATTTAGCTTTCTGTTTGTTTTAAATTTAAGTTGTTTCTTCATGCAGAGGCAAAGAAGAGTGAGCTCATCGAAAACATTCGAACCTTTACTCTGAGAGCACATAAATAAGGTAAAGATTGTCAAATTTCTAGAGTTTAAAAATTATTTAAGACGTTTTCAAGTAGAAAAAACGATAGATAAACAAAGTTTATCCTTGTTTTTTTAACACAAAGATACATTTCATGGTTTGAACCTACTTTTTTATATATATATATATATATATATATATATATATATATTGTGTTATTGATCTTCAAGCAATGAGTGCAATTGAATTGTTGTATTATTAAACCTAGTGTAATGGAATGATGGAAAATTTCAAGTATTGTTCAGTATAATTACATTACAGTATAAACTTCATTAATCCCAGCAGAATTCAAATCATGTGGATATGATTTGAATCTACTAACTCAATCTCACTGCATAGCTAACTGGAAGTGTCTAAATCACTATTGGAGCTCACTCAGTTATAATCAGTTAAACCAGTTAAACTAATGTGGTAGGTGAGAAGTAGGTGAGAATAGACACCTACCCACATGCAACCATGTAGGACTAGCGCTAACTGAATTGGAGGATATCTAACTAAATGTAAGTGGAGAATGTAAGTGGAGCATATCTTAACTCAACTAGTTACCAACTACCAACAATTGAAGTAGTCCGGTGTCTCCTAAATTGTAGGGATTGGTGTAGGAGGCACATAAACTGATGCTCGAAGGTGCATTGAGTTGTAGTTAACCTCTATCTGTGTTCCCCACACTCTAGTGACTCGTATTGGCTGACCCATTAGCCCAAGTGGACCCAATGGTACTATTGGACCCAATAATAATTAAATGACTCATAAGTTAGGAAAATATAATATAATAGACTAGTTCGGACAAGGAAGGATTATAAATCCTAACACCCCCCCCCCCCCCCTTAATCCTAACTTGGACAATTAGATGACTCCTAAGTTAGGAAAATATAATATAATAGACTAGTTCGAACAAGGGAGGATTATAAATCCTAACACCCCCCCTTAATCCTAACTTGGACAAGTGTGGTCCCTAGAAACAAGACCAAAAGTCACCTAATAGGAATTACAAGCTATTCTTAGGAGAAAAAAACTTTGTCTTTGGGAAATAACTTGTAAAAATAAACTCTGTTGCGATTTGCAACTCTATGCAGCAACATGGTTCTTTTGTGCAACAACATCCTAAAGTTGTGCATGTGAACTTTTGAATTTCCTTATGATCTGATGGATGTAGTCTGTGTTTCTTCTTGCTTGATCATTCGCTATCATTAGATAGCACTTTCCTGGAACCTTATTGCACCACTCTGTAGAGAGAGAAATTGTGTGTGTGAGAGAGAAAAATGCTCATTTTGATACTGGGACCTTGTTATCCTTGTGTCTTCTGGATTCCCAGCACCATCCCCAACTGCAACAATGAGCTTTTGGGCCCATCTAGGCTTAGGCCTTTGGTTTGGAATGATTGTTGGATATGGATCTAGAATCTCATGAGGTTTAGCCTCAATAGCAAGATCATGTTGATCTTGTTCCTCTTCATCTGAAAATGAAACATGTGACAAATCATCATCATAAAAAGGTAGTGGAAGAGTGGTTATACCTTCTTGTGCTTCGAATGGTGGTGCATCAAACAACTATCTTCTTCAAACCAAACATTGCGCTCAATGAATCATTTCCTAGTCACAACTTCCATCAACTTGTATGCTTTTGCATCCTCTCCATATCCCAGCAGTATCCATTCACTACTCTAGTCTTGGAAGTCATTTCTCTTATCAATGGGTATTCTATCCCAATCTTTGGAACCAAAAAATCTCAAGTGAGAGACATTGGGATTATTCCCATGCAGTGCTTCGAATGGAGTGTCCCCAACCATTGATTTATGAGGCACTCTATTATGTAAGTATGAAGCACAATTTACAACTTCTTCCCAAAGAGGAGGAAGATTTTTGTCTTGGAGAAGACAGGTTTCCATCTCCTTCAATGATCTGCTTTTCCTCTCAACCACACCATTATGTTGTGGTGTCTATGGAACCGAGTGTTCCATTCGAATCCCCTCTGATTCACAATACTGTTGGAAGTCTTTTTTAAAGTATTCAAATCCATTATGTGATCTTATGGACTTGATCTTTTCCTGAAACTATTATTAATCATATCTTTAAAAACTTTAAAAATTCCAAATACTTATAATTTCTATTTCATGAAATATATCCAGCAGAACCTAGAACAATCATCAATAAAAGTAAGTAAATACCTAGAACCATTAATTGATATTATAGGAATTGGTCCTGACACATCACTGTGAATCAAATCAAGTATAGAGGCAACTCTATGTGCCTTCCCAACTTCATACCTCTTCTCTGGATGCTTATTTATCAAGCAACCATGACATACTCCATCATAAGTTTGGATGAGAGGAAAGCCTTCAACCATTTTAACCACTTATACTATGAAACGAGAACTATATACTATGAACGAGAACTCTACCCATAAAAACGATGATTTTTGCAAAAAAAACACCAAAAACACCC
>LPNX011192612.1:8942-35401 GCA_001517045.1 Pseudotsuga menziesii
TTAAAAAAATATCACTATGAAGCCAACATAATATTCTACAATTTGTTTTTTTACTACAAGTCAAAATTCACATGGCATATATGCGTTTCGAGGGCTTCTATCTAGCACATGAGTAAAAAATCAGGTTTTCATCGCCAAATTTGGCCAAAAAGTGTTACCCATCTTCATGGAATCACCCTTTGGAGTTGGTACACTCTTTATCACCTACAGTAGGAGTCGTGATAGTTATGACAGGTGAAATACATTAGGTGCAAGGCAACGAGCATAGCATTCGAGACAATGATTAGTCATACACGGAGGTTAGGGAGAGTTTATAAATGCATGAGATAGAGCTTCCAGATGATAGTTACCGAAAGAATATTGAACGTGTTAAAGAAAGAATTCAAGTGATGAAAGAGAGGACCAAGATACTTCGAGACACCAAAGTACAATGAGATGTTGAGCTTACAGTTCTTCGTGTTGTATGTACCGAGTCGGTAGTCATGATTTCTAGTATTGAACAACAGTTAGATTACTTTATGGGGCAGCAGGAGAAACATACTATTGCATTCCAAAGCAGTCCTCTTAAGGAGTACATAGACATGGCTTGTAGTATCTTGTGTCCACATTTTCATAATGGCGGATGGTTTTTACGGGTTGGCTAGGATCGAGAAATTGACCAGTAGTATATGAGCATTGGAGTTGAAATCACAAGGCCAGAATGTCAGCTTGGTAGGATTATTCCTTGTGATGGTGCTTATGGACAAGGTACTTTTCGGGGGTTGAATTGGAGAGATATTAAGAGTTGGTGCCTTATTGAGTGGGCGATTCTTGGGAAGACATTCCTAGAGAAGGGTATAGTCCCACAAGAGCCTTCAGATATTTGGGATGAAATACTGACAAGTTTTCATTGGGATCCAGGTGGAAGACCTTATGAGAGATGGATACAGTGTTCACTGACGGTGTTACTTGGGATTCTACATGATGCTCCTTGTGTCAATACTACGCAGGGTAGCGGTGGATGCATTTTGACCTCTAGAATTCTTAGATTGATTTGGGACCCTGGGATTACAATGACTGACAGTTTAGTGATTTCTAGAGGATGCTTTCAGGAGGTATCTGGTGATGGTACTATGTAGTGCACTGTTTTGAGCAGAGGGTGCTACAAATATCCTAGAATAATTTGGGACCCTAGGATCATTCCCGGATTCAATTGGTTCAGTTGATTGACTATGGATTTGCATTGGCATTGCTTGAGAACAAGCAATTTTTGGCGAGGGAGGACTGTAATGTTCCGTTTTTATAAAAAGGAAATAACTGAGGACTAATAGCACTAGGAGCATAAAGGTACATCAATTCAGCATTATTAATTCATCAGTGTAGCAAGAAGGCCATAAGAGTTCATATCATAAAGCATGTGGAGCATGGAGGCCTTATTTTAGTGTTAAAGCCAACCTGAAATTAGAATTGCATGCATGCAAAATTTAAGCGTAAACCCTAAAAGTGGCATGCAAACCCTAAAAGTACATGCTATTCTATTTAAGAAGGGTTAATGGACAAAAGAGATATCTATTGTGATTATTGTTTGATTTCGGAGTTTCGAGCCGTAGCACAGCGTGCGGTCGGGAAAGTTGGGGTTGGAGATGGTGTCTTCAGCTAGTGAGGGTTCAACAGTGATATATCTACCCTAGTATCTTATTGGGATATATCATATAGATTTATCCATCACATCCATCATATACTACAGTACTCGGAGATCCAACACATTCCATAGGGTTATTAGTGGATCCACGTTTACAGTCAGAAGTAATAGGGAAAACACAGAAGGATTCATTGGGACCGAAAAACCCAGTCTTTCCTATGCATGTCAGCTTGCTCTTTCTCAGTAGGCCTATCCTACGATATGCAGTGATTATCAACCATCATTTTTCTCACCTAGAGCAGCTATCAGCCAAACAAATCAGTGGGGGGCATGAGCAGCATAACTGCTAATCAATTTGCTAGGGAACCTAGAGGCATCCAAACCTCTGCATGTGCCATACCATCTCTACGCCATGAGTAGATGGACAAGCTCAGAAATTTTCAACCCGAATGGACCTCTCCTCCTACAAAAATGTCACCTTCAGTCTAGAGGGTATTTATGGTACTATGAGGTGGTAACATTGGAGGAAATGAGCATTATTAGACCACCCATCTGGATCCTTATGCATGAATCTATCTCTGGATTCATTATCGACCAAAATATTAGTGGTAAGTGGTAAGTGTTAATTTCTCTTTGCAAAACCCAAACCCTAATTTAGCTATATTTAAGGCCTTCTTTGCATGGCGAGTTTGCATACACAGTTATTTTGCAAATTTGTATGAGATTGAGTGTGCGAGTTAGCACTATCATAGAACAATAGAGAATATCTGTATTTGGGATATTACAGTGGTATCATAGCATGTTCCTTGCCAGCTGTGGGCATGCAAAATTGTAAATGAATTCAGAAGACCCATACAACATTACTTACTAGAGATAGAGGTTTAGAAACAGTGATAGCGGAGAAGAGGAGTTGGGGGACATAGAGTATCATTTTGGAAAGGGAAAAGAAACAATGGTCGATGACGATAAAAAAAAATTCAATAGTCTCATATCAGCCATAAAATAACTCACTACTCGGAAAAAAGAAATGATGAGTACCTTTAGGAAAATGATAGAGAAAAATGGGCCCACCCCACATAGTCGCTTGTTTCCCAATAGTGATAGGGTATCCACTAGTAGTAGTGGGGAGCAATTACATACCAACATGCAGAGCCATCCCCCTATTTACAACAAACCTTCTCGACCTACCATGCCTCAATTCTTAGATAACCGAGCTGTAGTGCCTCTAGCACAAGTAGAACCAGAAGAATCCGTGAGTGCCTATCTGAGAGAGTACAGAGCTTTAGGAGATGACTTCCATTCATCCATGACCTTCACTGACTTCTGCCACTTTAAAAATAAAAATAAAAACTAGAGTTTACAATAGGGAATTCACCTAGAACTATGAGTTAAACCACATCAGAGGGAAACTGACTATCCCTAACTTTGATGGTACCCAGGGTGGCCCAGCCGAGAATTGGGTGCAGAAGTTGGATACATACTTTGAGCTCAACCCCATGATTGAGATAGATGCCATTGAATTGGCTACTCTGCATTTTGGATGGAAAATCCCATGAGTGGTGGTACCGCGGGTTATCAACATTGTGTCACAATACAATCACATTGTACCTAGATTTTACACAGAGGCTCATTGAGCGATTTGATCGGAAGGACCCTGAGGTACACTTTAGAGAGTTGGCACAGCTGAAGCAGACAGGTAGTGCAGATGCGTTCATTTCAGAGTTTTAGAGGATAACAGTACACGATGAGTATGTGCATGAGGATATAAAACTAGAGCCATCATGTGAGTCTAGCGACACTAGCACACCCGATAGTCAGATTGTGGACAAGCCGTGTGATGAGTTGGAGTTGGTACAATAGTCGATACAGTGAGCAGCCACACATGGAGGTTAGGTAGAGTTTATAGATGCATGAGATAGAGATTTGAGATGATAGTTACCGAAATAAGATTGAACGTGTTAAAGAAAGAATTGTAGCGATGAAAGAGAGGCCCAAGATACTCTGAGCTACCATAGTACAACAAGATGTTGAGCTTACAGTTCTTCGAGTTGTATGTACTAAGTCAGTAGTCAAGATTTCTAGTATTGAACAACAGTTAGATTCCTTGATGGGGCAACAAAAGTAACATACTATTGCATTTCAAAGCAGTCCTCTTAAGGAGTACATAGAGAGGGCTTGCAGTAGCTTGAGTCCACATTTTCATAATGGCGAATGGCTTTTACTGGTTGGAAAGGATTGAGAAATTCAACAACAGTATATGAGCATTCCATTTGAAATCCAAAGGGCAGAATGTTAGCTTGGTAGGATTATTCCTTGTGATGGTGCTTATGGACAAGGTACTTTTTGGGGGTTGGATTGGAGAGAGATTAAGAGTTGGTGTCTTATTGAGTGGGTGATTCTTGGGAATACATTCCTAGCCAAGGGTATAATCCCATAAGAGCCTTCAGATATTTGGGATGAAATATGCACAAGTTTGCATTGGGATCCAAGTGGAAGACCTTATGAGGGATGGATACATTGTTTACGGATGGTGTTACTTGGGAGTCTACATGATGCTCCTTGTTTCAATGCTACATAGGGTAGCGGTGGATGCATTTTGACGCTTGAAATTATTAGATTGATTTGGGACCCTGGGATTACAATGACTGACAGTTTAGTGATTTTTAGAGGATGCTTTCAGGAGGTGTCTAGTGATGGTACCATGTAGTGTAGTGTTTTGAGCAGAGGGTGCTACAAATATCCTAGAATAATTTGGGACCTTGGGATCATCCCTGGATTCAATTGGTTTAGTTGATTGATTGTGGATTTGCATTGGCATTGCTTGAGGAAAAGCAATCTTTGGCGAGGTAGGAGTGTAATGTTCCATTTTTATAAAAAGGAAATAACTAAGGACTAGTAGCACAAGGAGCAGAAAGGTACATCAATTCAGTATTATTAATTCATCAGTGTACTAAGAAGGCCATGAGAGTTCATATCATAAAGCATGCGAAGCATGTAGGACTTATTTTACTGTTAAAGTCAACATGAAATTAGAATTGCATGCATGCAAAAGTGAAGCGTAAACCCTAAAAGTGACATGAAAACCCTAAAAGTACATGGTATTCTATTTAATAAGGGTTATTGGAAAAAAGAGATATCTATTGTTATTGTTGATTGATTTTGGAGTTTCAAGTAGTAGCACAGCGTGCAGTCAGGGAAGTCATGGTTGGAGACAATGTCTTCAGCTAGCGAGGGTTCAGCAGTGAGATATCTGCCTAGACTCTTATTGGGATATATCATAAAGGTTTATCCATTGCATCCATCACATACCACAGTACTTCGAGATCCAGCACATTCTGTAGGGTCATTTGCGGATCCACGTTTGTAGTCGAAAGTAATAGGGAAAACATAGAAGGATTCATTGGGACCACAAAACCCATTCTTTCCTTCACATGTCAACATCCTCTTTCTTAGTAGGCCTATCCTATGATATGCAGTGATTATCTGCCATCAGTTTTCTCACCTAGAGCATCTTTCAGTCAAACAGATCAGTTGGGGGCATGAGCAACAGAATTGCTAATCAATTCGCTAGGGCACTTAGAGGCAGCCAAACCTCTGCATGTGCTAGACCATCTCTCCATCATCAACAGACGGACAAGATCAGAACGTTTCAGCCCGAACAGACCTCTCCTCCTACAAAAACATCACCTTCAGTTTGGAGGGTTTTTATGGTACCAGGGGACTGTAACACCAGAGGAAAAGAGCATTATTAAACCACCCATCTAGATCCTTATGCATGCAGCTATATCTGGAGTCATTATCAGCTAGAATATCAGTGGTAAGTGTTAATTTCTCTTTGCAAAACCCTAACCCTAATTCAGCTATATTTTAGGGCATTTTTGCATGGTGAGTTTGCATGGACGGTTCTTTTTCAAATTTGTATGAGCTTGATTGTGCAAGTCAGCACTATCATAGAACATTAAAGAATATCAGTATTTGGGATATTACATGAATATAAATAGGTGGGATGGCTCTCTCATTCACACACACTTTCACTCAAGCATTGCGCAAGAGAGAGAGAGAGAGAGAGAGAGAGAGGAGTATGTTGCAGAAAGGGAACTCTATTATTGTTCTTAGTTTTTTACACTGTACTTGGTCGAATTCTATATAGGGTAACCTTTTCTTGGTAATCTTCCCCATGACGGTTTCCTAGGATAATTCTGTGTGTTATTTTTTGTGGTTGTGCTTGTATTTATTTAAGTGATCCTTTGCTTATGGTTATGATTTTATGATGCTAAAAAAAAATTATATATTGTATAACCATTAAAATTCTAACACTAACCCCCTAACCACCCTCCCCACCCCAATTACATTTAAAAAATAATAACAAAAATTTAAAAACCCCCTAACACTAATATCAAAATTATATATATATATATATATATATATATATATCAAACCCCCCTATCCCCTTAAAACCCCCCACATTATGTTTAAAAAAAAAAACCCTAACCCCTAAATCCCCCACAATATTATATTAAAAAACATTACATTAAAAAAAATTGCCCCCCCCATCCACCCCCCCCATAAAATTACATTAAAAACCCATTTAAAAAGAAATATACCCCTAACCCCTAAACTCTACCCCACCTAAACAACATTACATTAAAAAAATATAAATAAACAAATTTATAAACCCTCCCCCTAACCCCACAACATTAAATTTAAATCAATATTTAAAAATCATTTTTTAACCCTTAACTGCCTAAACAAACCCCCTAAACATTATATTAAAAAATAAATAAATGCATGCCACTCCCTCCCCCCTCCTCCCTTCCTCATGACCCTCCTCCTCCTCATCTCTCCCTCCTCCCCGCCTCTCCTTCCTCTCGTCCACGCGGACCCCCTCCCCTTCCTCCTCCCTCCTCCCTCCTATCCTACCCTCACTTCCCCACAACCCTCCTCCCCCCTCCCCCTCCCCCTTATTGGTTATGGGGCATGATATTCCATATTTAGATATGACATTGTTCAGTCATGTTTGTACCCAAGTTTTATTATACAGCCAACCCAAAGTTTGGTGAGAGCAGCAACAATCCCCTAGTGGTGGTCTGGCGGCCAATGAGCCCCCCATGCGGGTTTGGGGAAAACACCCCCAAGAAAGAGGGTTCAAGGGTGAAGCCCCCAAAAGAATTTTTTTGTGATGTTTTTTGGCCAATAGTTTACGGACCCATGGTATTGGGTGACTCGTGGTATCTTCCCATGGTAATATCCCTACAAAAGGAAAGCATTGTAATATGGTTGTGTATTGTATTGTAGCATTGAAAACAATCTATGTGATTGTGTGAGAGAGACTGTGAGAAAGTGAAGAGGAAGTGTGGTGGGGTTGTTGCAGTTTGTATCCCTTCATTTTCATGGATGGTATAATAATAAAGGACTGGAAATTATGTGTGGATGTAGCCTATCTTGGGTGAACCACATTATATTTTTGTCTCTCTTGTAATGTGCTTTAATATTTTCATGGTGTTTATTGTTTATTGTTTATTATTATTGCTCTACAATAATGTTTTTCTAACACCCCTCTTCCTCTCTCCTCCTCCTCCCTTCCACACGGCCCTCCTGCCCCCTCCTCCTTCGTCGTTGAGCTCCCTCGGGTTCCAAAATTTGCCCCTCACGAGTGGCAAGATTACATCCCATGTACATGAATAATGGAGCCCATGTTTAAAACCTGAATTAGAAGAAAAATTTTAAATTTGTGTTGCTTCCAATTGGTGAAAATGAATTTCGTGAGTAATAAAATAGAAATTATGTGGCTTTTGTAAATCTTGGAGCCATGAGTTATTTCTCGTGACTATACCTTCAACACATTATATATTGGTTCAAGCTTTGAGGTTTCCTACATCCTATGTCTATATTTTCCTATGAAAAGCATTGTATGTAAATTGACATTCTTTCATAGCTCTTATGTCTACACTCTCTCTAGAATTATTGTCCATGGAAACTGAGGTTAAGGTAAGCTATTCTACAAAGCAAGGAAATCTAATCTACAAAGCAAGGCAAGAAAAATATCAACAACAATAGACAAGAAAATTTATTCTTATTATTGTTTTGTTTGAAGTATATATTTTGACTGTGCAATGACAAATGTATCGTATTAGATGTCATGTGACCTCACAATAGTTTAGGTTTTGACATTATTAGGTAACATTATCCCTTGTTTGAGCACAATTTAGTGTTTTTTATTAAGCAAATGATCAAGATTATGGGAGGTCACACTATCCTTACATTCCTATGGATTTTTTAAACTAAAAACGGGAAATTTATTGTGCAGGAAATGGCACCTGTCCACCCAAAAGATTGAAAAATGAGGGTTTAGGAACCACTTAGGGCTTGGGGAGTATAAAAAGGGGTATCTAGTAAAAACAAGGAATATCTTGTAATAATAGGGTATTTTAATTGGAACTATGTATTGGGAGGGGGCACAACAAAAGAATTTTTGTAGTTATTCATGAGTATCTAGTGAAATTAGAGCATTCTTTAATATCCCATGAACAAAAAAACTATGGCATAGTTTCCCTGAGTGAACACCTCATTCCTAAAACCAAGTTGTGTGCAATACATAGGATTCTTTTAAAATATACTAAATAATTAAACATAATTAGATGTTGCAATGGCAATTTTTAAGAAAATTTTCTTCTTGATGCACCGATGTGTAGCATATAGTCCTATCTTGCAATTTTGCATACTATGACTTGTCTAGTTTGTAATGTCAAATACAAGAATTCTAGAAGGAAGGCAGGGAGTATAAAAAAAATTATTATGTAGTGATTTGTTTGAGAGTTAACACACTAGTTTCAAAGTCTATGAGTTCGTAGTCTAGGTAAGAATGCAATTGATAGAGCTAATATGTTAGAAATCATACATCGACCACCCTATCAATATGGATACGTTAGCCACCCTTCTTAACAATGGTTTCATCATGACCATAAGTGGCCTTATAATACCTATAACAAAATAACTGGAATAAAACTAGTGGCTCTATGGACAGAGCATGGAAGTACATACTCACGCTCATCCTTGAAGAACATGATATACAAGTCTACATCAAAGAAGAGGTCAAGGATCCATAGGTAGATGAAGCAAAGGCCAAGTAAAAGAAGGATATGATCAAATCCAAAAGGATCATTGATGACTCCATAAAGGATCATTTGATTCCTCAAGTATCATCAAAGAATACTCCAAAACAAATTCTCGATGCTTTGACAATTCTGCTTGAAGGAAAGAACATCAACAGAAGAATGAGATTAAGAAAAAAACTCAAGTGAGTGAAGATTCAAATGGTAGAAACTATGCAGTCATACTTCATAAGAGATTCTGAGATCAAAGAAAAATTGGAGGCAGAAGTTGTGATGACCACCTTGAATGGTCTCCCTAGGGATAAGGAATATTTCATTGGAGGTATATGTGCTATAAGAAATCTCACCAACCATGGCATACTTTTGGAAGAATGTGTGCAAGAAGAAGGAAGAATAGCCAATAGAGAAGAAAAGATAAATGATGGTGAATATAAAAGCCTTGGAAGCTCATCCAAAGAAAGGATCAAACAAGAGAAACGATGGTGATCAATCTCCCAAAATAAATCAGAAGTTTCAAAGAAACTCAAAAGCAAAAAGAGACTCATATTTTGAATGCTTCCTATGTCACAAGATGGGACACATTGCAAGAAATTGTCCACTCAAAGCATAACAATTCAAGAAGGGTGAAGAAGTTCCATTCACATGCAATTGAAGACGATGACTAAGATAAAGAAAAGAAAAATGAAGATGAAGACTCCAATGAAGAATATGTTGTGATTTCATTCCTTACTGGATATCAGTCTCTCATGGAAGTGACACTTGGCTCATAGACAGTGAAGCTTCCATACATATGACAGGTTATAAATACTATTTTCAATGTCTTGTACGAAAAGACTCTCCTTACAAAGTAAACCTTGGAGGTGACTATCAATATCCCATCAAAGGAATGGGAGAATCCTTTTACAAGTTGGACTTAGGGAAGTCTACAAAGATAAAGGAATTCTTATATGTCCTAGGATTGAAGAATAATCTACTTTCTATCTCATCTCTAGATAAGAAGGACTTCAATGTTGCTTTTGTAAATGGAGATGTCCTCATGTGGAAAAGGGAAAGATAATAGATGGTGCAGTTCTAATTGGTGAAGAAGGAGGAGGAAATTGCAAGGTAGAAGGACATATAGAATCAGCTTTAACAGCAAGTACCATCATCCCATGTGAACTATGGCATAGGATACTTTGTCATGTGAACTAAAAATCCCTATCAATTGTGAGCGAGGTAGTCACAGGTTCACCAGAGATTCAAATCAACCATGAAGGAGTTTGCAAAGGATGTGCTTAAGGGAAGAATACCAAGAACCCATTTCCAAGTTGCAACAATAAAGCAAAAGGGAACTTTGACATTGTTCATTGAGATGTATGCGGTCCACTGTCAACCACATCATTAAGGAGGTATGTTTATTATGTTTCTTTTATAGATGACTATTCTGTAAAAATGGATTTACTTATTAAAAGGAAGATTTGAAGGATTTGAGAGATTCAAATAATTCAAGGCTCTTATGGAGAACTTATCTGAAAATAAGATGAAGACCTTGAGATTCGACAATGGAGGAGAATTCACGTCAAATGAATTCAAACATTTCTGCAAATAAGCTGGGATGAAGAGGGAGCTCACCACACCCTATAATCTTCAACAAAATGAAGTAGTAGAAAGGAAGAATAGAACCATTATGGAAGTTGTGAAAGCCATGATTTAGGATTAAGACACTACTATATTTACCCAAAAGCGGAGGGGATTCATCTTCTTAACCAATATCTTATCACCGTTCATTAAAAAAATGGAGTTTTTAAATTATGAAAATGAGTTCAATGTATTGTACATATGGGTATGGGGTGTTTATAGGTATTTGGGGGTATAAAAAGGTTATCTTGTAAAAATAGGGAATATCTTGTAAAAATAGGGTATTTTTAATTGGAACTATATATTGGGAGGGAGACTCAACAAAAGGTTTTTGGTAGATATTTATCAATATCTAGTGAAATTAGGGTGTTCTTTAATATCCCATGCATGAAGACACTATGGCATAGCTTCCTTAGCTTCCTTGAGTGAACACCTCGTTCCCAAAACACACTTGTGTGCACTACATAGGATTCTTCTAAAATGGACTAAACATTTAAACTTAATTAGATGTTGCAATAGCAATTTTTAAGAAAATTTTCTTCTTCATGCATCCATGTGTAACATATAGTCCTATATTGCCATTTTTCTTTATTTTTATATATTTACTATTAAATTAATTAATTTAATTATAAAATATATATAATAGACTTTAGATTTAATAAAAAAAAGTTGATATCATTATTTTATTAATAATTTAAATAATTTCTTGCACTATTTTCAGTCACTAATCTCACTCATTAAGAAGAATTTCTCTAAGAATAGTGGCATTTAATCCATCTAAAATGGATGGAAACCCGTTTGGACAACATCAAACCTACGCATTACTTCTTCTTCTTCCTTTTTATATGTCTCCTCCCACTCCAGCCAAGTTTCCAACACTAGGCGAACTAAGCAATTGAACCCCTCAATTACAGGGAGAGCGTGATTAGCATTTGAATCAGGTCGTATCAATGATATTGTCCACCCAAGAACATATTTATAACATTGGTCTCCACATCGTTTTGGCATATCTTCTCCTCGCAGGATTTTTGAAATCGCTCATATCTTCTCCTCGGAGCTTTCCTTTACATCGTCTTGTCATATCTTCTCCTTGGAGCTTTTCTTCGTGTTATGTTTTTGTTGTTCCCCGGATATTTTCTTCGTTTTAGGTTCTTTGCTCTTCGAAGCTTTTCTTCGTTTTAGGTTTTTGTTCTTTTGAAACAGAAAGAGATTTCAGACTCTATCTGCAGGAACAGATCTACGGTTTTCATTGTAAGTAAATTCATTCAATGGAAACATCCAGAGAGATGCAGGAACAGACTGCTTCTTTTGTTGATATAGTGGGGGAATCCTTAGACAAGGCGTGAAAGTTTTTACAGGAAACCAACTGGAACCTAGACGAAGCAATGCAGCTATTCTATGCTCAATCTAATAGCCATGAAATTGAGTCTGACTATTTATGCCCGGCTTTATCAATTCAGAGGGAAGCATTATACGACAATGACCATTAAAATTCTAACACGAACCCCCTAACTCCCCTCCCCACCCCAATTACATTTAAAAAATAATAACAAAAATTTAAAAACCCCCTAACACTAATATCAAAATTATATATATATATATATCTCGAAACCCCTATCCCATTAAACCCCCCCACATTATGTTTAAAATAATAATAAAATTAGAAAAAAAACCCTAACCCCTAAATCCCCCACGATATTATATTAAAAAACATTACATTAAAAAAAATCACCCCCCACAAAATTACATTAAAAAAACATTTAAAATGAAATATACTCCTAAACCCTAAACTCCACCCCACTCAAACAACATTAAATTAAAAAAATATAAACAATTTTTTTTATAAACCCTCCCCCTAACACCACAACCTTAAATTTAAAACAATATTTAAAAATCATTTTTTAACCCTTAACCGCCTAAACGCACCCCCTAAACATTATATTAAAAAATAAATAAATGCATGCCCCTCCCTCCCCCTCTTCCTTTCCTCGCGACCCTCCTCCTCCTCGTCTCTCCCTCCTCCCTTCCCCATGACCCTCCTCCCCACCTCTCCTTTCTCCCATCCACGCGCCCCCCATCCCCTCCCTCCTCCCTCCTATCCTACCCTCGCTTCCCCACAACCCTCCTCCTCCCCCTTATTGGTTATGGAGCATGAAATTCCATATTTAGAGATGACATTGTTCAGTCATGTTTGTACCCAAGTTTTATTATGCAGCCATCCCAAAGTTTGGTGAGAGGACCAACAATCCCCTAGTGGTGGTGTGGCAGCCAATGAGCCCCCAATGGGGGTTCGGGGAAAACTCCCCCAAGAAAGAGAGTTCGAGGGTGAAGCCCACAAAAGAAATTTTTTGTGATGTTTGTTGGCCAATAGTTTACGGACCCATGGTATTGGGTGACTCGTGGTATCTTCCCATGGTAATTCCCCTACAAAAGGAAAGCATTGTAATATGGTTGTGTATTGTATTGTAGCATTGAAAAACAATCTATGTGATTGTGTGAGAGAGACTGTGAGAGAGTGAAGAGGAAGTGTGGCGGGGTTGTTGCAGTTTGTATCCCTTCATTTTGATGGATGGTATAATAATAAATGACTGGAAATTATGTGTGGATGTAGCCTATCTTGGGTGAACCACATTATATTTTTGTCTCTCTTGTAATGTGTTCTAATATTTTCATGGTGTTTATTGTTTATTGTTTATTATTATTGCTCTACAATACTGTTTTTCTAACACCCCTCTTCCTCTCTCCTCCTCCTCCCTTCCACATGGCCCTCCTCCCCCTCCTCCTTCGTCGTTGAGCTCCCTTGGGTTCCAAAATTTGCCCCTCATGAGTGGCATGATTACAACCCATGTACATGAATAATGGAGCCCATGTTTAAAACCTGAATTAGAAGAAAAAATTTAAATTTGTGTTGCTTCCAATTGAAGAAAATGAATTTCGTGAGTAATAAAATAGAAAATATGTGTCTTTTGTAAATCTTGGAGCCATGAGTTATTTCTCGTGACTATACCTTCAACACGTTATATATTGGTTGAAGCATTGAGGTTTCCTATATCCTATGTCTATATTTTCCTATGAAAAGCATTGTATGTAAAGTGACATTATTTCATAACTCTTATGTCTGCACTCTCTCTAGAATTATTGTCCATGGAAACTCACGTTAAAGCAAGCTATTCTACAAAGCAAGGAAAGCTAATCTACAAAGCAAGGCAAGCAAAATCTCAACAACAATACACAAGAAAATTTATTCTTATTATTGTTTTGTTTAAAGTATATATTTTGACTATGCAATGACAAATGTATCGTACTAGATGTCATGTGACCTCACAATAGTTTAGGTTTTGACATTATTAGGTAACATTATCCCTTGTTTGAGCACAATTTAGTGTTTTTCTATTAAGTAAATGATCAAGATTATGGGAGGTCACACTATCCTTACATTCCTATGGATTTTTGAAACTAAAAATGGGAAATTTATTGTGCACGAAGTGGCACCCGACCACCCAAAAGGAAAAAAAATGAGGGTTTAGGAACCACTTAGGTCTTTAATCCCCACCAATTTGTTTGCAAGAAACTAGTTCATTTGTGTCTTTGAGATTAAGTCTCGTTCCCTGAATCTGATACAGAAAAGGGGAGTGTGAGACAGGTTTGAGTACACATGCAACCCAACCTAAAGTGAATTACATAATACCCATAGAAGGTCAGAAATATGCCTACATGTCTTTAGTGGTCAACATATTACAAAATATTTGAAGGTGAATAATGTTGTAATATAAAAACCGCACAAAAGAACAATGATAATTGAATAAAGTATCTAACAAGGAAATGACTAACTAGCTTCATTTTTCCAAGATCCTGGAACCCAATTCCAATTAACCTAACTAGAAATGATACTTTTAACTATAAAATAGAATTAATGCTATTTTATGGTTAAGAACATATATATATATAAATAGTTTTATTCCTTCCCTTGATCCACCAAACATGCACAACAAAAACAAATCCTTACTCTATGTCTCAATATTACCAACAATCCATTCTATTGGGAAAATTCCAATGCCCATACAATCCATTTCTAATCCAATCTTCAATCCTAATTCATACAAATCATTTTAGTGCAATTTCTCATATACAAATATGTACTACTATATTTACCCAAAACCATAGGGGATTCATCTTATTATCCAATATCTTATCAAGTTCATTTAGAAAGCGGAGTTTTTAAATTATGAAAAATGAGGTCAATATATTGTAGGTATTGGGGGGTAGGGAGTGGGTTATGTGGTGTTTATAGGTATTGGGGAGTATAAAAAGGGGTATCTATTAAAAGCAAGGAATATCTTGTAATAATAGGGTATTTTTAATTGGAACTATGTATTAGGAGGGTGCTCAACAAAAGGATTTTTCCAATTATTTATCAGTATCTCGTGAAATTAGAGAATTCTTTAATATCCCATGAATGAAAAATCTATGGCATAGTTTCTCTGAGTGAACACCTCATTCCCAAAACCCAATTATGTGCGATACATAGGATTCTTTTAAAATATACTAAACAATTAAACTTAATTAGATGTTGCAATGGCAATTTTTAAGTAAACTTTATTCTTGATGCACCGATGTGTAGCATATAATCCTATCTTGCAATTTTGCATACTATGACCTGTCTAATTTGTAATGTCAAATACAAGAATTCTAGAAGGAAGGCGGGGAGTATCAAAAAAATTGTGATGTAGTGATTTGTTTGAGAGTTAACACATTAGTTTCAAAGTCTATGAGTTCGTAGTCTAGGTAAGAATGCAATTGATAGAGCTAATATGTTAGACATCATACATCGACCACCGTATCAATATGGATACGTTAGCCACCCTTCTTAACAATGGTTGCATCATGACCATAAGTGGCCTTATAAGACCTATAACAAAATAACTGGAATAACACTAGTGGCTCTATAAATAGAGCATGGATGTACATAATCATGCTCATCCTTGAAGAACATGATCTAGAAGGCTACATCAAAGAAGAGGTCAAGGATCCATAGGGAGATGAAGCAAAGGCCAAGCAAAAGAAGGATATGATCAAATCCAAAAGGATCATTGATGACTCCATAAAGGATCATTTGATTCCTCAAGTATCATCAAAGAATACTCCAAAATAAATGCCTGATGCTCTCACAAGTCTGTTTGAAGGAAAGAACATCAACAGAAGAATGAGATTAAGAAAACAACTCAAGTGAGTGAAGATTCAAAAGGTAGAAACTATGCAGTCATACTTCACAAGAGAGTCTGAGATCAAAGAAAAATTGGAGGCAAAAGTTGTGATGACCACCTTGAATGGTCTCCCAAGGGATTAGGAATATTTCATCGAAGGTTTATGTGCTATAAGAAAGCTCACCAACTTTGGCATACTTTTGGAAGAATGTGTGCAAGAAGAAGGAAGAATAGGCAATAGAGAAGAAAAGATAAATGATGATGAATATAAAATCCCTGGAAGCTCATGCAAAGAAAGGAGCAAACACGAGAAACGATCATGATCAATATCCCAAAATAAATCAAAAGTTTCAAAGAAAGTCAATAGCAAAAAGAGACTCCTTATATTTTGAATGCTTCCTATGTCACAAGATGGGACACATTGCAAGAAATTTTCCACTCAAAGCATAACAATTCAAGAAGGGTGAAGAAGTTCCATTCGCATGCAATTGAAGACGATGATGAAGATAAAGAAAAGAAAAATGAAGATGAAGACTAAAATGAAAAATATGTTTTGATTTCAACCCTTACTGGATTAGTCTCTCATGGAAGTGACACTTGGCTCGGAGACAGTGGAGCTTCCATACATATGACAGGTTATAAATACTATTTTCAATGTCTTGTACAAAAAGACTCTCCTTACAAAGTAAACGTTGGAGGTGACTATCAATATCCCATCAAAGGAATGGGAGAATCCTTTTACAAGTTAGACTCAAGGAAGTCTATGAAGATGAAGGAATTCTTATATGTCCCGGGATTGAAGAATAAGCTACTTTCTATCTCATCTCCAGATAAGAAGGACTTCAGAGTTGCTTTTGTAGATGGAGATGTCCTCATGTGGAAAAAGGGAAAGACAATAGATAATGCAGTTGTGATTGGTGAAGAAGGAGGAGGAATTTGCAAGGTAGAAGGACATACCGACTCATCTCTAACAACAAGTACCATCAACCCACGTGAACTATGGAATAGGATACTTTGTCATGTGAACTACAAATCCCAAACAATTGTGAGCGAGGTAGTCACACGTTCACTAGAGATTCAAATCAACCATGAAGGAGTTTGCAAAGGATATCCTCAAGGGAAGAATACCAAGAACCCATTTCTAAGTTGCAACAATAAAGCAAAAGGGAACTTGGACATTGTTCATTGAGAAGTATGTGGTCCACTGTGAGCCACGTCATTAATGAGGTATGTTTATTATGTTTCTTTTATAGATGACTATTCTGTAAAAATGGATTTACTTATTAAAAGGAAAATTTGAAGTATTTGTGAGATTCAAATAATTCAAGGCTCTTATGGAGAACTTATCTGAAAATAAGATGAAGACCTTGAGGTCCGAAAATGGAGGAGAATTCACTTCAAATGAATTCAAATATTTCTGCAAAGAAGCTGGGATGAAGAGGGAGCTCACCACACCCTATAATCCTCAACAAAATGAAGTAGTAGAAAGGAAGAATAGAACCATTATGGAAGTTGTGAAAGCCATGATTCATGATCAAGACACTACTATATTTACCCAAAAGCACAGGGGATTCATCTTATTAACCAATATATTATCACCGTTCATTAAAAAAATGGAGTTTTTAAATTATGAAAATGAGTTCAATGTATTGTAGGTATGGGTATGGGGTGTTTATAGGTATTTGGGGGTATAAAAAGGGTTATCTTGTAAAAAGAGGGTAACTAAACTATATATTGGGAGGGAGACTAAACAAAAGGTTTTTGGGAGACTAAGAGACTATGGCATAGCTTCCTTAGCTTCCTTAAGTGAACACCTCGTTCCCAAAACACACATGTGTGCACTACATAGGATTCTTCTAAAATGGACTAAACATTTAAACTTAATTAGATGTTGCAATAGCAATTTTTAAATAAATTTTCTTCTTGATGTACCATGTGTAGCATATAGTCCTATCTTGACATTTTACTTTAGTTTTATTTATTTACTATTAAATTAATTATTTAACTATAAAATATATATATAATAGACTTTAAATTTAATAAAAAAATTGATATCATTCTTTTATTAATAATTTTAATACTTTCTTGCACTATTTTCAGTCGCTAATCTCACTCATTAAGAAGAATTGATCTAAGAATAGTGGCATTTAATCCATCTAAAATGGATGGCAACCCGTTTGGACAACATCAAACCTAAGCATTACTTCTTCTTCTTCTTTTTATATCTCCCCCCACTACAGCCAAGTTTCCAACACTAGGTGACCTAAGGAATTGAACCCCTCAATTACAGGGAGAGCGTGATTATCGTTTGAATCAGGTCGTCTCAATGATATTGTCCACCCAAGCACATATTTATAACATTGGTCTCCACATCGTTTTGGCATATCTTCTCCTCGCAGGTTTTTTGTAATCGCTCATATCTTCTCCTCGGAGCTTTACTTTACATCGTCTTGCCATATCTTCTCCTCGGAGCTTTTCTTAGTTTTATGTTTTTGTTGTTCCCCGGATCTTTTCTTCGGTTTAGGTTCTTTGCTCTTCGAAGCTTTTCTTCGTTTTAGGTTTTTGTTCGTTTGAAACAGAAAGAGATTTCAAACTCTATCTGCAGGAACAGATCTGCGGTTTTCATTGTAAGTAATTTCATTCAATGGAAACGTCCAGAGAGATGCAGGAACAGATTGCTTCTTTTGTTGATATGGTGGGGGAATCCATAGACAAGGCGCGGAAGTTTTTACAGGCAACCAACTGGAACCTAGACGAAGCAGTGCAGCTATTCTATGCTCAATCTGATAGGCATGAAATTGAGTCTGACTATGTACGCCCCGCTTTACCAATTCAGAGGGAAGCATTATACGACAATGAATATATACAATCTAGAGATCAACAATCGGCGCACTGGTCTAGTCAACCTAATTCTGCCTGGGCTTTCTCGAATGGTGAGACCAGAACAAAAATGGATTGGAAGCACTTTATCGCCCACCTTTCGAATTGATGTTCAAAGGCAGTTTTGAGCAGGCAAAATCTGAAGCTTCTGGCCAAGGGAAATGGCTTATAGTAAATATACAATCCACCAAACAGTTCAGCTCTTATACACTTAATAGTGACACATGGGCCAACCAAGCTGTGAAGGAAACCCTGAGTGCAAATTTCATTTTCTGGCAGATTTATGACGACAACGAAGAAGGAAGAAAGGTGTGCGGCTACTATCATTTGACAGAGATGCCATCAACTCTTGTTATTGATTCTATCACTGGACAGAAAATGCAAGTTTGGAGCCGCATGATCAAGCCAGAACGATTGGTAGAGGACTTGTTACCTTATATGGATAAAGGCCCCATGGAATTTAGTCATTCAAGGAGGAGGGTCGCATCAAATGTTAATGAAACTCATGAACAAGTAGAAGGAAATGCATCGTCTGCCTCTGCTTCTTTGGACATCAAACCAGATAACCCTGTACTGCAAGTAGAAGGAAATGTTTTGTCTGCCTCTGCTTCTTTGGCTTCTTTGGACATCAAAGAAGATGATCAAGAAAAAGTAGTGAAACCTCATGACTACCCAATTCTCCCGGACGAGCCACAAGGTGATAGAGTGAATATTTGTCGAGTAGCTGTCCCTTTCCCTGATGGCAAGAGACTACAGAGGAGGTTTCTGCATACTGATTCACTACAGTTACTTTAGTCCTTCTGTTGCAATCAAGTCAAAGAAGCTGCAGATGGCCCGCAATTTAGATTGGCACGCGCAATTTTTTCATCTACTGTATTGCTTATGGATTTCACCATGAGAAAATATAAAACATAAGGTTCTCTATTTATTAAAATTGTCTCGACTAACTCGCTGTTTTGAAATTTTTTATATAAAATTCCGACGTCATGATCGATCTGGGAGAGTGGTTAGTAGTTATGGTATTGGAGACTTGAGGAGTTTTTTTATCAGGCAAAATGCTTACAACTAAGAAAAAATTACAGGTTTTTTTCGTTCTGTCAAACAAACCATAAACATTTTGTATATAGATCATGATTATCTTCTCTGTATTTGAATCTGCTTACTTTTCATAAATATTATAACATTTTATACACATGTTAATAAATTATGGATTATGAGTATTTCAAATATGCTTGTTTCTCATACAGATTATGAATTTTTTAAGAATGTAATTATCCATATAATTATAAATAATATGATTACAATTTTTTTTATAATTAAAGTTAGTGTATTTTAATATATTTATAACAATAATTTAGACTTAATTTGTAAAATCTTTTTTCATATTTATTTATATATATAATATTTACAAATTGAAAAAAAAAATATTTATATTTTTAGAATCATATAATTCTTAAACATTGTATTTCTAATATGGTTTAAAAACATATTATATTTTGATAAATATTATGAACATTTTAATTATATATATATCTGAAGTTGGGAGACATTGTAGGTGCAATTTAATTTTTGCAATACCCATGGATGTTATGAAAAAGCAAATCCAGATGGGAAAACATTGTGTACTCGATTTTCATATAAAGTGTACACCATATGAATATAACAAGTGCTCCATTTTTGCATAAGGCATACTTGATATATACACATCAAGATGAATGATGAAGCCATTGCCTTCATTTTTTTTTGGTTTAAATGATTTCAATGGTATTGATTTAAATGATTTTGTGTTAATGAATGTGTTATAATAAGCTACAACAAATAATTTAGGATAATATTGACTTGTTATATAAAGATAACTTGTATGCTTTGAAAATGAAGGGTTGTGATAAGGTTATAAATAATCTTAATGCTTGCAATGACTTGCTTAATCAAATCAAGGTCATGGTCATGAAGTACTAAACAATATGTAATGCATATCCTTGTTATATAGTCTTATGGGTTTTTTTGAAGAATATGCAAGTTGCCATTAGTAGATCTACAAAGCTAGAGAATATCAAGTTTTAGATTAGTCATAGTCAAAGGAGAGAATGAGAAGAACCTCTTAAAGAAACATTGATTCATAAATGTTGGTGACTAGGTGTCACTCTATTAAGGAATGTAATGGTGAGAGATATAGTGGGAGGAAATATAGATTGAAAGGAAGATATGTTGGTAAAGATAGGAAGTGGCATGAGTTGATTTATGGCACTAAGAATATTGTGCATGGAATGATGATCTAAATGACTCCTCTCAGTTGTGTGAGGCATGTGTGCATCGAAAGAGAAAAAGGGTTTAAGTTTCCTTGAGTAACAACTATGATCAAGAGTTTCTTGAGTTAGTGCACTCTTATAATCATGGGCTTGTGGGTGTTGTCTCCATTGGAGGGCCTCATTTTTTTATCACATTAATTCATGACTTTGCACTAAAGTCGTGGGTTTACTTCATGAGGAAGGAAAGTGATGCACTTGAAGTTCATAAGATCTTTATATCCTTTGTTGCAAGCCAAAGTAAGAAAAAGGAAAATGTTTTAAGAAGCAACAATAGTGATGGGTATGGTTCTAATAAGATATAGTTGCTATGCAAATCTTGGAGTTTTGCAATGTAGAATTAGCATGCCACATACTCTTGAGCAAATTGGTTTTTCTAAGATGTTGATATGAACCTTAATCGAGGAACAATGGAGCATGAAAGTGTATGTTGGTTCAAGCAATAAAATTTGAGTTGAAGTGGTTGTCAAAGAAAAAATATGACCAATAATTCATTTGTTGGGCGATAAGGCAGTAATGAAAGAGTCTTGCAGTGGAGATAAGACTTTTGTTCCACATCTCGAGGCTCTTGGGTGTGAGGCTTACCATTGTTTCAAAAGTCAGAATGAACTCTTGAGAAGGTTGTGGTCAGTTAGAACAAACTCCTGAGTTTAAATGAATAGTGGCTTCTATGATAAGCAACAATATATAATACTGTGTTTTGTTGTGGAGTTTGAATATCAAGCGTTTGTGTCATTTAAATGTATTGCCTTTACCTTTAATCATTGTTTTGTTTCCATTTAGGATTATGTACAAGAATAATTTGTTCTCTCAGTTTAGAATGGTTACAAATAGTAAAATTAATAACTATGGTTGTACACCGATTTAAAATGAATGTTTCAGTTTTGTTTTTTAAGCTTTTTGAAGTTATCACATGCTAGGGTTTACCCTATAAATAAAATATTTTTCTTTTGTTTTCCAACACGTTTATAAACCTTTACATTTTCTTCTTTAACGTCTATCTTGATACTTTAACATTTTTTTAAAGGCTGGTAGTTAGTTGGTGCTTTGTTTAAACCAATTAGGGTTTCGCCTTCATGGTTTATTCAGTGCGACTCTTGTAATTAAATAAATGTTCAATAAAACTTCATAGGAATCCATCCATCTAAATGCTTGATTGTGATTAATGATTGCCCAATAACGGTTTGCTAGGTTTACATAGTATTTTGTTCATTTCCATGTACATAACTTAAAATACTTTTGTTCAAGCTTTATAATCCCACTTGATATACAACATTACTACATTTTCGACTTCTATAACGAGATAAAAAATAGCCTAGAAATAAATTTAGGGTTGCAAGTAAACAATTTATAAAAAAATATAAGTTGGTTACATTAGTGTTTTTAGTGGTAACCTTAACCCTCATTTTACACATAAATGAAAGAGAAGCACATTATGCTTTCAGTATAAAAGTAAGATGGATATTCATGATTCCTTTTACTGCTGAATATGAAGAGTATAATCATTACAACCTACAACTTGTCCATGCAGTAGATAAAACTTACATAAGTAAAGAAATTGATTTTAGAGTCGAGTACATATCTGGAAGTGATAGTTGTAATAGTCTCACACCACCCTGCCTTAGAAACTTGTAGCAGTTCTTCACCTACTTAGTTTCACCCCCTTTCCCAGACCTTCGCGTTTAAAGTAGTTTCACCTCAACCTCAAGTTGTCACGAGTATTAGCATGAACAAATCATTTTAGAACCTAGCATTCTCATATTCCTCACTAGCAGTTCTGTGAAACAGAGGCTAACATCAGCATGATGTTCTCTAGAAGCCGTGTACTTTTCAATAATTTCCCATAGAGCCTTCACCCAAGGTGATCTCTCGAAGCTCTCTTCAAAAAAAAAATCCCCCATTTTTCTTGCCTTGCCTAGGACTTTTATAACAAATAACTGATCCCTACATACTAGCCACTTGTCTCATTAGAGAATGTTGGAGGTTTAATAACTGTTTTAAACCTAAATTTCTGTCAATTGTTGTTCAACTATTACAACTTCCAATTCCTAAAAGTATATAAAATTTAACTTCTTTTTTTAAAGTAAATAACAATAATAATAACATCAAAAGTAATTAGGGGTATTACTATGGTAGTCAAAGTTTCTTTATTTATGCACTATTGTTCTCTATTATCATGGGGAATAATCCTTGCTCGTAATGTCTCTACAAATGAAATATTACGGATGAAATATTTTTTGAATAGATTTCATAGATGATTTCGATAATTGTTGGGCAACAATATTTGAGTCGTGGATTGTATAGATTGCATTTCATTATGTCATTTTCTTTCTTGAAAGTGCATTCTACATTATGTTAATGTTTTCTTGTTGTTTCAAGTTCACAATATGTGTAATCCAATGAATTGTGGACCATTGGATTATTGCATTTGTTGCAGATTCAATTAGGTGTGGGTGCAAATACATTTTTTTTCTTTTTGCGAGACTTGTACCTGCATACACTAATTGTATTTACTATTTGGTCTAGTCTTTTATGGAAAAAATAAATATAATAAATACATAAATACTATTAACAAATGAGGAAAAACAGTAAAATGGAGACGCAAATACATTTTTTGTTTCAGCAAAACTTGTATATGTATCAACTAATTCAGTTTACTACATTGTTTAATTTTTCATGAAAAAAAAATAATAAAAACTATAAATGATAATAACGGATGGAAGAAAATTTCTGGAAAAGCAATAAAAGTGACTAGCTACCTAAGTTTTTTACTGGAAAATTCAAAGCAAATTTTTTTACGAGTCAGATGTACAGTTGTGGTAGTGGTTGTTGTTGATGAAGAATACCTTCTTAGTTAAGAGGGAGTGTTAAATAAATGTAACTTTGAAAGATATTCTATTGTACGTTTATTGTATTCCTCCTTCGGAGATGTTATTCCTTCATTCAGAGATGTCCTTTGTGTAATTGATCATGTAAAAGTCATGAGGTAAAACCTTCGTTGTAATTCAGGGAAATAGTACCCACAAAAGTATTTTATAAATGTTATTTTGAGTCTCCCTAGATAGGTCGTCCCTAATTAGAGAACATGGTCAGCCTAGTTAGTTATTTGAGTCACTCACCTAATGAATTGTAATGTTCCGCTTTTATAAAAAGGAAATAACTGAGGACTAATAGCACTAGGAGAATAAATTTACATCAATTGAGTATTACTAATTCATCAGTGTAGTAAGAAGGCCATAAGAGTTCATATCATAAATCATGCAGAGCATGCAGGCCTTATTTTAGTATTAAAGTCAACATGAAATTAGAATTGCATGCATGCAAAAGTGAAGCATAAACCCTAAAAGTGACATGCAAACCCTAAAATTAAATGCTATTCTATTTAAGAAGGGTTATTGGACAAAAGAGATCTCTATTGTTATTGTTGATTGATTTTGGAGTTTCGAGTAGCAGTACAGCGTGCAGCCGGGGTAGTTGGGGTTGGAGACGGTGTCTTCAACTAGTGAGGGTTCGGTAGTGAGATATCTGCCCTAGTATCTTATTGGGATAGATCATACAGGTTTATCCATTGCATCCATCATATACCACGGTACTCGGAGATCCAACACATTCCGTAGGGTTATTAGCAAATCCACATTTGCAGCGAGAAGTAACAGGGAAAACACAAAAGGATTCGCTAGGAACACAAAACCCATTCTTTCCTCTGCATGTCATCTTCCTCTTTCTCAGCAGGCCTATCCTACGGTATGCAGTGATTATCAGCCATCATTTTGCTCACCTAGAGTAGCTATCATCCAAATAGATCAGTTGGGGGCGTGAGCAGCATAACTGCTAATCAATTTGCTAGGTCACTTAGAGGTAGCAAAACCTTCGCATGTTCCATACCATCTCTCTGGCATCAACAGACGGATAAACTTAGAAATTTTCAACCCAAAGAGATCTCTCCTCCTACAAAAATGTCACCTTCAGTCTGGAGGGTTTTTATGGTACTACAGGGTAGTAACAAGAGAGGAAAAGAGCATTATTAGAAAACCCATCTAGATCCTTATGCATGTAGGCCTTGTTTTAGTGTTAAAGTCAACATGAAATTAGAATTGCATGCATGCAAAAGTGAAGCGTAAACCCTAAAAGTGACATGAAAACCCTAAAAGTACATGCTATTCTATTTAAGAAGGGTTATTGGAAAAAAGAGATATCTATTGTTATTGTTGGTTGATTTTGGAATTTCGAGCAGCAGCACAGCGTGCAGCCGGGGCTGTTGGGGTTGGAGACGGTGTCTTCAGCTAGCGAGGCTTCAGCAGTGAGATATCTGCCCTAGTCTCCTATTGGGATAGATCATATAGGTTTATCTATTGCATCCATCATATACTGCAGTACTCAAAGATCCAGCACATTCTGTAGGGTTATTAGCAGATCCACATTTACAGCTGGAACTAACATGGAAAACACAGAAGGATTCGCTAGGACCACAAAACCTAGTCTTTCCTCCGCATGTCAGCTTCCTCTTTCTCAACAGGCCTATCCTATGGTATGTAGTGATTATCAGCTATCAGTTTTCTCACCTAGAGAAACTATTAGCCAAACAGATCAGTTGGGGGCGTGAACAACAGAACTGCTAATCAATTCGCTAGAGCACTTAGAGGCAGCCAAACCTCCACATGTGCTAGACCATCTCTACGGCATCAGCAGACGGACAAGCTCAAAAGTTTCAGCATGAATGGACCTCTCCTCCTAAACACATATTTCATTAAATTTGTAATTATTTAGTGGATCTAGAATTTAGAACTTCTGCTAGATTGAGTTCTTTCAAGATGAGGAAAGTCATAGACTTTGAATCCTTACATAATGTCTAGTAATATTATTTATAGTTTGTATTGAATGTTAAGTTGATTAAATTATTTTATGACATAATACCAACATTGTATTTGTTGCTACAACAATTAGAAATATTGTCGTAGTAATTATTTGTGTCTTTGTTGAGTATGTTGTTTTATTTTTGGAAGTTCGCACCACTTATAATCAATACAGGAAAATATTTTATGACTTTAAAGTCTAATTTTTAACCTTGTAATGATTAAAATAAATTATGAATTCAAATAGCAACATATATTATTATTATTGTTGTTGGTAGTGGTAGTGGTAGTGTATTAAAAACTAAGTTGATGAATGTTTACTTTATGAATTATAGATTAACGTGAGAAATTTCTTACCTATAAATTTATTTAATGATATTGATGTTAGTAAAGCCTCCCTTATTTATTAATATTATTTATTTTAACAATCAAAATTAATTATGAACTAGAATAGCATTAGTGCAGTAGAGTTTGATTTTTTTAATATACAAGAGGAAAGGGGGAAAACCAACTTAAATAATTATTGCAAGTGTTCATTATTTATTTATGAAGTATTTGAACAATGTGTTTAATTGATAAGAGCATATTTTTATTGAAAATATAGATATCTTACAATATTTATATTATCAATAAGATTTAAATCATGTCTTAATTTATGTTAGGGCACGGAGGAATCAAACCACCATCGTCCTGCTTGGAATGCAGGTGCTCTTCCATTGAGCTAGCACCCTTTACAACATGAGGGGAGAGGGACTGTGTTAACATCTGGATTACACATTTCTAATCCTTTGTGACAAAGCAAAAGGATGTTTTATTCAGAGAGGAAGTCTAGAAGATGTTTTAAAGTTCATTATTGAATATGATTA
>LPNX011192612.1:35577-69206 GCA_001517045.1 Pseudotsuga menziesii
ACATTATCAAATTATCCATCCATAATACTTATATTACATGGAGTGCATTATGATCACCATTAAATCTCACATGGATTAAATTGTATTTATGATGCAATGTAAGTGATGATAATGTCTAACATGAATTAAAGCTAACATGATGTTATCACTTAATGATTGATTTTCTAGATTAAGTTATGTGAAATATTTTCAATCCACAATGAATTTTTCATGGTTCCCGTAACAAACATGGGTGGAGTGTCCACTCAAAACGTTCACACAGTTGAATCCAGAAAATCAATCACAATGATGACAAACTGATAAAACCTGCATGCTCAAAATGTTAGTACTGTATTTATTGAGTATAAGTTAATATACTAGTACAAAGTTGGCACCACTTTAAAGTCTACACAAGAAAATATAATTATGAATTTGAATGCAACATAGTAGTACAATTAAATTTATATCAACTATAATAACAAATAATAGGAAAAACTCACTTCAAACCTTATTGCAAGCACCTTACATTTATTCACAAAGCAATTCTATAAGATATTTTAAGGTGCATTCGCATAAAGTATCATCACATGAATTAACATTGAAGTTGAACCAAAATTTTCATATATGTAGCAAATAATATAAAATTCCTCAAAAGGTAGCTTGAAGAGAATATTTGATATACTACAAACATTGACAACTTTTTCTTCATGTATATTAATTAGTCATTCAAAAAGAAAAATTACATTCATGAATCATCTCCACCTAATCTCCTTATATTTTCTCAAGCATATCAAGTACAACTTCAGGATGAAGATTTCTATAGTTAATCATAATGACAAAGAGAGTTTATGGAATTAAATTGTGTGTATTGAAACGTCCCTACGTTTCAAGTGGACACTCCACCAATCATCAGGGGAACAAAATGAAAAGCTCAAAGTAGTATTGAAGAGAGTGAGCAAAAGCTAATAATAAATAAGGAAAGGATTGTGTACATGTATTAATGAATATATTATGCACATTTGATATAGTGAGATGTTGTGTTGATCTAAAAGACAAATTGAAAAGTTAAAATTTGAATGGTATTATCTAATTCGCATAAAGTATCATCACATAAATTAACATTGAACTTGAAGTGAAATTTCATATATGCAGTAAATAATATAAAATTCCTCAAAAAGTAGCTTGAAGAGTATTTATTATAGTACAAATATTGAAAAAAAATTCTTCATGTATACTAAAAGTCATTCAAAAAACAAAGTTACATTCATGTATCATCTCCACCTAATCTCCTTATATCCGCTCAAGCAGATCAAGTACAGCTTGTACACCACATTTATTTATCTTTGTCTTCTTTCAAGCTTCTTTCTTTGGCATCCATGCCCAAACTATGGTATTAATTGGAATAGATCCAAGTTCTGTGTCATCAGGATTTGGTACCCAATATTGTTCTAAAAATTTTCCCTTGTATTTCCCTGAGCTAGGCTGCCATCAATCAATCTTTACATGAAGGGTCTCGCTATCATCATCCTGGAAGATATCTGAGGTGGCTTTTTCCATCCAAATCATCTCTCCTTCATCCTCATTTCCTGATCTAACAAGCAACATATTTCCTTTCTCAACATCAATTCTAGGATCGAATGTTGGCTTTGGCTTGTTGCACTTGGGTCCAACATATACCGGTTCATCTGTCACATTATCAAAATCCCCATCCATAATACTTGATATTGCATGGAGTGATTTACCATCAACGTTAACATTTTGCCTCGTCTTTGGCCAAAAATCATCAGAAGAAGAATCACTTTCATCCAAGGGTGTATGTTCATTGTAGATTCCATCTAATGCATCAAGAACTCTTTTCCAATAATCTAGTTTTTCATTCCATTCCTCTGTAACAATTGGTGAATTCTCATTGCCAATAGTCTCTTTCCACATTTTTATGTATGATGTTATTCCTTCCTTTAGTTCTTTTAAATATGCATCATTGTCTTTGGGACATAAGAAAGATGGATTCCCTGTGGGAAATATAGGTCGGCCTTCATCATCTATATTCCACAACTCCACTGGTTCTGAGCACTCAATGTCTTTGATGGATTCTTTATACCTCATAACTGGAACATCATTGAGTACAAGGAATTGGAAGTACTGGACATTAAGATGTCCAACTAGTGCATTTTCCCCTCCTTGATGTACCCATTAAGAAAACTTTTGAAGTCATACACTTTGTCAATAAGTTTAGGTGGAAACACCTTTTTTTTCTATTGTGTGATATGTACCCATCATCTCAAGTAAAGAATATATATCTTTACTTTTCAAGTTGGAAGACATTCTTCCATAGGTTCCATCTATGTCTTCATGGGTGTGCCCCACAAGCAAGAACCCAACCTCAATAGTGATGAAGACACCAAGTGCAGTTAATAGTGATAGAAACATGAAAACATAACGATTCTTATTATCACTAGCTGCATTGTCCAACTGTAACAACAAATGTGGAGGAAGAGGTTTAAAATCAAGATTTTGATTTGTTGAGCTTCCATTTAAAGATAGGAAAGCATCCTTGTACACTCTACATTTTGAGTAAATAGAGTTTTGAAGTAATGCATTTGAAAGTGTGTTTCTTGAACTTCCACTCTCATAAAGCAAATCACCATACATATCAAGGTGTGGGTCTTCAAGGTCCCTCAAGCACCTTGCAAGAGATGTAATGGTAAATTGTGATCCCATGTGTACAAATGGTAGGGAAAAATGACCAAAACCTCTTGTGCTATGCCCATGTGTTAGCATACCTATCAATGACAAACCCAAGTTTGTTCCTGCAACAGATTTTGATTTGACACGTAATCTTGGGATTGAAGTCTTTGTTTTGTCCATTTTATCATGGATAATGCTCAAGTATTCCTTTGGATACCGCTCTGACATAATTCTGTGGGCATAGTAGCAATATCTTCCACACATAACAATCTTGTTATGTTTCTTCAGTCTAGGTCGTGCCTTTTCTTCCAGCTCTTTTGTAGTCGCTGTCTTCATCTGTGCTTTCAACACGATACATTCACTACATTTACTGAAGTTAGTGTTCTTTGAGAATACCACATCTGGAAAATGAGTATTCCAAATCTTGCTGATTGCTGGTTGTGATATTGATGGAAATTTTAGCTCTTGAAGAGACTCATTGATCTCTTTTAACAAAGAACTTTGGGTGTACGTTGATGGCAGCAATCTTAAAGGAGTAGTTGTTCCATCTTCTTCAACTTGTCGTGTTTGGTTCGGTGAAAATTCTGAATTATCCATTACAATTTTGTGCAATATTTCTATGGCTACCACAGTATGTGCACTTGGTTTGCATTTGTTGGTGTTACCATGAATTCCTTTCACATGTCCTTGCTGGAAATTATGTTAGTAATTATAAAAGGTGCTTTGAGGAATATTATCTATCTTGTACAATGATTTCTTACAAATAATATCTCCATTAAACCTCATGTCCTTTACTTTCCTAATATTAGGAGGTAGGCCATGGCCATGGCTCTTTGACATGATTGTGTTGGAAAGGAGTGAGTTAAAGACAAATTCCCTAATGTCATTTTTTTTAAAGAGTTTCATACCCCTTCTAGTAGTTGCAATGGCTTTCCTATCCACATGTTGAAGACAATCTTGTTTGCAACATTCATCCACTTCCAAAAGTCGGATTTCTTTCTCTTCATCTCTTTGTATTTGAAAGTTTCCAACTTTTTTTGTAGCCACAATTCATTTAATCCTTTTATATGGCCTCGTTGCATGCATAGCAATTGATTCTGGATCTTTTTCATTATAAATATCATCATCCCATGTGTTTAAGGGACTTGTGTCCTCTATAAGATCCCATACCACCATTTCCTTGGGTGCCTCCTTGAAATTTTCATTCACCCTTAAAATCTCACCTTCATTGTCCACCAACTTATTTATTGGCCATCTAACCAAACAATGTATAGACTTGTCCCCAATCCTACATCTTTCACAATTTCTATCTATGTCTTCCACAAAAGCACCGAATTCCTTTTCGCCTAACATTTCACCCTCAACCATGTCATCCTCACGGACATTAACTATGATCCTTTTGGAAATGTGCATGCTTGTTCCTGTGCATTCATGTGTAAGAGAAACCTTTTTACATGTGAATGTAAGCCTATCTTCGGGAGTATTTACTGGATGATCATGACAATGAGGTTCCAAATCTGATTCTGGCCAAATCTCATAAGATCCCAGTGCACCCCCTAGTGTATTCTCAAATCCTGTTGGATGTGGAAAAAGAGCATCATGTTTTAACACTTTCTCAATGTTAACCACTATGGATCCCTTTTTCACCATCTTGCCATGCACCTTATGACCAATCTCTATATTGAATATGGAGCCTTCACCCACCTTCAATCCACATTGCAAAAGATCTACCTTGTCTCCAATAGAAAATGTAGAAGAGACATTTGCACCTACACAACAAATTAAACAAACTTAGTATTTGCTAAACAAAAACAAGCAATGTACTATAAAAAACAATTAACATGTGCTTCAAGATTTTAATTTACCTTTGTTATGCCTCAAATATATGATATGCCATGGATGTAAGTCCCCTTCATCAACATCTTCCACAATCAAATGTGGTTCAATGACATCAATTATCAAAACCATAACATATCCTACATTAAGCCTTTGTCCACCATAATGAGTTGTAGTCTCTGTAGATTCAACCTTTCCTAGTCCAACAACTTGACCATTAACTAGGAGGTCAACATAGTCTCCTCTTGTCAAAATTATATTTTCCATTGTAACTCCTCCCAATTTCTGTAACACATTTGATTTGTAGTTTGTAATTAAGGTTAAGCCATATGAAGTGTATGTTCAAAAAAGTAATATAGTTGCAATAATTCAAAACAATAGGGTAGCCCTTTTGTATGCCACGAAACATTGTTCCCCTACATCTTGTGCATGCTTGCAAAAAGGAATTTACATATAAATTACACAAAATATATATGAAGAGATAACAATAAGAGATCCAAGAATTATTAGAGAATGATAGATATAAAATCCAATAAAATCACCAAATTCCTATTTGACTTTGGACACGGGACTTATATTATTGATGTATGTGTATGAATGTGCTGGAAATCTAGCTAGAGTTAGCTTTTGTTCTTAAAATGTTGCACATTGAATGAAAGTTAATGTGTGTTAGTTTTAATAGTGTAGTTTTTCATCTAACAAAATCACATTGTCATCAATCACATTACACCATGATGGAAATCTAGCTGTGTTAGTTTTGATAATGTAGTTTTTCATCTAACAAAATCACATTGTCATCAATCACATTACACCATGATGGAAATCTAGCTGTGTTAGTTTTGATAATGTAGTTTTTCATCTAACAAAATCACATTGTCATCAATCACATTACACCATGATGGAAATCTAGCTGTGTTAGTTTTCATAATGTAGTTTTTCATTTAACAAAATCACACTGTCATCAATCACATTACACCATAAATAAAATTTAGCTGTAGTTAGCTTTCATTCATAAAACATTGCATGGTGACTAAAAGCTAATTTGTGTTAGTTTTAATATGGTAGTTTTCTATCTAACACAACCACATTGTTATCAAATACAATACACCATAATGAAAATATAATGGATTTAGCTTCCTTCTAACAACATGGCATGGTAAGTGAAACCTAACATGCGATTTCTTTCATAAGGAAGTTTTCCATCTAACACAACTACATTGTCATCAATCACATTGCACTACGATGAAAATCTAGCTGACGTTAGTTTTCGTTCTTAAAACATTGCACGGTTAGTGAAAGCTAAAGTGTGTTACTTTTCATAAGGTAGTTTTTCATCTGACACAACCACATTGTCATCAATTAGTTTTTCATCTGACACAACTATATTGTCATCAATTACATAGCACCATGATGAAAATCTAGTTACAGTTAACTTTCATTCTTAAAACATTGCACCGTGAGTAAAAGGTAATGTGTGTTAGTTTTTCATAATGCAGTTTTAAATCTAAGAAAACCACATTGTCATCAATCACATTGCACCATGATGGAAATGTAGCTGGAGTTGGCTTTCATTTTTAAAACATTGCACGATGAGTGAAAGCTGATGTGTGTTAGTTTTCATAAGGTAGCTTTTTATCTAAAACAACCACATTGTCATCAAATATATCACACCATGATGGAAATATAGCTGGAGTTATCTTTTATTTTAACAACATGTCATGATGAGAGAAAGCTAATGTGTGTTAGCTTTCATAAGGTAGTTTTTCATTTACCACAACCACATTGTACCACAATGGATATCTAGTTGGAATTAGCTTTCGTCCTTAACTCATTGCATGGTGAGTGAAATCTAATGTGTGTTAGCTTTCATAATGTAGTTTTCCATCTAGCACAACCACATTGGTATCAATCACAATTCACCATGATGGAAATCTAGTTGGAGTTAGCTTTTGTTCTTAAGACATTGCACGATGAGTAAAAGATAATGTGTGTTAGCTATCATAAATTAGTTTTCCATCTAACATGGTCATATTGTCCTCAAATACATTACACCATGATGGAAATCTAGCTGGAGTTAGCTTTCCTTCTAACAACATGGCATGATGAGTGAAAGCAAATATGTGTTAGTTCATTGCACCCTGATGGAAAGCTAGTTGGAGTTAGCTTTTGTTCTTAAAACATTGCACGGTTGAGTGAAAGTTAATGTGTGTTAGTTTTTAAAATGTAGCTTTCTATCTAAAACAATCACATTGTCATCAAATACATAACATGATGATGGAAATCTAGCTATAATTAGCTTTCCTTTTAGCAATGTGTTAGCTTTCATTCTTAAAGCATTGTACGATGAATGAAAGCCTAATGTGCGTTAGCTCATTGCACCAAGATGGAAATCTAGTTAGTGTTAGCTTTTGTTTTTAAAACATTGCATGGTGAGTGAAAGTTAATGTGTGTTAGAATTCATAAGGTAGTTTTCTATCTAAAAGAGTCACATTATCATCAAATACATAACACCATGACGAAAATATAGCTGAAGTTAGCTTTAATCCTTAAATCATTGTACGATGATTGAAATCTAATGTGTTAGCTTTCATAATGTAGTTTCCATCTAACACAACCAGGTTGTCATCAATCACAATGCACCATGATAGAAATCCAGTTGTTGTTAGCTATCATAAGTTAGTTTTCCATCTAACACAACCACATTGTCATCAAATACATTACACCATGATGGAAATCTATTTGAAGTTAGCTTTGCTCCTAACAACATAGCCGGATTAGTTTTCTATCTAACACAATCACATTGTCACATTGCACTATGATGGAAATCTAGCTGGAGTTAGCTTTCAACCTTAAATCATTGCACGGTGAGTGAAATATAATGTGTGTTTGCTTTTATAATGTAGTTTTCTATTTAACACAACCAAATTGTCATCAATCAAAATGCACTATGTTGAAAATCTTGCTAGAGTTAGCTTTTGTTCTTAAATCATTGCACGGTGAGTAATAGCTAATGTGCGTTAACTTTCGTAAGGTAGTTTTTCATATAACACAACCACATTGTCATCAAATACATTACATCATGATGCAAATCTACCTGGAGTTAGATTTCCTTCTAACAACATCGCACGATGAGTGAAAGCTAATGTGTGTAGCTTCCATAAGGTAGTTTTTCATCTAACAGAACCACATCATCATCGATCTCATTGCTCCATGATGGAATTATAGCTGGAGTTACCTTTCATCCTTAAATCATTGCACGATGAGGAAACACAATCTGTGTTAGCTTTCATAATGTAGTTTTTCATCTAGCACAATCACATTGTCATCAATCATAATGCACCATGATTAAAATGTAGCTAGAGTCAGCTTTCATTTTTAAAACATTGCACGGTGAGTAAAGCAAATGTATGTTAACTTGCATTAAGTATTTTTTTATCTAACACAACCACATTATCATCAAATACATTACACCATGATGGAAATCTAGCTGGAGTTAGCTTTTCTTTTAACAACATGGCACGATGAGTGAAAGCTAATATGTGTTATCCTTCATAAGGTATTTTTCCATGTAACACAACCACATTGTCATCAAACACATTGCACTGTGTTGGAAATATGGCTAGAGTTAATTTTCATCCTTAAATCATTGCACAGTGAGAGAAATATAATGTGTGTTAGCATTCATAATGTAGTTTTCCATTTAGCACAATCACATCGTTATCAATAACAATGCATCAAGATGAAAATCTAGCTCTATAGTTAGTTTTCCTTCTTAAAACATTGCACGATGAGTAAACTAATGTATGTTAGCTTTCATAAAGTAGTTTTCCATCTAGCACAACCACATTGTTATCACATACAATACATCATGATGAAAATCTAGCTCTATAGTTAGTTTTCCTTCTTAAAACATTGCACGATGAGTAAACTAATGTATGTTAGCTTTCATAAAGTAGTTTTCCATCTAGCACAACCACATTGTCATCAATCACATTGCGTTGTGTTGGAAATCTAGTTGAAGTTAGCTTTCATCCTTAAATCGTTGCACGGTGAGTGAAATCTAATGTGTGTAAGATTTCATAGTGTAGTTTTCTATCTAACAAAATCACATTGTCATAAATCACAATGCACCATGATAAAAATCTAGCTGGGGTTAGCTTTCGTTCTTAAAACATTGCAGAGTGAGTAAAGGCTAATGTTTGTTAGCTTCCATAGGGTAGTTTTTAATCTAACACTGCCACATTGTCTCATTACATCGTGATGGAAATATTGCTGGAGTTATCTTTCAACCTTAAATCATTGCACAATGAGTGAAATCTAATATATGTTACCTTTCATAATGTATTTTTTCATTTAGCACAACCACATTGTCATCAATCAAAATGCACCATTTTGGAAATCTAGCTATAGTTAGTTTTCATTCTTAAAACGTTGCACGGTGAGTAATAGCTAATGTCTGTTAGCTTTTGTAAAGTAGTTTTTTATCTAACACAGCCACATTTTCATCGAATACATTACACCATGATGCAAATATAGCTAGAGTTAGATTTCCTTATAACATGGCATGGTGAGTGAAAGATAATGTGTGTTAGCTTTCATAAGGTACTTTTCCATCTAACACAACACATCGTCATTGATCACATTGCACTGTGATGGAAATCTAGCTGGAGTTAGATTTCATCCTTAAATCATTGCATAGTGAGTGAAATCTAATGTGTTAGCTTTCATAATGTAGTTATCCATCCAGCACAACCACATTATCATCAATCACAATGCACTATGATGGAAATCTAGCTAGAGTTAGCTTTCGTTCTTCAAACATTGCATGGTCAATAAAACTAACGTAAGTTAGCTTTCATAAGGTAGTTTTTCATCTAACACAGCCACATTGTTATCAAATACATTACACCATGATGGAAATCTAGTTGGAGTTAGCTTTCCTTCTAACAACATGGCACTATAAGGAAAAGTTTATGTGTGTTAGCTCATTACAACATGATGGAAATCTAGCTGGAGTTAGCTTTCCTTTAAACAACATGGCACAATGAGTGAAAGCTAATGTGTGTTAGCTTTCATAAGGTATTTTTCCATGTAACACAACCACATTGTCATCAAGCACATTGCATCGTGTTGGAATTCTAGTTGGAGTTAGCTTTCATCCTTAAATCATTGCACGGTGAGTGAAATCTAATGTGTGTAAGCTTTCATAGTGTATTTTGTCATCTAGCACAACCACATTTTCATCAATCACAATGCACCATGATGGAAATCTAGCTGGAGTTAGCTTTCATTCTTAAAACATTGCACGGTGAGTAAAGCTAATGTCTATTAGCCTTCATAATGTAGTTTTTCATCTAACACAACGACATTGTCATCAAATACATTACACCATGATGAAAATCTAGTTGGAGTTAGCTTTCATTCTAACAACATGGAACTATAAATGAAAGCTTATGTGTGTTAGCTCATTACACCATGATGAAAATCTAGTTGGAGTTAGCTTTATTTTAACAACATGGCACGATAAGTGAAAGCTAATGTGTATTAGCTTTCATAAGGTAGTTTTCCATCTAACACAACCACATTGTCACATTGCACCATGATGGAAATCTAGCTGGAGTTAGCTTTCAACATTAAATCTTTACACGGTGAGTGAAATCTAATGTGTGTTAACTTTCATAATATAGTTTTCTATATAACATAAGCACACTGTCATTAATCAAAATGCACCATTTTGGAAATCTAGCTAGAGTTAGCTTTCATTCTTAAAACGTTGCATGGTGAGTAATAACTAATGTGTGTTAGCTTTTGTAAGGTAGTTTTTTATCTAACACAGCCACAATGTTATCAAATACATTACACCATGATGTAAATCTACCTCGAGTTAGCTTTCCTTCTAACAACATGGCACAATGAGTGAAAAATAATGTGTGTTAGCTTTCATAACGTAGTTTTCCATCTAACACAACACATCGTCATTGATCACATTGCACCGTGATGGAAATCAAGCTGGAGTTATCTTTCGTTCTTAAATCATTGCACGATGAGTGAAATCTAATGTGTGTTATATTTTATAATTTAGCTTTTCATCTAGCACAACCACATTGTCATCAATCACAATGCACAATGATGGAAATCTAACTAGAGTTAGTTTTTGTTCTTAAAACATTGCAAGGTCAGTAAAGCTAATGTATGTTAGCTTTCATAAGGTAGTTTTCCATCTAACATAGAAACATTGTTATCAAGTACATTACACCATGATAAAAATATAGTTGGAGTTAGATTTCATTCCTTTCTAGGAGAGTACATTGTGTCATCTACTATTAAAACCCAGTTGGATATGATTGCCTTCCTCATTGTGGTGGTAAGAGAAAATTCAATGATGTAAAGGATTACTCTTTGTACATTATATTGACTTATAAATCTAAGCCTTTTGAAACAACAACAAAAAAGTATTTACTAGTTTCATCCAACCTCCCCTCCAAGCATATAGGACATTTCCAAATTGAAATATTCATCTCTATGAGAAGAACTAGAAAACCTGTTGGTTATCTTTATAATTTTATTTCCTGAAGTCACATATACTGAACAAAAGGAGACCCAAGCTCCAAAAATTCTCATAAACTTCCATATTGTGCACCTTTATTAAGTTAAATTCCATAGATATATGGAGCAAACGCTTTGTTGGATTCCACTTGTGTAATGATTCAAGGATTCAACTTGACTGAAGGATCCAAATTCTACTACAACAATTACTTCCTAATCTACCATGCAAACCTATCCAAACTTGCCATGAGTGCCCCACGCAAGTTGAACAATACTCCAAACAAGGCATGAATGGTCACATAGGTAAACCACCCCCTATAGGGCTTTCGTTTCATACACATGAATCCCTAACACACATCAAACCTGGATTTTTTAAGGATTTTATGACTATTGTTTATACTTTTGTCACCTTTTCTAATGCAAAAGGCTATATCAAATTTTAATATTGTTATTATAGGGCACACAATGCACTTAAAACCCCTCCAAATAGTTTGTAAATGAGAATTGAGTTCTCTTACCATCCCTCCTCATGCCCAAAATTGGAGCTTTAACCATCAAAATTGGACTAGAACTTACCAAAGCTAGTTTAATGTTGTTATTCATCACCTTTTAAGACTGAAACATGCCCAAAAATGTATTTCAACCCTTAGATTCAGCCCATATTCAAAGGTTATGTCTTCTTACTGCTAATTTATAGTCGAAAATGATCCCCACAAGACAATTGTGAAATCTTTCCTAAAGGCTTCCTAGCCAACTCAGCAGTAACCCCCAAGTAAGTATCTTCAACTTTGTCCAATACATATGCCGCCTTCTCAGCACTGCAGGTTATGGTTTCTTGTGGAGCTAAACTCGAACTCAGACTATATATATGTGTAACTTTTCATTTCAATGGGTTATCCTGAGCACTCAATACCTGCGTAAAAACTTATATAAAACCCAAAGAATCCATGTTTTTTTTGTGGGGGAGGATGTACATATTTCGAAACCTTCTCGTTTTAGGGTTACAGGCCAGGAGGGAGAGGTTGCAGAACAAAAAGAAAGTTTCCCTCTGATGGGTAGGAATGCCCTTGGACCATTTCCCCCACTTCCATAGCTGACTAGTAAGGCTCTGGATCCATAGCTACTCACTTGGCTACTTGGATTGGATTATATCCTTGGTTACTTAGCTTGGTTACCACCTTATACTCCCTAAATAAAAAAAACCCGTTTAACCCGTTTGCAACTTATTCCAAAATATCAAATTTTCAACATCTTGGCGCTTCAAGATATCAAAGTTTTGTGTTTTCTTCTTTGAGAAAGCACCATTTTACTTAATTGCCTCCTATTCATCCTCCTTAAGTGTCTTTCTCTCTTTCATGAAAATGAATAGATAATGCATAATGAATTTGCTAACTGCCAACTTTTTTTTACCATCCACATATTGAAACAAACCCTGATCTTTGGCACTTATAAATCATCTTCTTGCACTTCTTGTCAACAATTAAAATTTGATTATTACTGAAGGAAAACATTGAACTGTGGGATATGCTTCATTATCCAACTAACAAAAAATATTTTTTTCTGTGAACCAGGGACATCGTCATAAATAACAACCTCTTACCTCTCATCTGAACTTTCCCACTTCTCAACTCTGCATTTTCTCCACCACTCGAATATAGAATTAGAGTTGTATTTGTCCTCAACAAAATCAATATACCAATCTTTTTTATTAGTAAAATGTTGTGAGAAACTTGAATTGAGGATACCACTCCTACTCTCCACCACCTGGCCTAGGCTGAATTGATAGCTAATCAGCCAACTGTTGGAACGACCTTTTAGTTATTACACAACTGTTGATGAAGTCCAGTTGTTTGACAAACTCACATCTTATCCTTTTATTTAAAAGTACATGCTTATTTTGTGATAAAAGTTTGGTGATAGTTGGCATGCTTCTTTAGTGATTGCCGGTGTGCCAATGGGATGTTGGTTAGCGTCTCTTGACACAATTTCTCATGTCAATAGCTCTCCTAGATTTACCCAACCAAGTGTTCCTACTTGTCCTTTTTCAAGATTTCCAACCAAGAAATTTAAAGTATTCTTGTATGATATCTGTTTTCTCCCCAAGATATTTTACTTTTTAGGTCCATCCTTTGGAGGCATTTGTATTAGATCACTATGGATCAGAATTCCAGTAGATAGTAGAATTTTATTCCCACACTCCTCAGAGATCATTTACCGGTAATGCTAGGCTTTCTGGTACGTAGCTCATTTTTTTGATGAATTTGTACCCAACCTCCATAGTTTACCCTCAGCCTTACTAACTGCTTCAATCGCACATACTTTGTGAATCTCCAAAATTACAATGCAATTGTTTGGATAAAAATTCCCAAGGTTTTCAAATCCTCCATCAAGGTCTGTAACATAATAGGGTACCATCACATCATCATGTACAAGGCACCATCATAGTTAACAAGACATATATCATAGATTAGCATGCATCATCATCATAAATAATCAACATCATAGTGTGCATATGCATCTTCATGACTGTTCATACACCATTGTATGTATCATTGTTCATACACTATAGTATACTTCACTATACATACATACACTATATACATGCCACTGCATTCTTCACCATTGGACATCACTTTTAGGCTTGACTGTGTATTCTAGTCATCATCATCATAGGGCTGTCATTTTTTGTATGCATGATCATCAAAGTATATGCATCATATATAGGGTACCATCACAGTGTACATCGTGTATAGGGTAGCATCATCAACATATATCATCATAGGATTGCATGCTCATCACCATTATAGAATATGTATTAGGTTTGCATCATCTTCATACTGGGCTGTGTTGGTCTGCTGTAGAAGACCTTGATCAGTGCATGTCAAGATCACATGTGGGGTTGTGTACGTGTCTGTAGAGGACCTAACTATTTAACCTTGAAGAAAACACTGGGATGTGTATGGCTGCAGTAGAATATGACCCAAGGAATTTTTCTCTCATCACCATCACATCAAGGTCTGCTTTTATCATTTCAAGGTATGATAATCAAGGTCTCATCATCATGCATATTACATCGATTCATACTGTGTGAATGAGTAGAAATTTTGAACTGTGGACTTTGCACTATGGATAAGCCTCCAATAGTGTCACCACTAGGACTATGTATGCATCATCAATCTTGCGAATGTGTAAGTATATGCTGGTCAAAACTTGGACTGTTTGCAACATAGATTGACCATCAACTTCGGTGGAGAAAGGAATAAAAAACTTGAACTATTTAGGCACAAAAGGAAATTCAGACTGTTGATGACTGTGTGAATTCGAGACTATATATATTGGTCAAACTTCACCCTCATTCAATCATGAAATCAGACTGTTTTAACACTTCCAAGTTAAGACTTTTCATGCATGCTTTGACTGGTGTATTCTGAATTTCCTTTGTTAGAACTACAAACAAAACACCCAATTTGTTTTTTTAAGACACTTGCTGCATTGGTCACCACCGAGATCACCTCAGTCTGTTGCTGCAAACAAAATTCAGGACTGCTGCAAAAAATTTGGGCATGCTGCAAAACATTCGGGATTGCATCATGTGTAGAAAATCCTCCAACACCAACCCAAAATATGTTATCCTTCTCCAAACATTTGGGTCTATGTATATGCTTGGACTTCTCCTTCAAATTTCCTCAGTCCACAGCCTCAATCACCCAAAAAATCTCAGTCCACTGCTCTCGAAATTCCACACTCCAAAATGAGGTGCATTGTCTCTATTTATACACATTTTTTATGAATTTTTATGGATCCGACTTGTCAAAATTTTTATTTTTATTTTTATTTGGAATTTTTGAATTGGGCTGACCTCATGTGTTGGGTTATTTATTTTCACATTTTTAGGAGCATACCTTATGTGCAGGAAAGAACAAGAGGTTACATACCATGTCAAAGGCTCCACTATACATGTGAGCCATGCTTGTCACCTATGGGATTGTTCACATACTCATGGGCATTTCTAAAGGTTCCTCCATACATCATGTACCCTATTATGTTACAGAACACTCAAGCCAAAGATTTAAAAGCTTTAGCTGCACCAGCTATGTCATAGATATTGGAAAGAAATTTTGTATTATTTGCATCAATGACATTTTGAATACCATGACTAATTGAAATATGTGAAGGTGCATTGCCACTCATGGCCTGTCCTACCCATATAGCTGCTAACATTATCCATTCATTGGGAAAGGCACAAATGCCCTGAGAGACTAACAGAAGGCCCCTCTTTTCACCTTATTTTTTCCATTTTGTCTTTCATTTCTCCATCATTGAACGACCATTTAGGGGCCTTCATTTGTGATTTGTATCACGAGGAAGTCTTTAATTTGTCCATAACTAGAATTAATTCACCATTATGTCTAGATGGTCTTTGAAATTTGGAAATTGAAGCCTATTGATGACCCACACTAACTTTGTTACCAATTTTACTAAAATTGGAGTTTATTTTGACCCACAACATTCATTCATTTGCTATCCATCTGATTTATTAATCCTACTTATGACCATAAATTATTGAAATAGCGAATGGGCAGGTTTTCCTTTTTATCTAAGTCACATGACACGATGACATGGGACACAGAGGACACAGAGGACATGCTTTCTACCCCTAGAATTAAATGAAACACAATTGAACCCCTTGAAAGGAACCTAACTAACTCATATACATCATTTTAACTATTTACAGCTAAGATCTCTATGCCTTTACAAGTAAAAGTTGACTCACCAAATGCTCTTTGTGTAATACTTTGATCTCCTACTATAGCATCAATAAAAATAGATGCATTGCATCTTTGCGAATTCGTTGAACATCAAGGAACCCATATTTCTTCTCTAATGTCTGGACTACAAATAGGTCATTCTTTTAAAGTCCTATCTAGAGTGCATGAATATTTGTGTAGTAATTGTTGATATTAACATTTGTTATTATCTGTGCAAAATTTTAACATATAAGTGCATGCTATAACCACTTTTTTGGCTCATTATCATTGCAGTCATACCCTTTTATCGATTTGTGGTAAGTGATTGTGTTCTACAACAATTTTCCAGGTCACCAGGTCCACTCGTGATAAAGGACTGTAGGAAGGAAGAAAAAAGACCAGTGGGTGATAAATGAATCCAGATATTGCATTTCTTTGACAGGATAGCTCACAAAAATAGATGAAAAAGCTTGCCAAAATTATGCATTACCTGTCTGCGTAAAACATGTTACAACTGTGACTCTGCTCTTTGTCACTGATGCTACATGTTACGTCATTAGATAACTTACTAGGTATAATCCTTGCTTCTGCTAGACCTGACTCAATCAAGCTTTCATAAAATTCAATGTAGTTTCTAAATACCTATTAAAAATTTATCACCAATCCCTACAGTCAAAATCATAAATAGAGAAACTCAAACCTTGAATATAAGGGAAATCTGGACTTTGTGGTGTTATATCATCAAAGGCAAGTTGTGTAACACCTTCAATGTATACTGAAGGAAACACCTTGTTGCTTGTCCTTCTGCACACGTGATATTTATAAGATTATATTTTATACAGAACTCTTGAAAATCTGTTGGGAAAATGGGTTTAAGCTTTGCACATTCAGTTCTTTGATGAAAACCATATTTTTCTTAACTTTTACCTTGACAACAGTGAATTTGAAGAAAGAAACCATCGGGCATATTCCTGCCTAGTACATAATTCTCCAGGATGAATATGTGATTCTACAATCTGTACATTCAATGAAAAAAATTTGAATATTTGGCATCACACTTCAATTTCCGTAAGATATGACAAAAACATATCAAAATTGCAGCTCCTATGATACATAGCCAAGACACAAGATTAAAAGAATTCAATAAATGTTGACATATGGTTTAGATTGTACAAACTAAAGATAACTTAACAATAATGTCCTAAATTCAAATAATCTTTTTCAGTACCTTGTAGCCTGAGTTGGAAAGAAAGAGACATGAAAAATAAAAGACGTGACCTGCAACTAGGATTTATGTATGTTGTGGTTTCCAGAATATCCATAATAGGGTGTTGTATTCATTTGGACATTTTTTTTGGCTCCTGTAGAATCTTTGTTTTCGCTTTCAACAGTCCTCACAAACTAAATTCCAACTCAACAATACCAGAAGGATCATATGGCCACTCAATTAATTTACATCAACATCCAAACATGTCAGTTTTAGTGGCAGTTGTATCATCATCAAATGCTACTTCTATGAGGTCTGATCTTGTGCATACATCTTCAGGTCAAAATTTGGCAACTATGACACAGTCTGGTGGAACATTGGATCTATCAAACCTTTCACTCGAGCTGAAGAAACTAGCCTCATTTCATTGGAGGCTCTGCAATTGAAATCTTCTGTTCAACATCATCTGCTACTGAGAGAATTTATGGTTCAACTCCTTTAGCTGTTTTAGTGGCTGCCAACGGAGACATATTTGGTTCACAATTCACTACTGTGACTGAACTATCATCTACAAAGAAGTCTGATGCTGCAGTTAAGAATTTTCCAATGAACATGCCCAGCCCAGAAACAATTGTTCCTAATGAAAATATTATTTTAACTTCTGTTTCTGCCCCTGGCATGGAACAAAATAACTCCCCGTCACACACATAAAAGTAGATCCCCTCACAAAAGCATAAGCAATCCTAACCTTCGATCTTTTAAGCTGATAGGTCTAAAAAGACTGCACTGCCAGCTTCGCACCATCAGTATTTGAATTGGATCCATCTTAGCTGAATAGGTCACTACTTAAGATGGATTTATGCTACTTTTATGCCATGAAAATTAGAGCTATGAGTGCCCTAGCTGATATACAAGGATGGGCAATAATCAAATATGGTATTTTTCATGGTAATGGTAGTGATTTGTCACATCTTAGGAATCATGGTATGGCAGTGATTTGTTGATAAGGGAATTAAAGAATCATGGTATGGAAGTGATTTGTTGATAAGGGAATTAAAGAGTAAATCCAATGATTTTTAAATTTATTACAGGATAGTTTCTCAAAGATTTAAATTGTAATGGTGCTTCTGGGTGCATGGCAATAGGTATCATGATAATGACAGTTTCATTTTTTTAATCTCTCCTCGTAGGATAACTCTACTTTATGTTAGGGGCAAGGGTCCACAATCTGGTTGTAGTGATTATTGACTACTCTTTTTAGGCTTTATGGAAAACTGAGAGTGGCACATTCAAATACTGCAGTGAACATCAACTGTATATTGTGTGATTTACAATATGTGGGTTACAATCTGTGTGTTTTGGGTAATAAGACTGATGCCTGTTAGGCAGCAGTATATTGAAGTTACATCACGGTTTAGGTATTTTTAAGATTTTTGTTATGGTTCAATGACTGATTGGTGGAAATGTTCCACATTTGGTCAAATGACAAATAGGATTGAATTAGCTTACAATCCTTGACTAATCTTGGGAAAATTTGTAACCCTTGAACATGTACGGTCATTAACTTCATCGTTGCCTTAGCTAATGAAGTACATTTTTTGCAGAATTTATCTATGAATTTTATTGGTTCATTGTTACAAAGGAACGAATTCTACTTTTTTATCTTGAACCCTATCCACGGAAAATTGCTTGTACTGAATTGGACTATTAAAATGTTTTTGCAAAGGTATGCAGACTTTTGGTTTGAAGTTCAAAGTGGAACATAGATCTGCACTCTCACAAACCTTAAGTAGCTTAAAACTGAAAACCTCTCAAAAGAGCAAGAATGATAAATCTAGAATTATACAAATAACTGAAAATTTGAACAACAAGCTAAGGATTGCAGCAACCAATCACACTCTATCTATTGACTTCATAAATTCAGACTGTTGATGACTGTGTGAATTCGAGACTATATATGTTGGTCAAACTTCACCCTCATTCAAGCATGAAATCAGACTGTTTTAACACTTCCAAGTTAAGAATGTTCATGCATGCTTTGACTGGTGTATTCTGAATTTCAATACTAGTGAAGAAGTGGAGGCAATGGAAATAACACACATAACCAAAATCAACATGAAAGATTCAAAATTGATCACAAAGAATAATTTGGTGCAAATATTGTACAATAAATCCATTTAGTTGGCCAAGGATGTTATTTCTCTTAAGCCATCTTCAATGAATTCCTTAATTGAGGCCTTACATCTCCTTGGGATGGAAATGGAAAACTCTATCCTAGACAACATTATGAGTCTATAATTACCTATCGTGTAAATGATGACCTACAATTTGAAGGTATAGAAGGTGGTATCAGAGGCCAGGTTATCTTAGATAAATTGCTTGATGATTTTGGGCTACTTTCTAATATTTGCTCTGTTTTCAGAAATTTGCTGCCATCCTCTTACAGTCGCAACAAAAACCTAGATATGTGATTTTGGGAGATGAAGATGTCTGAGTACCCAGTGGGAAATAATTGGAAGAATATTTCCAAGTTCAATGCCTTAACATCTGCTCAGTAGGATCTATTGGTTATACCTTAAGGAGATTCATGGGATTCATCATCATAGCTTCCATAAATTCTAGTTCAACAACTTCCTTAGTATCTATCTCAACAACCACTTTAGTTGCTAGCTTAGCACTTATGGTGGAGGACATATCAGTAGGAAATACAATAGTTTAATATAAAGATAACAAATTTAGGGTTGGTTGGTTTATTTGTTGGTAGTATAAATGGCTAATAAGAAGTCAATAAGATATAGTTGTAAAAGGAAAACGTAGGAGCACTATAAGAAGGAAAAAATTATCACAAGAAATGGATCACGTATTTTGGAAGCAGAGTGTAACTCCTTCCAATTTTTGTTTGATCACAGAGACATTAGAAGACAGAGCTTATGACTCTTTTGGTGTGTTTGGGCCAGACATATTCAAACTTTTTTCTGTAGTATTATGTAATCTCTATTGTAATTTTGTATATTCTTCTTGTATCTCCATATATCTCATTCTCCAATGTAATTTCCCTGTCGATTTAATGAAATCCCCTTGAGGAAACCTTTCATCCCATTCATGGGTCATGTGTGATTATTGTTCCTATGTTTCCATTTTGTTATGAAATTTCATGATATAACCTCCATTTCACTAAATATGGAAAAATATAACATAATATGGACTAAAATTTTCTCAAATTATCCTTTTTAAAGCCCAAAAATAGTCCTTCTAAAGTGCAATTTTCGATTCCAAAAGTGTATGTTTGAGAATGCCACTAGGGATTAGGGCTTGTAGCTTCAGGGGGATTAGGAATTGTGGCTTTAGGCCAAATAAATATGATTACAACTACAGGCTGAGTTGGACTTAGTCTCGCTGCATATCAATAGATGAAGCATATCCATATGCTTTAGATTTTATAAGGATGGTTCTTAGATAGGGACAAACAGAACTATGAAAGTGGGCGGTCAATATTTGGTGATAGAAATAATCATGGAAGGTGCAAGTTTGGAATCATGTGGTCGTTTATTCCAACCTTTGATTCCATCATCACCTTGATAACTGGGCTTATAACCTAAATCCTAATCGTAACCTTTGATTCCATCATCACCTTTGATTCCTGAAGCTTATTAGAGAAGTAATAAAATCAGAGTATACAATAGGATCCAACTTTTTGGCATCCTTGCTTAACCAGGCACCCTTGGCTACCTCATCTTTCCAAAGCGCAATAAAAGCTGAAACATAACTACTTTCTTGATCAAAAACATACTTAACCTCATCTATTGGAGAGCAGCTCTACTTGGACCTAGAAGCAGACTTAGATGTAAATACCCAAGTTGATGCATTAGTATCCTCGCTGCCTCCATACCTCCATCTTAAATCAACTCATTTTCTTGAATATGTTTTCTAGCATAAGGATATAGTATTTTCTTTCATGGGATGGTGTGTATGCCTTTTGAGTAATGCATGCATTGTCTTACTGTAAGTTTATGTTTCATAAGATTCCACACAGTGTGTTGATCTTAGTCTCCTGTCAAAGTATAAAATACCTATTATACTGGTGAGAATTTGTAAATCAACATTGAAAACTACAAGGTTAACATCTAACAAAGACAACAAAAGGACTTTACCCTTTTGGTTGTGTTCCTCCAGGGAAAACAACTTTGTCAATCTCAAAGCAGATTGCTACAAGTCCCAAGGTCGACATGCTCTGTCCTCCCCCTATCCTGTACAAATATTAGTCAAGTGTCTTAAATGTACTTTTTGACTAAGTGTTGATCATGCATATGTAACACATGTCCCAGATGACTGGAAGCTGAAGTTACATTAATGTATTATTGGTCTCTATAAACATCAACCAGTGATGTTTGACTCATGGTAGACTCCCAAATCCCTCATGTTCTACACGAGTCTCCACTGAGAAGAGTACTCGGCTCAAACTTTCCTAGAGAGTTGGGACTTGGAAGCTTGGCCAAACACGCAAATCTCTCCCTGATAATAACAATCCCAATCTAGAACACAAAAGTGGAACCCAGCGTGGAAATGTGGCAGTTAAAACAGATTTTAAAAGGAAAAAATGGAAACAAAAACCTTAAATTCAATGTTTAATATAAACACTCTCCCATTTCACTATCTTATTCATTGTAAACGTGACTGTGGGGAGCATTTTTATTCACAAGTGTGTTTGTCAGTCTGTTAAAGAGGTTGAGTTCACATTGTAGTGTTTTATTGGCTGTGTTTTTGCCATGTGAAGGACTCAAGGAGGCTGCATTGTTGCTGTGTGAAGGAGGTATGTTCACAGTCCAAGTATATGCTTCTGATATTCTTTTCTATATCATACTTCCATATTTTATTATATTTTTATGAATCTGCTAGACTATGAAAGGTCTAGTTTTAAGATTTTTAATCAATCTTCTGGATTATGCCATACATTTATAAGGGCATGCTAATTATCTAATTTTGTCATACATTTATCAGAGTATGCCAATCATTTAATTCTTCCATAATTCTGCCAATCTTGATTCTTATCCATGGTGCCTAAGTCCAAACCTAATAGGACTCTTGATCAAGCATGGGAACATTGTCTCCAGGTGGATCAAAGCAAGTCAAGTGCAAATATTGTCTAGCTGTTATGTTTGGGGCCATAAGAATACTGAAACACCACAAAGTGAGAATCCAATGAGAAGATGTAGTTTGTGATGGTTTCCCTGCAGAAGTCACAACCCAAATGCAAGTTGCTTTTGATAGCATCAAAGAAACAAATTCAAGGAGAGATGGGATGAGGTTAGCATTTGCAAGAATGGGTAGATATTCAATAGCACCTCCCATTAATTCAAAAAAATACTGAGTGCATTTCTTCCAAAAGGTAGTAGTCTGCTAGATCACTTAACCAATGACATCAACGGTTCTTCTTTTGAACCGTTGTTAAACATGGTAAATAGAGTTGTTGCTAATATGAACTTGGAAAGATGGGTACTATTCATAAAACCTAGATTCTTGCCTTTACATCAAGAAAGAAAGACTAACAAACAACCTGGAATTGGTGCTTCAAAACATAGCCAATAGAACAAAATTCAATCTGGAGCTGAATATTGTAAAATGGAACCAGCTGATTATGAAAAGGTTTATGAACTGCTTGATTTGCACTCTAGATACATTGTATTAGCCGTTTCCCATCTATTCTCAGAAGAGAAGACATCATTCAAACTTGATGAGCTTCATGGAGAAGACAATACTTAGTCACTAGGTTGACATGTCCTTAGAATTAAAAGTTCATTCTGTTAAAACTTAGTATCTTTCTTCTCTAAAAGCATTCACAAATTTAAAAACCTCTACTAATGGAAATCGGGGGCGATCTAGTTGATTAAAACCTCTACAACTGGAAATCGGTGGCGATTGAAGGGTTCATGGTAAATTTAACAGGAAATCGGGGGTAAATGGAATATTTGCAGCAAATTTGAAATGGCGAATTCATTATTTCTTCTTGCGTGATGCGACAACACCCACTTTTCCTCTTGCATGATGCGACAAGAAGGTGACAACATGGTCTGCGATTGGAATTTTGGTGGATGCGTGGAAGATAGCACTGCCTCAAACTTAATGAACAGTGTTGGTTGTTTAATATATAAATATTTTTTGAGCTATAGATGGTTGCATATCACATCCAATCTGAAGTGGGCAGTAAAGGATAGGGGAACCAACATTAATCTACAAGGTGTGAAGTTTACAGAGAGTGTACAGGGAAAATAAGCCGAACAAAATATTATTGCAGAAGATTGAGAAAATACCTAAAACGTTCGTCCTGACCAGAATGCAACACAACCTAATCTGTGAAATTCCCTTTATGAAAACTCAGTGAAATCGACCCTGTGTGAAGTTTACAGGGATGGAGTATACAGGGAAAATAAGCTGAACAAAATATTGTTGCAGAAGATTGAGAAAATACCTAAAACGTTCGTCCTGACCAGAATGCAACACAACCTAATCTGTGAAAGTCCTTTTATGAAAAAACAGTAAAATCGAGCCTGAGGAGATGCAGGTCGATACCCACGCGCCACTATGAGGTGAAGTTTTCCAACCCATGACTGAAATTCCCGACCTGATCGAGCAATATGAAGTGAAGTTTTCCAACCCATGACTGAAATTACCTACCTGATCGAGCAATTTATCTTCCCGGCCAATGAGCAAAAATGATGATTTCAATGTCATTGGCCGTATAGCCACTAAAATTTCAAGTTTTCAAAAGATATTTGTCAAATTGGGGGAAAATTAAGTTTAAGGATTTTTTTTTAATTTATAGGTGTCCTTAGAATGAGTTATGAGTGATTTAATTTACCATTTTTATAGAAAATTGTTGTGTTGTTTTGAAAAAAAAATTATAAAACTAATTAATTATTATTTTTTGAAACTATGGAAGTTATTTTAAATGGTCTTGTTATTTTGTGACCATTCATTGAACTTATGCAAATATTTACATAGGGGATAACCAAAATTTTTTAGTCGCTTTGCTAGGGTTTCAGCTCGCATGTTAGGGTTCTCGGATTCACCTCTTCTGCAGACGTCATGGATGCCATTGAAGGAGGTTCCCAACCGCCATCCTCCTCTGTGCTCCCTCCTAAAATCAAATCTTTCATGCGCCTGGTTCCCAACTGCCCTCCTCCTCGCCTTTCAAAAGAGAGTCTCTATATACATGAAGTTGTCAAACACCATTTTCAAAATTATGTATTTAAACCGAATTCTCCATTTGATAAATTTGTAGCATTTATCTGCTACTGCAAACAACTCATTATTTTATGTTGCATGCTTTCAGTCATAGCATTCCTTCCTTTTTTTTAATCAACAGTTAAGCCAGATTTCTCTTTTTTGTGAACATAGGTAGCTTGTTCCATTAAAATAGTCCTTTTAGCGGAATATAAGAAAATTATATCACCTATCTTGTGACAGATCATTGTAGCATCCTTGTCCATATTCCTTGCTTAATTTCCTTTATTAAATGGCCCAAATTAACATCTCCCTTTAGATACGCCAGAAAGACTGGCATTGTATTGTGGAGTAAATTTGCAATTTTCTTGTCATAAACTGTTTGAGAAGATATCTTTCTCTGCACTAAAAGCTAGTTGTCCCTGTTATGAATCGAGAAGTAATGGACACACAAGTTGAGGATTCACAAGCTGCATAGGTGAAGTTTGACATGGCTTAAATTTAAGTACTCACTGGAGTGGTTGTAGTGGAAGGGTAAGCAATGTTAACTTCTGGTTGTGGTCTTTATAACCAATGTTCTCTATTGGTCCAAACTTGGGCATGATTGTCTCCTTGGACTATTAAATGGTTCCTTTTGGTCTTTTAAGGACAAAGAGGCTTCTATGTGGTCTTCTAGACTATTAAATGGCTCCTTTTGATTTGACTTCCATGCACTGCTACTTTGTTTATAAACTAATAGTGTTTGCACTAAATATGCTTATTTTTTTGTGGGTAGCCCAGCCTAACTAAAGCCAAAACAAAATTGAGCCACATCAACCATGGAGCCTTCGTAAACCACACATACTGTTTCATTACCCCATTCCTTATTCTGCTTGTAGACAACTTGTAATCAAGTGAAACCCTGGCCATATGTAATTGAGTATGAAGATGTATGGGTATCATACATAACATATACATTACATGAGCACACTGTTGGTGGGATGTTTCCAAAGGCCATGAAAAGGACTTGAATTAAAGATGTATTGAAGCCATATGAGTGGCACAACCATAGTGTCTAAAGCCTAATTGCATTGTATCGACATTGTTTCTAATGGACCTTGGATTTGTGGGGATACCTTTATCTTGTTCTCTTCATGATTTAAAGGTTTTTCTAATGACCATATAACTTAGTTATATTTCCCTATGTGTGTGGAGTTCTATGAGAATAGGAAGGGAAGAATACCAAAAGTAAATGAGGAAGGCGAAATGTAGAAAGGAAATAGCAAGCCAAGCCTAATTTGGAAATGATTTGCATTGTTGGGTTACCCTAAAGGAAGAAGGGAAGGAAAGGAAGGTGTTTGCTAATATTATATTATGGAAGAAGGAAGGATTAGAAAAAGATTGAGGCTAATAAGGAAGAGAAAAACAAGGGTACATAGCAATATAGGAAACCTTTTATGGGTACATTCATGGTAAGGAAGACTCGAAAAATCAAAAGAGGACACTGTAGTGGTTGGATAAATGAAGAAGGTATGCTAAATAGATGTTAAGGGGGCACATAACATAGGAGAAAATGACACAATCATTCACTAATACTATAGGCACATTAGTCAACCCAAAAGGAACCACCACAAACCCACAATTCTCAAATCAAAATGTAAAAGAAGTTTTCATGATATTTTCATCCTTTATTTATAGATGATCATACCCCAATCATAGATCAATATTAAAAAACATTATGGCCCATTTAATATAATAAAAAACCCATAGATATAAGGAAAGGGATATTGGTTATATATGGTGGCCTTAATATTCAACTCTATGTAATCTATACACAACATCTGGGATCCATCCTTCTTCCTCACAAAGATAATTGGTGTTCCCCAAGGTGACATGCTAGGTTGGATCAACTCTAAATCCAAAAAATTCTTCATATACATCTACAACTAATGAAATTCAAGCATGGGCATTGAATAAGGGAACTTATATGGTATTTGGTTCAACAAATAACACCAAATCACATTTGGGAGGAAGCCCATGCAACTCTTCAAGAAAAACATCTGGAATTTCTTACAAGATGGGATACTAAGTCAAAACTATGCCACCGCAATATGCATCTAGTAGCCCTTCTTGGGACTTATTTTCAACCACAATAATGATACAAATTTCAAGGATACAACCATGTTTGTTCCTCTCAAGACAATAATGAATCCCCCAACCGCTCTTTATTTTTATTTAAGATAAAGTTTTGTATCTTAGTTGTGAGGATCAATCCTCACCGATTAAAGAAAGTTTGGAACTTAGAGCCCTAGATTCATGGTGAGGATGGTTGAATAATATGGTGGGAAAAATCTAAATGCTCAACACAAATCAAACTCACTCTAAATGGTTTCATAGCTCAATTATGTTGCTCATTTTTAGATCGAGGTCTTGAGACCGATTCTCCACGTGTACTTGAATGACTCTTTTATGCAAGTTAAAGCTCATCGTAAAATCCAATCCAAGTCTCAGATTGATCTTTATGTGAATTTAATCTTACATTTAGTTGTAATTTTTTTGTTACGAATGGGCATGCTTCCTTTATGAGTGAATGAAGAGCTAGTTTGGTTCTGGGTCAGTGGTTCGTTTGAAAATTGGTTCCTTTGTATGGCCTTCTAATGGCTAGGGGACACCGCTATAAATCAAAAAACAAAGGAAAATTTTCCCAAATGCACTTTGGGTTACTTCATTGGGGTCGATGGGTTCAAACCTTCCATAACCATACATGATTTCTATATAGGTGATCTCTTTAGTCAACACTAGCCCCATGTTTCCTTTTATAAATTACTTATTTCAAAGAGAAAATTAAGCCATCACACTCAATTCTTTTTATACTTTCATATTTTTAATATGACACGTGGACCATGCTTTACCCATTTGCATTCGTGTCAGAGACTGGATATGTAGGCTAGGTTATGCTATTGTATGCACTTGGGGGTTATTATTAAGACATGTAGATGACCCTTTAGACTTTGATCCGATTATTCCCCTCAAGAAGAGTACGATCAATTTTCAATACCCATGTGGGCCTTCAAGTCCCTCAACTCACAAGATTTCTCAATGGACCACTTTCCAAGGTATTTACAACCTTCATTGTCTCCCCTTAAAATATTGGGAAATGATTACCAAACATGATCCCATACAAAACTACTAAGAAATATTCACACAAATGTACTACTATGCTTGGTTTTATATCAAAACTAGACATTTAACCATATTTTTCAATAACAAAAACCATATGATGTGGTATGTTCTAGAAATTATCATAGACAAAGACATGGCCATCTGCATTTATGAGACCTGTACAAGATGCCATTAAGGCAATTCTTTTCATTAGAGCATGCCACAATTTCTTTGTGTAGTAAAACATCAAGGAACTAACATACATAGATGTTAATCACTTGCTAATTCATGGAAATAATCTTTGTAGCCACAAATTTTAGGACTCCCCTCCATGATGCATTTTTGGGGACAATATCTTTCATGAAAAACATGTATTTTTAATGTGTTTTCTCTGCATTCTTTGTGTCACCCTGCTCTATTCCCATCTTCATTGCATAGAGCATCAAGTTGGACATCGAGGCCAACCTTGTATTATACTTCAAGCAATCAAGTTGTATCATTGTACAACATACAACAACTTTTTCTAGAACTTAACTCAATGGGGTCATTGAGCAACATGGTGGCTCTAAATTGATTCCCTTGGCCTCGAGCAGGTGGTTTAAAAATTTATGTCAAATAAGTGTATACAATATACCATCAAACAACTAAGGACCCAAATTAGAGAGAGAGACGAGGTTGAGATGCATTGTGCACATTATATTTGGTTGTCAGCTCACACGACACATGATTAGGAGTTGGATTGGGTGTTGAGCCCAATGTGGTTTGGGTTTTGGAACTTATCTTGGATGGTATAACATGGAAGGTACTAAAGCATGGTTGTCTTGTGAAATAATATAGAGATTGGCTAAGAACTAGTTTAAGTAGGAAATATGTGGTGCCTGGTACCAATTGGGGGTTCCCATTGGAATGGAGGACATTGTTGATTCGTGGTAGGAAAACAACAATTTTTAAAATTTGTTCTTCGTTACTCAACCCTTATTGTTGATATTTCTGTGGGTTTGTAGACTCAGAAAGATCAATACAAATGTAATTGTTCCTTGAGAAATATGGACTCATATCTTGGTTGATTTATGGGTAGATCCATTGCAATAAATTCAACTCTTTAATGCCGATCCCAAAAGTGTGGGTTTGTTAACCATGTCAAATAGGGAATCTTGATATATTTAGTTTTCCTCAAGGGTGGATATCCTTTTAAATTGAGACCTATATCATGAGCCATATATTGAGGCTAAACATGCCCATGGTTAGTTGTAATAATTTATAACTTTTTAATAAGAGGATCCACCACATGAACTTCTTCATTAAAAGGAAGAAATGAAGAAGTCGAGCAACATTCCACATTGCTTGTAGAATCGGGACGCCGCATAGTCATCATTTTCATCATCATCCTTGTCATCATCACCATATTAAATAAAGTCACATACATAAAACATTATTGCCATCATTAATCGTATTAAATAAATTCACATATATAAAATATCATTACCATCATCATCATCACTCCAAAATTACAATTTATATACCTAAATTCTAGTAATGAAAAATAAAAAATATTTGGCCTTCTAAAACACACATGTAAAAAGAACAATAAAAACACAAATACTAAAAATAACATTAAAATAAAAAATAAAACAAAATCATAAAAAAAAAACACAAAATCATAAAAAAAACTCAAAATCAAAATGCACAACAAAGAACAAAACCTCAAAATGCACAACAAAGAACAAAACCTCTGCCCAGTATGCAAGCCCGACTGCTATCCCTCCCCAACTACTCTTCCTGTGTTTATGAGTTCTGTGGTATAGCTAATAATACTCTACCTTGATTTCTGCATGCCCAACAGCTCCTCATACCTCCCTAATTAATAGTTCTATGGCATAGCTAAGAATACTCCATGTAACTCATGAATCGCTGGGACGAATGGTGACTGAGAACATCTCATGCCCTAGCACTGACATGCTGACACAACACATAGAACTCACAATGAAAAAGTGTTGAGAACCCACGGTGATAGAGAGCTAAAGTGTTGAAGAGGACCAATTTATTCAAATCTGGATCGAGCCTAATCAGGTAATCTTTATTGAGAATGCATGCCATGTATTTGAAGTAATGTCTAAAAAAATTGAATACTTCCTAAATAGTTTATAGAGTTAATGAAGATTGCAACTTTTCCTAATGTAATTTCTCTCAGCACTATCAATACAATTGAGTGAACAATACTCAAAGCTTGGTCAAAATTTATCATGAATGTTGTCAGTCATGAATCGTGAATGCTGTCAGTCCCCAATCGTGAATACTATCAAGAATCGTGATTTGTGAATCATGAATAATGTTTTCGAGCTCTCCCATACTGTGAACATTAATTGCGTCATGAGATTACTGTAGTCTTCAATCATGAATGTGATAATCAGATTGCAACACTTGAAGGGCTTCCTCTATGGAGGCTTATTACCAACTCTTCAGAGTCCAAAACATGTCGAGCCTGTAGGTGTTGTTGGTGCTATAAGTAGGAGCCTTTACAACAAAACGCTCGCTGCCATTTATTCCATAGTTGTTCTTCAATTAGAAAGTTTGCAAAGGCATAGATTTCAGGGCAGTAGTCGTTAATCTCTAGGATGCAACATCCAAACCTAGATTGCAGAACAGTTCAACAATCCTCGACAAAGATTAATACTCAAGATGCAACGATCCCTCTCAAAGAAGAAGCTAACTGCTGAAACAATGGGTAAATGCTAAGCCTTGCTGAGAAGCCTCCCAAGGATATCTGCGCTACCCTAATGAAGCATGAATATAGCGGGACATTTTTACAAAAGCTTGTCTTAGCTGATCCATACTCTGCAATACACACTGATTTGACCACCCTACAAGGTTATCCCAAGGCTACAGCTCCTCTAGGAGGTGGTCCAAGGGTGGCTCAAAGATTCAAATGGTTAGGCACAGTAAATAAACCTCTTCAACAGGCATGCAAACTCTTCAAATGCATCTTCAAGAGTATTCAAACAGACCACAAGAAGGAATGCTGATCAATGCTTTGTTGGCTGCTACCATATGAACCCTATAATTTCTGTTTAAAAGTGACGACCTGCTGTTTGTTTATTCAATCACCCTCCAACAACAGCCTTACTTCCCAATGAGGTTTCAATCCATCAACTTATTTTTAGATCTAGACTGCTGCAAATCATTTTCAAGTCACATGTTAGCTGAAGCTTAGACTGCTGCACATGAAATGACGCCTAAAGGATGCCTAGAATTGAAAATAAGGCTGCCTCTACACAGGAACATGATCAAATTTTCCAATGGACACCAATAAATTTCACCCAGAACATAGCATAATTGCTTCTCAGCTCACAGCATTAGCCCAGAATTGGCTTTCTGCTCATTCTTTGCAGCTAAAACACGCCTAGAACTACAATTCAATTGCAAAAGTCGGCCCACAATATGGATAGGACGTTGCTTTCTGCTGCTACACATGCCCAGAACTGTTGGTACTACTGATTGAGGTTTGTAATGCACCTAAAGGCTAGAACTGCTCCCTAAATATTGTTTAGAGACTCAGAACAGTTCATATAATGTCCATGTTTGGGATTTATGGCTGTTTTCATGCCCATATCTGTTACTCTCGTGCTGTCTTTGCCCACAATCAACCCAGAATTAGAAATGAATGCTATTTTAGGGCTGTTTAAGGCCACAAACAGACCCAAAATTGCCCATAGTGTTGTAAAAATGGTGTAGAATTTGTCCCTCTACATACCTAGAAACCTTGAGAACAACCCAGAAATCCTCATGGAAACTGAAGGTAAACACCCTATGCAAACAGGGGGGTAACACAACATAAATCTCGTCTTCTATTATTATTGTTGTTTGCTTCTATTTTTTATATTTTTATAACATAACAATTGTCATCGACAAACTGTAACAGAAAACATCAACCATGAAATGAAACAGGGCATCATGACCAAGGAGTTCTAATATACAGTCAACAGTGCAAACTCAACTGTCATATAATGTTTACAAAATAGACCATATAAACAAATAATTCTAAAGTTATAGATTCTAGATTATAAACTGAAAAAGACAAATAATTCTACCATATGTTAAGTGTTAAACTTTCAGGTTACTCTGAAACTGTTTACACCAAGTTTGGGATGCATCATGAAATTTGGCATACATGGCGGATTTTCAGCCCCTGGATAGTATGAGAGGGATTGTAGCATGAAATATGGTCCATGATGGATATGCACACTTGTAATAGCTTGCTCAAGGGATTCCAACCTTAGATGATCATTGGCTTAATGTTCTTCCCTAGGGAATTTGAGATCTCTTGCTTGGATGGTGGGCCTACTGCATGATGGACACATGGAGGATTCTCTTAGACGGAGAATGCCCTACAGGATATGAGGAACATTGTGCATTGTGGAGTACTACAAGCCCTAGATAGCATGTGGTAGCTTGGTATTTTGTTCAAAATATTTGAAATGGCTTAGGGACGCCTAGGGATTCGACTTTGTTCTTGCAAGGGGTAGCTGCCCCAATGGAATAATTGGCTTTGGAGGATGAATGGAATCATAAAGGCTCAATATGGAGTGGTGTGGCTTGCCTTGCATAGCTATATCACCTTGGGTGGTGCACGACGTCATCATTGGAGCTTCACACTAGTACTTAGGAGTGGAGCACTTCGCTTGAGTGTGGCTTACTTATGTTTAGTAGGCTTGCTTGTAAGGATTAAGTTGACCTATGCTATATTGTTGTCCTTCCTTGCCTCTCATATAAACAGAGAAAGGAGAGAGTATTTCCAAGCATCACAACACATCACAAATTCATTTTTATCTCTTCTTTGGGGTTCTCTCTTAGTGATGTGCTAAGGTTCACGAGGAAACCCTAGTGGAGCATAAGAGGAGAAGATGGACGATTCTTTCTTGAATTCTTCTTTGTAGATTTGATCTCTCTCTCTTGGGAATTGGGGCTTCTTGGTCTTGGAGAATCCTGGATTCTAGGATTAGGGTTTCATCCTTTTGAGGCTATAGATTAGGGTTTGATGTATTTGGGGAAGAAAAGGAGGAGGGTGTCTTTCCTTGGAGATGTTGATGTTTGTAGCTCAGATAGGTATTTCCATGATTTTGTGTCTTACTTATGGTAATCATCATTAATACCTCTTTGGAACCTAGGAAATTCACTTATTTAAAGTCTATTAAAGTGAATGCCTTTTTAGATGATTGAGGCTAATTTAGAGAAATGCCCAAGTTTTTGGCATTAAAGATTTAAATTAATTAAATGAATCTCAATCATTTATCTCAAATGAGTGAGATTTAATTTCAGCAATTGGAGTTAGGGTTTTGGTTCATCTCAATAGTATCAAAGGCAGCTAAGGAGAGAGAGGAAAATACACCATCACAAGAGTGAAACTCAAGCATTGAGTTGGAGAGAGAAAGACATTGTACTTCCAATTTTTCGCTAAGAGAAAAACAACATTTCAAAAGACATTTGTAGGGGGGGTGTACCAGTCAAGCAGAGCCATCACTTGTCTATAGGGGTATCCGTACAGGATTCCGTACAATGGTACAAATCCATACTGCACATTCCATACCATTGTACAGATCAATCGTACAGGGATTTAATGCAGTCATTTGGATCTATACAAATAATCATCCATATAGTCATATATATTGGCCATGTGTGCAGTTCCGTACAATCATACGGACCAAACAATGGCCGCACAAGGACATACAAGGAAACATATTCAACAGCTTGTTTGTAGAGGGTTTTTCGGGGTGATTTTTTTTTTGTAAGTAAGATGGGACCCTTCTATTACTAGATCAAAACTAAAGATATTTACATATCTTGCTCCTTAAAACATGGATTCAGGCATCGTTCTGGTATCCAAAAAAGAAAAAGAAAAATGATAGCCCATAAAGAAAGATAGAGGAGCATGAGAGTAGCCCAGCCCTTCAGCGTGGGTGCTCGATCCTGAAAACAAACAAGTGAATCTTATCCATAACAAAACATAGACCTACTAAGCATAAGGAACCAAGCAAAGATTTAAAACCACTTATACTATGAAATGAGAACTCGACACAGTTCTCGTTTTTCTCTCTCCTAATTTTAATAGCTATTTTTACCCCCGTTTCAAAAATGGTTGATGCCAGTATCACACATTTTCAATTTCAGACATTTTTTGGGGCCTTTGAATTATCTTTTTTGTAAAATATTTTTAATTTCTATTTTCAAGTGTGTTTTTTGAAATTTAACAAAATAACATACATTTT
>LPNX011192612.1:81705-99431 GCA_001517045.1 Pseudotsuga menziesii
AAATGGTTTTAACCCAAAACAAACCACAAAGAGCATCTAACTGTCCCACGATGAGGAAAGGATTAGCATCTGCGGGAGGACTCGACTTCATCTGGGGCATTTATGATGCCTTGCCCACTCCCCTGGTTAGAATCTGAATGGATTGATTCCTCCATGTCCTCATCTTCATCTTACGGGATGCACTAAAAGGGTGGAGCCGAGAGTCAAGCCATGCGTAATGTTCTGAAAATCATTGTTGGTTGGGCTCAGGGTTCTAATACCCCCTTTCTTCTCCTGTAGGTTGTGAATGAGATTGAATTCGCCGCCTATTATCAAGTGTCTTCACCCGACAAGGTTACTCATGTTCTGTAGTGACCTGAGAAAGAGCTACTTGGAAGCTAGTTTGAAGGGCCCATACACATTAGTAAGGAATCCTTTGGAGTTGGTTCCTAAAATATGGAACTCGACAAAGATTGAAAATTTTGTAGCCATGAAATTAGTAAGACTTAAGCCTGAAGGGTTCCATATGATTCCTATACTTCCTACCGCGCCTGAGGCATCAATGGCGGAGGCTTCATATTTCTTCCAGATCTTTCTTGCTATGGATTTGAAACTCTCCTCTGAGCATTTTGTTTCTTGAATAAAAATCACTAAGGGTTTCTCTTACCTTATTTTCTTCTTCAATAATATTTTCTTGCTAGGTGCGCTGCACCCTCTGATGTTCCAAGATAAAAGCTTCATTGGGAGGGTTTGCTGGATATGGAAAAGGTTTTCTTGATGGTCGAAAAATACCCTAACACCACAAGTTTTTCCCCAATGTCCTTGATGCGTTGCTGGTTACTTATTCTTCCACATTTTTCATTGCCTGTCTTCTTGATAGTCTCATGGATTTTGGCTCTTAGGTTATCTGAGAAAACTACTAGAGATTTATCTTTTTTCCTGGTATTTATGATTTCTTCCTTGAGAAGAACAACCTGTTGTGCTGGTATGATCTTTTTTATTGGATCTTAGACAGCTTTCTCAAGTTTGTCTAGGTTTAGGTCTCCTAGATCCATTTCCTTTGTGTCTTCTTCTTCTACCTGCATATTGGTTTGTTTCTCTATTGTCACATCCTAGAAGGTTTCTAGGATTTCCTTGCAATCCTTAGGGCCGTCTTTGGATGTTTCTGGGATTTCCCTATCTAGATTTTTCTGAGTGCTTTCTTTTTGTAGAATATTGAAGCCCTTAGCTCCTAAGTGTAGATGGAAGTGCTCCAAAGGCTTCCATGTTACATTAATCCACCAGAGCAAAGCTTTCTCTGATGGCCAAATACCCACAAACTTTTCGATAAGGGTATGGTGTCTCATGACCTAGGATCATTTTCAAATTTCCCACTCATGCCCTGGTACACTTGTTTTTCATTGGGAATGTCCATAAGATTCAACGTAGGAGATTGAACAAGGAATATTAGGGTTTAGGTTATAATCCCAGTTATCAAGGTGATGATGGAACCAAAGGTTGGCATAAACGACCACATGATGCCAAACTTGCACCTTCCATGATTATTTCTATCACCAAATATTGACCATCCACCTTCATAGTTCTGTTTGTCCATGTCTATGAACTATCCTTAGTTTCCAAATTGGCTTTGTAAACAATGCTAAATGCTTTGCAACATTTCCACACTTCTAAATGTTACTTATGGGTACATAATATGGCTAGAGAATTCACATCCTCATTCTCCCTATAATCTAATAGCTCTTCCTCAAGGTCCATGTCTATTGTACGACATAAAATTTAGGATAAACAATGAGAGTTGTGAAAACCCTAGAAACCATAGTCCCCTCCAAAAACAAAACTATATTCAATTTCCCCTCCCTCCCACCCAAATCAACTACCTACACCTCCATCACTATAGTACATTCATTTTCCATCAAGAAGTAGCAGCCAAGTAGAGTACTGTATACTGCAATTATTTAGGGTTACAACACAATAGGGCCTTAGTTATACTTCAATGATTGTTAATTGTATCCCTATCTTAATGAGGTGTTTTGGGTAGAGGTTGTGTGTTATATGATCTAAAAAGGCTTACACATAGCCTTCACTCATTTAAGTTTCGACTCAATGCCTCATGTGCATGTTTTTGAAACAATCTAATCTTTCATATAACAAGATTATATTATTCCTTATTACAATCTAATAAAAAGTAATAGATGAGAGTGCTCACCCACTATATGACACCTCATATTAGCACCAATACCCTATTTCTAACCATTATGGCACATAATCATTCTTAATAACCTTAGCCATGATTCTTCCTACTAATTCCACTCATAACCATCCTCCAAGTCTTTCTCAAAACCAATATCATGACCTAGGATCATTTTCAACTTTCCCACTCATGCCATGGCACACTTGTTTGTCGTTGGGAATGTCCATAAGATTCAACGTAGGAGATTGAACAAGGAAGATTAGGATTTAGGTTATAAGCCCAGTTATCAAGGTGATGATGGAATCAAAGGTTGGCATAAACGACCACATGATGCCAAAATTGCACCTTCCATGATTATTTCTATCACCAAATATTGACCGTCCACTTTCATAGTTCTGTTTGTCCTTGTCTAAGAACTATCCTTATAAAATCTAAAGCATATGGATATGCTTCATCTATTGATATGCAGAAAGACTAAGGCCAACTCCTCCTGTAGTTGTAATCATATTTATTTGGTCTAAAGCTGCAAGTCCTAATCCCCCTGAAGATACAAGCCCTAATCCCTAGTGGCATTATCAAACATACACTTTTGGAATCGAAAATTGCACTTTAGAAGGACTATTTTTGGGCTTTAAAAAGGATAATTTGAGAAAATCTTAGTCCATATTATGTTAGATTTTTCCATATTTAATGAAATGGAGGTTATATCATGAAATTTCATAACAAACTGGAAACATAGGAACAATAATCACACATGACCCATGAATGGGATGAAAGGTTTCCTCAAGGGGATTTCATTAAATCAAGAGGGAAATTACATTGGAGAATGAGATATATGGAGATACAAGAAGAATATACAAAATTACAATAGAGATTACATAATACTATAGAAAAAAGTTTGAATCTATCTGGCCCAAACACACCAAAAGAGTCATAAGCTATGTCTTCTTATGTCTCTGTGATCAAACAAAAATTGGAAGGAGTTACACTCTGCTTCCAAAATATGTGATCCATTTCTTGTGATAATTTTGTCCTTCTTATAGTGCTCCTACATTTTCCTGTTACAACTATATCTTATTGACTTCTTACTAGCCATTTATGCTACCAACAAATAAACCAACCAAACCTAAATCTGTTATGTTTATATTAAACTATTGTAGTTCCTACTGATATGTCCTCCACCATAAGTGCTAAGCTAGCAACTAAAGTGGTTGTTGAGATAGATACTAAGGCAGTTGTTGAACTAGAATTTATGGAAGCTATGATGACGAATCGCATGAATCTCCTTAAGGTATAACCAATAGATCCTACTGAGCAGATGTTAAGGCATTGAACTTGGAAATATTCTTCCAATTATTTCCCACTAGGTACTCAGACATCTTCATCTCCCAAATTCACATATCTATGTTTTTGTTGCGACTGTAAGAGGACGGAAGCAAAGTTCTGAAAACAGAGCAAATATTAGAAAGTAGCCCAAAATCATCAAGCAATTTATCTAAGATAACCTGGCCTTTGATACCACCTTCTATACCTTCAAATTGTAGGTCATCATTTACACGATAGGTAATTATAGACTCACAATGTTGTCTAGGATAGAGTTTTCCATTTCCATCCCAAGGAGATGTAAGGCCTCAATTAAGGAATTCATTAAAGATGGCTTAAGAGAAATAACATCCTTGACTAACTAAATGGATTTATTGTACAATATTTGCACCAAATTCTTCTTTTTGATCAATTTTGAATCTTTCATGTTGATTTTGGTTATGTGTGTTATTTCCATTGCCTCCATTTCTTCACCAGTATTGAAATTTAGAATATCCATGACTAATATGGAGATTTATGTCTTATTCCCTAACTCTATGAAGGTCCTTTCAACATCCTATATTGTAGTTCCTACCAAGTTCCATTCATATTGGGTAATAATGAAATGTAGTTTTGGGTCAGTATTGCTTCTATTAGATCCTAGGCTAAGTGTTTTTCCTTTTAGGGGAGACTTCCATGAATGGCTCTTAGTGGGGTGATCAACCTATTTCTACAACTTAGCCGCGTGGTCTTTTAAATTAGTGATCATTGCATCCCTATTTTCTATCATGTTCTTTAAAATGTACACTTCTTCCTCTCGATTTCGGAGGTCCTCCTTGATTTTGCACAACTCATCTTCCTTAATGTTCATGTTGGCTAGAGTGTCATTTGGGTTAGTTGTTGCAAATGCAAGCAATGTAGCACCTTTAGCACAAAACAAGTTGTAATTTTCTTGTTTTAAGCCATTGATCGCTTTCTCTAGCTTCTCTATTTTTACTTTGCATTCTTGGGAAATATTAACCATATAATATTTTATTTCTAAACTTCCAACAACTCTTCTTTCTGGATATGTTCAATGGTAGGGACTTTTAGCTTATTATTGATAATTTGAACCTTTTTTTTTTCTTTTAATAAATTATGTCTAAGGGTGGCGTCCAGTGGGATTATTCCCATTTCCACTACCTTTTTCTCCAACTCTATGATTTGAAGTTGTTTGGAATTATTTGCCACTTTTTCATTTCTTAGTAGCCTCTCTAGTTTGTTAACTATGCCTTGCATCTTGTTAGCATTCATTGTATACTTTAGCATGTATATAGAAACTATCTCTCTTGTATATAGATTCCATTCAATATTATATGCAGGGATGAAGGGATACATATTATAAGTGAAATGATTTTCCTTGTACCTATCTAGAGTTGGGATTACACCTAAAGTGGTTGGATCTAGATCAACCATATTAAAGGTCCCTTGCTTCAAATTCACTGTTGATAATAATCTAAGATGTCCTATTAAAGATATTTAAAAGAAAAAGCCACCTGCTAACTTTATGATTGAAAGCATCATGAGATTTCCAAATTTTTTGATACCTCGGCCATTGAATGACTAGATCTCCAAGCCTCCATGATTTACTTAAGCAGGTGGCAATGTCAATCAGATCATAAATATCCCCTGTATCATAGATATAAATAGGCTTTTCACAAATCCATATCCAATTCCTACATACTGGGCTGTCATGATGGATCTCTATTCCATATGGACAATTTTCTGGAATCATGTGCCTGAGAACCTCTAAAACAGCCTTGTCTTTTAGTAGAAATGTTAATGAACAACACTCTTGATTACATGTTGGTTATATTGTTAACAACACTAGATGAAAAAAATTATATTTACCTTATCTGGAAGAATGACTTGTACAATATAGAAGAATGTGCCTTTTGTTATCAGAGGCATTGTTTTTTTTCATGCTATTATTCCTCAGTCCACCACTCAAAAACACTTCTCTTAAACCAATTTTTTCACATGTTTCTAAGGTTTCCTACATGTGTTTTAAGAGAAATAGTTATGTTTTATAGGACCAAGCAACTAGGTTTCTTGACATCGAAAAATAAGCACATGAATGCCAATGGAAAAAATTGTGCATTAACATATAATATGTTTTCATTGTTTGGAAGCTATCATTATATATATTTCATATGTGGCATACTTTCTTTTCATTGCCTAGAACTTATTCTCTTGTTGTTTGTGCAGGTTCTAGAGACTGCTGATACACTAGGAGAAGGGACAGAAAGTGTTGATTACTATGTTGATGGGTGTACAATCTTAGCAGGCAACTTATTTTGTAGGTAAGAACAGTCTGTGATGAATTTTTATGGTTTTTCTATCTCTCAAGGTTGATCCAAATAATGGTTGTTATAACTCATGAGTCACAACTAAGGATCTAAGGTATCTCTTTCTCCTTTCTTAGTGGATGTTGGTAAGATATTTTAATTTTCTTATTTGATGTTGTTATTTTGCACCTTAAGCAAGGAAAGTTAGGTCTTTACTTGCATCTTGTCACTTGACCTGCTTTGATCCACCTGGAGACAATGTTCCCATGCTTGATCAAGAGTCCTATTAGGTTTGGACTTAGGCACCATGGATAAGAATCAAGATTGGCAGAATTATGGCAGAATTAAATGTCTGGCATACTCTAATAAATGTATGACAGAATTAGATGATTAGCATGCCCTTATAAATGTATGGCATAATCTAGTAGATTGATTAAAAATATTAAAACTGAACCTTTCATATTCTAGCAGATTCATAAAAATATAATAAAATATGGAAGTATGATATAGAAAAGAATATCAGAAGCATATACTTGGACTATGAACATACCTCCTTCACACAGCAACAATGCAGCCTCCTTGAGTCCTTCACATGGCAAAAACACAGCCAATAAAACACTACAATGTGAACTCAGCCTCTTTAACAGACTGACAAACACACTTGTGAATAAAAATGCTCCCCACAGTCACGTTTACAATGAATAAGACAGTGAAATGGGAGAGTGTTTATATTAAACATTGAATTTAAGGTTTTTGCTTCCATTTTTTCCTTTTAAAACTGTTTTAACCGCCACATTTCCACGTTGGGTTCCACTTTTGTGTTCTGGATTGGGATTGTTATTATCAGGGAGATATTTGCGTGTTTGGACAAGCTTCCAAGTCCCAACTCTCTAGGCAAGTCTGAGCCGAGTACTCTTCTCAGTGGAGACTCATGTAGAACAGGAGGGATTCAGGAGTCTACCACGAGTCAAACATCACTAGTTGATGTTTAGAGAGACCAATAATACATTAATGTAACTTCAGGTTGCAGTCATCTGGGACATGTGTTACATATGCATGATCAACACTTAGTAAAAAAGTACATTTAAGACAATTAACCAATATTTGTACAGGATAGGGTTAGGATAGAGCATGTCGACCTTGGGACTTGTAGCAATCTGCTTTGAGATTGACAAAGTTGTTTGCCCTGGAGGAACACAACCAAAAGGGTAAATTCCTTTTGTTGTCTTTGTTAGATGTTAACCTTGTAGTTTTCAATGTTGATTTACAAATTCTCACCAGTACAATAGGTATTTTATACTTTGACAGGAGACTAAGAACACACTGTGTGGAATCTTATGAAACATAAACTTATAGTTAGACAATGCATGCATTACTCAAAAGGCATACACATATCCTTATGCCAGAAAACATATTCAAGAAAATGAGCTGATTTAAGATGGAGGTATGGAGGCAGCGAGGATACTAATGCATCAACTTGGGTATTTGCATCTAAGTCTGCTTCTAGGTCCAAGTAGAGCTGCTCTCCAATAGATGAGGTTAAGTATGTTTTTTATCAAGAAAGTAGTTCTGTTTCAGCTTTTATTGCGCTTTGGAAAGATGACGTAGCCAAGGGTGCCCGGTTAAGCAAGGATGCCAAAAAGTTGGATCTTATTGTATACTCTAATTTTATTACTTCTCTAATAAGCTTCAGGAAGCAGTTAGGATGGGCATTGTAAATACCCTTCCACTATGTTATTGTTCAAACTTCAAACTAGCAGGATAGATGTGTAGCATCAAGAGTGGCCTTATGCTAGTGAATGGCAATCATAGGAGAGGCTTGGACTACTGCCACCTTTGTCCAAGCTCTCAAATTCTCCGGGATCCTATTTTGTTTCAAGGGGAAAGCCCTTTAATGCACCTGCCAATGCAATTTCTAACACCACTGCCTCCAATAACCTTAAGACAAGATCAGTGCCTTCAATGGAGTCAAATAGAAAATGAGGAAGATACACTAGAGAGGTTTTATCAGTCAAGTATTTGTTCAATATGGATATTATAGCATAATCAGCCCACTAATACAATTGTTTAGCATATGATCTATATGAAATGCAAGCCTACAGTAAGTACAATCATCAATTCTCTATCAAACATCAATATTAGATAAGAATGCTTGTAATTGCAAGATGACAACGATTTATCAAGATATAACAGCCATAGGATTCAATGCAAGGAAAGACATTAATCATGACAGTTGATTAGTAGCCTGTAACTTTCACTCAGATTAACAGTGGCAGTCAATAGGTTACCTCTATCTACACTTTAGCAATATGTGATATGGTTTATCACTCAACAATAGTATCCATTCAATTGTAAGGTAAGTAAACTATTATTACCAGTAACAAATATGTCATTTGTATCAACAATTACTAGCCAAGAAAAGGAGATATCAACATTCACTTGTTGCACTTGAACACCTTAAGACAAACGTACATATATTTTGGTGGTATAATTACACCATTTTATTAATAAAATTCACTGTTCATGAGTATAGATATCAGCCACAATGTTATTCAAACTTCAGCAGAAAATTGGTAATAGTTGACAGTGCAAACTTGATTTAGTATCTCATGATAAAGGTCTAGAAGAAAAGCCTCAGAACTGTTCCACTCGTACTGCTTTAAGGAGAATAAAGGGTCTGAAAAATCAGCTGCCCTAACCATTTTGATTGACATTTTCCCACTCATTTCTTACACAATAAAACCAAAAAAGAAGAAGGTTGTGACTGTCTAAAACATATGACATGTCATTGCAAAAATCATGAGAAGGAGCTTGGCCTCACTCTATTCATTGGATTTACATCGGAGTATACTTTTTTCAGGTTGAAAGAGATAATTAATTATCATGTCTGTGCACTCTCTCGCTGTCCAACAATATCCATGTGAACTTTGATGACTGACCATTGAAGTGGTAATAGGGTTCCCAAATTGATTCAACGTGGATTTACCAATATCTTGTTTAGTTTGATGTGGAATCTAGAACTCATTTAGATGTTTCTTCACATGAAAACTCTTCTACCCCTGCAAACGGGCCAAAGGTGGTGATTCCAGTCATTACTAAATTTGACATGGACCCCATAGCTATGACAATAGCTTCTATTACATGTCACGTAGCTAACAGGCATCGGTCTTATTACCCCAAACACACAGATTGTAACCCACATATTGTAAATCACACAATATACAGTTGATGTTCACTGTAGTATTTGAATGTGCCACTCTCAGTTTTCCATAAAGCCTAAAAAGCAGTAGTCAATAATCACTGCAGCCATATTGTGGACCCTTTCCCCTAACATAAAGTAGAGTTATCCTACGAGGAGAGATTAAAAAAATGAAACTGTCATTATCATGATACCTATTTCCATGCGCCCAGAAGCACCATTACAATTTAAATCTTTGAGAAACTATCATGCAATAAATTTAAAAATCATTGGATTTACTCTTTAATTCCCTTATCAACAAATCAATACCATACCATGATTCTTTAATTCCCTTATCAAGAAATCACTGTCATACCATGATTCCTAAGATGTGACAAATCACCACCATTACCATGAAAAATACCATATTTGATTATTGGCCATCCTTGTATATCAGCTAGAGCACTCATAGCTCTACTTTTCATGGCATAAAAGTAGCATAAATCCATCTTAAGTAGTGACCTATTCAGCTAAGAGGGATCCAATCCAAATACTGATGGTGCGAAGCTGGTAGTGTAGTCTTTTTATACCTCTCAGCTTAAAAGATCGAAGGTTAGGATTGCTTATGCTTTTGTGAGGGGATCTACTTTTATGTGTGTGAGGGGAAGTTATTTTGTTCCAAGCCAGGGGCAGAAACAGAAGTTAAAATAATATTTTCATTAGGAACAACTGTTTCTGGGCTGGGCATGTTCATTGGCAAATTCTTAACTGCAGCATCAAACTTCTTTGTAGCTGACAGTTCAGTCATAGTAGTGAATTGTGAACCAAATATGTCTCCGCTGGAAGCCACTAAAAGAGCTAAAGGAGTTGAACCATAAATTCGCTCAGTAGCAGATGATGTTGAACAAGAAGATTTCATTTGCAGAGCCTCCAATGAAATGAGGCTAGTTTCTTCAGCCTGAGTGAAAGGTTTGATAGATCCAATGTTCCACCAGACTGTGCCATAGTTGGCAAATTTTGACCTGAAGATGTATGCACAAGATCAGACCTCACAGAAGTAGCATTTGATGATGATACACCTGCCACTAAAACTGACGTGTTTGGCTGCTGATGTAAATTAATTGAGTGGCCATATGATCCTGCTGGTATTGTTGAGTTGGAATTTAGTTTGTGACGACTGTTGAAATCCAAAACAAAGATTCTATAGGAGCCAAAACCACAACATACATAAATCCTAGTTGCAGGTCACGTCTTTTATTTTTCATGTCTCTTTCTTTCCAACTCAGGCTACAAGGTACTGAAAAAGATTATTTGAATTTAGGACATTATTGTTAAGTAATTTATATGATTCAGTTAGGTTCCTTTCAAGGGGTTCAATTGTGTTTCATTTAATTCTAGAGGTAGAAAGCTAAGATGATTGGTCGGCTCCAGCACGATACAAATTTATTCGAAATGCATAAAAATCTATGAAACATGACACAGCCATATAGGCCTCCATGTCCATATCCAACGGGTCGGGCATGTGACATGACCTGACAAATGTCGGGCATGAGTTTTAATGTGTCCTAAAATGCATGACATGTTTTGGGCATGTGTCAGGATAGAAAATGAAAGATAAGGAGAATACCACTTCTAAGGCACTGGCAGACACACCTCCAACAAGCAAGATAATGACCATACAATCAAAATCGGTCTTAAAAATAATGACCTGCTACCATTAATATTTCATTTGTAGAGCCTCCAATGAAATGAGGCTAGTTTCTTCAGCCCAAGTGAAAGGTTTTATAGATCCATTAATGTTCCACTAGACTGTGCCATAGTTGGCAAATTTTGACCTGAAGATGTATGCACAAGATCAGACCTCACAGAAGTAGCATTTGATGATGATACAACTGCCACTAAAACTGACATGTTTGGCTGCTGATGTAAATTAATTGAGTGGCCATATGATCCTGCTTGTATTGCTGAGTTGGAATTTAGTTTGTGAGGACTGTTGAAAGCCAAAACAAAGATTCTACAGGAGCCAAAACAAATGTCCAAATGAATACAACACCCTATTATGGATATTTTGGAAACCACAACATACATAAATCCTAGTTGCAGGTCACGTCTTTTATTTTTCATTTCTCTTTCTTTCCAACCCAGGCTACAAGGTACTGAAAAAGATTATTTGAATTTAGGAAATTATTGTTAAGTAATTTATATGATTCAGTTAGGTTCCTTTCAAGGGGTTCAATTGTGTTTCATTTAATTCTAGGGGTATAAAGCTAAGATGATTGGTCGGCTCCAGCAAGATACAATTTTATTCGAAATGCATAAAAATCTATGAAACATGACACAGCCATATAGGCCTCCGTGTCCGTGTCCAACGGGTCGGGCATGTGACATGACCTGACAAATGTCGGACATGAGTTTTGATGTGTCCTAAAACGCATGACATGTTTTGGGCACATGTCAGGATAGAAAATGAAAGATAAGGAGAATACCACTTCTAAGGCATTAGCAGGCACACCTCCAACAAGCAAGATAGAGACCATACAATAAAAATCGGTCTTAAAAATAATGACCTGCTACCCTTACTATTTCATTTGCAAAGCCTCCAATGAAATGAGGCTAGTTTCTTCAGCCCAAGTGAAAGGTTTGATAGATCCAATGTTCCACCAGACTGTGCCATAGTTGGAAAATTTTGACCTGAAGATGTATGCACAAGATCAGACCTCATAGAAGTATAATTTGATGATGATACAACTGCCACTAAAACTGACGTGTTTGGCTCCTGATGTAAATTAATTGAGTGGCCATATGATCCTGCTTGTATTGCTGAGTTGGAATTTAGTTTGTGAGGACTATTGAAATCCAAAACAAAGATTCTACAGGAGCCAAAACAAATGTCCAAATGAATACAACACCCTATTATGGATATTCTGGAAACCACAACATACATAAATCCTAGTTGCAGGTCACGTCTTTTATTTTTCATGTCTCTTTCTTTCCAACTCAGGATACAAGGTACTGAAAAAGATTATTTGAATTTAGGACATTATTGTTAAGTAATTTATATGAGTCAGTTAGGTTCCTTTCAAGGGGTTCAATTGTGTTTCATTTAATTCTAGAGGTAGAAAGCTACGATGATTGATCGGCTCCAGCAAGATACAATTTTATTCGAAATGCATAAAAAGCTATGAAACATGATACAGCCATATAGGCCTCCGTGTCTGTGTCCAACGGGTTGGGCATGTGACATGACCTTACAAATGTTGTACATGAGTTCTAATGTGTCCTAAAAGACATGACATTTTTTGGGCACGTGTCAGGATAGAAAATGAAAGATAAGGAGAATACCGCTTCTAAGGCACTGGTAGGCACACCTCCAACAAGCAAGATAATGACCATACAATCAAAATCGGTCTTAAAAATAATGACCTGCTACCATTACTATTTCATTAATTTGCAGAGCCTCCAATGAAATGAGGCTAGTTTCTTCAGCCCGAGTGAAAGGTTTGATAGATCCAATGTTCCACAAGACTATGCCATAGTTGGCAAATTTTGACCTAAAGATGTATGCACAAGATCAAACCTCACAGAAGTAGCATTTGATGATGATACAACTACCACTAAAACTGACATGTTTGGCTACTGATGTAAATTAATTTAGTGGCCATATGATGCTGCTGGTATTGCTGAGTTGGAATTCAGTTTGTGAGGACTGTTGAAAGCCACAGGCACACTGGATTGTGGAGGTTTATAAGTTGAATATATTCCTGACAAAGTATTAGTGTTAGAAGTTAGTTTAATAGTCCCAGTATTTGTGTGGGAATCCAGCTTTGTGCCCTTTGGACCAAATTTCAACTCTTCATGAGTCTCAAGAAGCTAGCAGTTGCTGCAACACTGGAAAGGTAGTCCAACAGATGGGTAATGTATAGGTAAGGACACTTGAGGTCATGTACATTGAATTCATGATATTATCGTAGGTTCAAACACTGGCCCATCACTAAGGATTAAAAATTGTTTAACAAGTCCCCCTCACTAATAAGGTACCTGAAAAACAATTGATATTGGACATTAAATGCTACAAATAGGAGGACTATGAGAAAAAATCCCCCAAAAGAGATTGCTAATTAAATTTTAAAAATTGCTATTCCTTTAAGGCATTGGATGACTCCTTGAAAAATGAGTTATGGGAAAACAGAGGTTGCCAGATAAGAGGCAACAATTAGAATTCTAGCTTATTGTGCCCTGTTGTTAAAATGAAAGCTAACTCCAGCTAGATTTCTATCATGGTGTAATGAGCTAACACACATAAGATTTCCCTTATAGTGCCATGTTGTTAGAAGGAAAGCTAACTCTAGCTAGATTTCCATCATGGTGTACTGTATTTGATGACAATGTGGTTGTGTTAGATGGAAACTACCTTATAAAAGCTAACAGACATTAGGTTTACTCAGCGTACAATGTTTTAAGAACAAAAGTTAACTCCAGCTAGATTTCCATCATGGTGCATTCTGATTGATGACAATGTGGTTGTGCTAGATGAAAAAATACACTATGAAAGATTACACACTAGATTTTTCTCACCATGAAACTATTTAATGATGAAATCTAAGTCCATCTAGATTTCCAAAATGACACATTGTCCTTGATGACAATGTGGTTTTATTACATAGAAAACTCCCTTATGAAAGCGAACACACATTAGGTTTCACTAATCGTGCCATGTTGTTAAAATAAAAGCTAACTCCAGCTAGATTTTCATCATGGTGTAATGAGCTAACACACATAAGCTTTCCCTTATAGTGCCATGTTGTTAGAAGGAAATCTAACTCAAGCTAGATTTCCATCACGGTGTAATGTATTTGATAACAATGTGGCCGTGTTAGATGGAAAACTACCTTATGAAAACTAACATACATTAGTTTTACTCATTGTGCAATGTTTTAAGAACGAAATCTAACTCACGCTAGATTTTCATCATAGTGCATTGTGATTGATGACAATATGGTTGTGCCAGATGTAAAACAACATTATGAATACTAACATACATTAGATGTCACTTACCGTGCAATGATTTAAGGACGAAATCTAACTCTAGCTATATTTCCATCACGGTGCAATGTGATCGATGACAATGTGGTTGTGTTAGATGGAAAACTACCTTATGAAAGCTAACGCACATTAGATTTCACTCATTGTCCCATGTAGTTAGAAGAAAAGTTAACTCCAGCTAGATTTCCATCATGGTACATTGTGATTGATGACAATGTGGTCATGCTAGATGGAAAAATACCCGATGAAGGCTTACACACATTAGATTTCACTCACTGTGCAATGATTTAAATATTAAAGGTAACTCCAGCTAGATTTCCATCACGGTGCAATGTGATTGATGATGATGTGTTTTTTTTGGAAATCTAACTCCAGCTAGATTTCCAAAATGAAGCAATGTCCTTGATGACAATGTGGTTTTATTACATAGAAAACTCCCTTATTAAAGCGGACACACATTAGTTTTCACTAATCATGCCATATTGTTAAAATAAAATATAAATCCAGCTAGATTTTCATCATGGTTTAATGAGCTAACACACATAAGCTTTCCCTTATAGTGCCATGTTGTTAGAAGGAAAGCTAACTCAAGCTAGATTTCCATCACGGTGTAATGTATTTGATAACAATGTGGCCATGTTAGATGGAAAACTACCATATGAAAGCTAGCATACATTAGTTATACTCATTGTGTAATGTTTTAAGAATGAAAGCTAACTCAAGCTAGATTTTCATCATGGTGCATTGTGATTGATGACAATATGGTTGTGCCAGATGTAAAACTACATTATGAATACTAACACACATTAGATATCACTTATTGTGCAATGATTTAAGGACGAAATCTAACTCTAGCTAGATTTCCATCACGGTGCAATGTGATCAATGGCGATGTGGTTGTGTTAGATGAAAAACTACCTTATGAAAGCTAATGCACATTAGATTTCACTCATTGTCCCATGTAGCTAGAAGAAAATTTAATTCCAGCTAGATTTCCATCATGGTACATTGTGATTGATGACAATGTGGTCGTGTTAGATGAAAAATACCCGATGAAGGCTTACACACATTAGATTTCACTCATCGTGCAATGATTTAAATATTAAAGGTAACTCCAGCTAGATTTCCATCACGGTGCAATGTAATTGATGGCGATGTGGTTTTTTTGGAAATCTAACTCTAGCTAGATTTCCAAAACGAAGCAATGTCCTTGATGACAATGTGGTTTTATTATATAGAAAACTCCCTTATGAAAGTGGACACACATTAGTTTTCACTAATAGTGCCATGTTGTTAAAATAAAAGCTAACTCCAGCTAGATTTCCATCATGGTGTAATGAGCTAACACACATATGCTTTCCATTATAGTGCCATGTTGTTAGAAGGAAATCTAACTCAAGCTATATTTCCATAACGGTGTAATGTATTTGATAACAATGTGTCCGTGTTAGATGGAAAACTACCCTATGAAAGCTAGCATACATTAGTTTTACTCATTGTGTAATGTTTTAAGAACGAAAGCTAACTCAAGCTGGATTTTCATCATGGTGCATTGTGATTGATGACAATATGGTTGTGCCAGATGTAAAACTACATTATGAATACTAACACACATTAGATGTCACTTACCATGCAATGATTTAAGGACGAAATCTAACTCTAGCTAGATTTCCATCACGGTGCAATGTGATCGATGACGATGTGGTTGTGTTAGATGGAAAAATACCTTATGAAAGCTAATGCACATTAGCTTTCACTCATTGTCCCATGTAGTTAGAAGAAAATTTAACTCCAGCTAGATTTCCATCATGGTACATTGTGATTGATGACAATGTGGTCGTGCTAGATGGAAAAATACCCGATGAAGGATTACACACATTAGATTTCACTCACAGTGCAATGATTTAAATATTAAAGCTAACTCCAGCTAGATTTCCATCATGGTGTAATGTGATTGATGATGATGTGATTTTTTTAGATGGAAAATTATCTTACAAAAGATAACTCACATTAGATTTCACTCATCATGCCATGTTAGTAGGAAACTAACTCAAGCTAGATTTCCATCATGGTGCAATGAGCTAACACACATAATATTTACTCATCGTGCCATGTAGTTAAAAGGAAAGCTGACCCCAGCTAGATTTTCATAATGGTGAAATGAGCCAACACACATAAGCTTTTACTCATTGTGCCATCTTCTTAGATAGAAAACTACTTTACGAAGGTAACACACATTAACTTTCAGTTATCGTGCCATGTATTTAGAAGGAAAACTAACTCCAGCTAGATTTTCATCATGGTGTAATGAGTTAACACACACGGCTTTTACTCATCGTGCCATGTTGTTAGAAGGAAAACTGACTCTAGCTAGATTTGCATCATGGTGCAATGTATTTGATGAAAATGTGCCTGTTTTAGATGGAAAAATACTTTATGAAAACTAACACACATTAGCTTTCACTCACCATGCAATTTTTTAGGAACGAAACCTAACTCCAGCTAGATTTTCATCATGGTGCAATGCGACTGATGACAATGTGGTTGTGTTATATGGAAAACTACCTTATGAAAGATAACACACATTAACTTTCACTTATCGTGCAATGGTTTAAGAACGAAAGCTAACTCCAGCTAGATTTCCATCATGGTGCAATGTGATTGATGGCAATGTGGTTGTGCTAGATGGAAAACTACCCTATGAAACCTAACACAGATTGTGTATTGTTTCAAGAATGAAAACTAACTCCATCTAGATATCCATCATGATGCAATGTGATTGATGACATTGTGGTTGTGTTAAATAGAAACTACCTTATGAAAAATAACACACATTTTCTTTCACTCATCATGCCAAGTTGTTAGAGCGAAAGCTAACTCCAACTTAATTTTTGTCATGGTCATGGAGTTAGCTTTCGCTCTAACAACTTGGCACGATGAGTGAAAGCAAATATCATGGAGTTATCTTTTGCTCTAACAAATTGACATGTATGTTCAGATATAATCTCTTATTTGATGACAATGTGGTTGTGCTAGATGGAAAACTACCATAAGAAAGCTAACACATATTAAATTTCATTCGCCATGCAATTTTCTTATAAGGTAAACTAACTCGAAATAAATTTCCATAATGGTGCAATGTATTTGATCATAATGTGGTTATGTTGGATGAAAAATTACCTTATGTAAGCTAAAACTATGATTAGCTATTATCATGAGCCATTTAATGATCATCATGATTAGCTATTATAATGACCTCCACAATTGTTTTTTACATATACTTACAAATATAATGATGCGTGCATTTATAATATTTTTGAATTCATGTTTTTTTCAATAATTTGAAATTGTGGTAATAGTTTTTTTAATTTTTTTTCCAGAAACAATGGAGTTTGATGTGAATAAAATTGCAAAAGAAGCGACTTCAAAAGGTTAGAGTTCTTTATATTCTTCATATGTATGAATTGAGATGTTATAAAATATGTTTTCATATTACTCTTTAATTGATGCTTTTAATTGTTTTTGAAACTACCATAATATTTTCTACAAATGTTTTCAGATGCTAAGAACCATGATGCAAATGAAATTTCAAATAAATCATCAAGGGAAAGAAAGAATACAAATATGACACTACAAAAGTCTCCAACAGTTGGTATGGCATTTTCAAATTTAGTTATTTACAAATAATTATACTATATTCTAGTAT
>LPNX011192612.1:112092-127474 GCA_001517045.1 Pseudotsuga menziesii
ATAATCTACAACAAATAATTTAGGATAATATTGACTTGTTATATAAAGATAAGTTGTATGCTTTGAAAATGAAGGGTTCTGATAAGGTTATAAATAATATTAATGCTTGCAATGACTTGCTTAATCAAATCAAGGTCATGGTCATGAAGTACTAAACAATATGTAATGCATATCCTTGTTATATGGTCTTATGGGTTTTTTTGAAGAATATGCAAGTTGCCATTAGTAGATCTACAAATCTAGAGAATATCAAGTTTTAGGTTAGTCATAGTCGAAGGAGAGAATGAGAAGAACCCCTTAAAAAAACATTGATTCATAAATGTTGGTGACTAGGGGTCACTCTATTAAGGAATGTAATGGTGAGAGATATAGTGGGAGGAAATATAGATTGAAAGGAAGATATGTTGGTAAAGATAGGAAGTGGCATGAGTTGATTTATGGCACTAAGAATATTGTGCATGGAATGATGATCTAAAGGACTCCTCTCATTTGTGTGAGGCATGTGTGCATCAAAAGAGAAAAAGGGTTTAAGTTTCCTTGAGTAACAACTATGATCAACAGTTTCTTGAGTTAGTGCACTCTTATAATCATGGGCTTGTAGGTGTTGTCTCCATTGGAGGGCCTCATTTTTTTATCACATTAATTCATGACTTTTCACTAAAGTTGTGGGTTTACTTCATGAGGAAGGAAATTGATGCACTTGAAGTTCATAAGATCTTTATATCCTTTGTTGCAAGCCAAATTAAGAGAAAGGAAAATGTTTTAAGAAGCAACAATAGTGATGAGTATGGTTCTAATAAGATATAGTTTCTATGCAAATCTTGGAGTTTTGCAATGTAGAATAGCATGCCACATACTCTTGAGCAAATTGGTTTTTCTACGATGTTGATATGAACCTTAATCGAGGAACAATGGAGCATGAAAGTGTATGTTGGTTCAAGCAATAAAATTTGAGTTGAAGTGGTTGTCAAAGAAAAATATATGACCAATAATTCATTTTTTGGGCGATAAGGCAGTAATGAAAGAGTCCTGCAGTGGAGAGAAGACTTTTGTTCCACATGTCAAGGCTCCTAGGTGTGAGGCTTACCATTGCTTCAAAAGTCAGAATGAACTCTTGAGAAGGTTGTGGTCAGTTAGAACAAACTCCTGAGTTTAAATGAATAGTGGCTTCTATGATAAGCAACAATATCTAATACTCTGTTTTGTTGTGGAGTTTGAATATCAAGCGTTTGTGTCATTTAAATGTATCGCCTTTACCTTTAATCATTGTTTTGTTTCCATTTAGGATTATGTACAAGAATAATTTGTTCTCTGAGTTTAGACTGGTTACAAATAGTAAAATTAATAACTATGGTTGTACACCGATTTAAAATGAATGTTTCAGTTTTGTTTTTTAAGCTTTTTGAAGTTATCACATGCTAGGGTTTACCCTATAAATAAAATACTTTTCTTGTGTTTTCCAACACGTTTATAAACCTTTACATTTTCTTCTTTAATGTCTATCTTGATACTTTAACATTTTTTTAAAGGCTGGTAGTTAGTTGGTGCTTTGTTTAAACCAGTTAGGGTTTCTCCTTCATGGTTTATTCAGTGCAACTCTTGTAATTAAATAAATGTTCAATAAAACTTCGTAGGAATCTATCCATCTAAATTCTTGATTGTGATTAATGATTGTCCAACAACGGTTTGCTAGGTTTACATAGTACTTTGTTCGTTTCCCTGTACATAATTTAAAATACTTTTGTTCAAGATTTATAATCCCACTTGATATACAACATTACTACATTTTCGAATTCTATAACGAGATAACAAATAGGCTAGAAATAAATTTAGGGTTGCAAGTAAACAATTTATAAAAAAAATAAGTTGGTTACATTAGTGTTGTTAGTGGTAACCTTAACCCTCAGTTTACACATAAATGAAAGAGAAGCACATTATGCTTTCAGTATTAAAGTAAGATGGATATTCATGATTCCTTTTACTGCTGAATATGAAGAGTATAATCATTACAACCTACCACTTCTCCATGCAGTAGATAAAACTTACATAAGTAAAGAAATTGATTTTAGAGTCTGGTACATATCTGGAAGTGATAGTTGTAATAGTCTCACACCACCCTGCCTTAGAAACTTGTAGCAATTCTTCACCTGCTTAGTTTCACCCCCTTTCCCAGGCCTTCACATTTAAAGTAGTTTCACCTCAACCTCAAGTTGTCACCAGTATTAGCAGGAATAAATCATTTCAGAACCTGGCATTCTCATATGCCTCACTGGAAATTCTATGAAACAGAGGCTAACATCAGCATGATTTTCTCTAGAATCCCTGTACTTTTCAATAATTTCCCATAGAGCCTTCACCCAAGGTGATCTATGGAAGCTCTCTTCAAACAAAAAATCCCCCCTTTTTCTTGTCTTGCCTAGGACTTTTATAACAAATAACTGATTCCTAAATACTGGCCACTTGTCTCATTAGAGAATGTTGGAGTTTTAATAACTGTTTTAAACCTAAATTTCTGTAAATTGTTGTTCAACTATTACAACTTCCAATTCCCAAAAGTATATAAAATTTAACTTCATTTTTTAAAGTAAATAACAATAATAATAACATCAAAAGTAATTAGGGGTATTACTATGGTGGTCAAAGTTTCTTTATTTATGCATTTTTGTTCTCTATTATCATGGTGAATAATCCTTGCTCGCAGTGTCTCTACAAATGAAACATTAGAGATGAAATATTTTTTGAATAGATTTCATAGATGATTTCGATAATTGTTGGGAAACAATATTTGAGCTGCGGATTGCATAGATTGCATTTCATTATGTCATTTTCTTTCTTGAAAGTGCATTCTACATTATGTTAATGTTTTCTTGTTGTTTCAAGTTCACAATATGTGTAATCCATTGAATTGTGGACCATTGGATTATTGCATTTGTTGCAGATTCAATTAGGTGGAGGTGCAAATACATTTTTTTTCTTTTTGCGAGACTTGTGCCTGCATACACTAATTGTATTTACTATTTGGTCTAGTATTTTATGGAAAAAAGAAATAGAATAAATACATAAATACTATTAACAAATGAGGAAAAATAGTAAAATGGAGATGCAAATACATTTTTTGTTTCAGCAAAACTTGTACATGTATCAACTAATTCATTTCACTACATTGTTTAATTTTTCATGAAAAAAACATAATAAAAAGTATAAATGATAATAATGGATGGAAGAAAATTTGTGGAAAAGCAATAGAAGTGACTAGCTACCTAAGTTTTTCACTGGAAAATTCAAAGCAATTTTTTTTACGAGCCAGATGTACAGTTGTGGTAGTGATTGTTGTTGATGAAGAATACCTTCTTAGTTAAGAGGGAGTGTTAAATAAATGTAACTTTGAAAGATATTCTATTGTACATTTATTGTATTACTCCTTCGGAGATGTTATTACTTCGTTCGGAGATGTCCTTTGTGTGATTGATCATGTAAAATTCATGAGGTAAAACCTTCGTTGTAAGTCGGGGAAATAGTACCCACAAAAGTATTTTATAAATGTTATTTTGAGTCTCCCTAGATAGGTCGTCCCTAATTAGAGAACATGGTCATCCTAGCTAGTTATTTGAGTCACTCACCTAATGAATTGTAATGTTCTGCTTTTATAAAAAGGAAATAACTGAGGACTAATAGCACTAGGAGAAGAAAGTTACATCAATTCAGTATTACTAATTCATTAGTGTAGTAGGAAGGCCATAAGAGTTCATATCATAAAGCATGCAGAGAATGCAGGCCTTATTTTAGTGTTAAAGTCAACATGAAATTAGAATTGCATGCATGCAAAAGTGAAGCATAAACCCTAAAAGTGACATGCAAACCCTAAAAGTAAATGCTATTCTATTTAAGAAGGGTTATTGGACAAAAGAGATCTCTATTGTTATTGTTGATTGATTTTGGAGTTTCGAGTAGCAGCACAATGTGCAACCGGGGCAGTTGGGGTTGGAGACGGTGTCTTCAGCTAGTGAGGGTTCGGTAGTGAGATATCTTCCCTAGTATCTTATTGGGATAGATCATAAAGGTTTATCCATTGCATCCATCATATACCACAGTACTCAGAGATCCGACACATTCTGTAGCGTTATTAGCAAATCAACATTTGCAGCCAGAAGTAACAGGGAAAACAAAGAAGGATTCACTGGGAACAAAAAACCCAGTCTTTCCTCCGCATGTCAGCTTGCTCTTTCTCAACAGGCCTATCCTACGGTATGCAGTGATTATCAGCCACAGTTTTCTCACCTAGAGCAGCTATCATCCAAACATATCAGTTGGGGGTGTGAGCAGCAGAACTGCTAATCAATTTGCTAGGGCACTTAGAGGCAACCCAACCTTCACATGGGCCAGACCATCTCTCTGGCATCAGCAGACGGATAAGCTTAGAAAGTTTCAACCCAAAGAGACCTCTGCTCCTACAAAAATGTCACCTTTAGTCTGGAGGGTCTTTATGGTACTACAGGGTAGTAACACGAGAGGAAAGGAGCATTATTAGACAACCCATCCAAATCCTTATGCATGCAGGCCTTGTTTTAGTGTTAAAGTCAACATGAAATTAGAATTGCATACATGCGAAAGTGAAGCATAAACCCTAAAAGTGACATGAAAACCCTAAAAGTGCATGTTATTCTATTTAAGAATGGTTATTGGAAAAAAGAGATATCTATTGTTATTGTTGGTTGATTTTGGAATTTCGAGGAGCAACACAGCCTGCATCCGGGGCTATTGGGGTTGGGAACGGTGTCTTCAGCTAGCAAGGCTTCAGCAATGAGATATCTGCCCTAGTATCCTATTGGGATAGATCATATAGGTTTATGCATTGCATCCATCATATACTACAGTACTCGAAGATCCAGCACATTTCGTAGGGTTATTATCATATCCACGTTTGCAGCTGGAACTAACCCGAAAAACACAGAGGATTCATTGGGACCACAAAACCCAGTCTTTCCTCCACATATCAGCTTCCTCTTTCTCAACAGGCCTATCCTACGGTATGTAGTGATTATCAGCTATCAGTTTGCTCACCTAGAGCAGCTATTAGCCAAACATATCAGTTGGGGACGTGAGCAGCAGAACTGCTAATCAATTCACTAGAGAACTTAGAGGCATCCAAACCTCCACATGTGCTAGAACATCTCTACGGCATCAGCAGACGGACAAGCTCAAAAATTTTCAGCGCGAATGGACATCTCCTCCTACTACGGGGCGGTAACACAGGAGGAAAAGAGAATTATTAGACCACCCATCTAGATCCTTATGCATGCATCTCTCTCTGGAGTCATTATCAACCAGAATATCAGTGGTAAAGTTTAATTTCTCTCTGCAAAACACTGACCCAAATTCAGCTATATTTTTAGGGTATTTTAAATGGCGAGTTTGCATGCACAGTTATTTTTCAAATTTGTATGAGATTGGAGTGCAAGTCAGCATTATCATAGAACACTAGAGAATATCAGTATTTGGGATATTAGAGTGGTATCAGAGCATGTTCCTTTCCAGCTGTGGGCATGCGAAATTGTAAATGAATTCAGAAGAACCATACAACATTACTTATCAGAGACAAAGGTTTAGAAACAGTGATAAAGGAGAAGAGGAGTTGGGGAACAAAGAGTATCAGTTTGGAAAGGTCAAAGAAACAATGGTTGATGATGATAAAACAACTTCCAATAGTCTCATATCAGCCATAAAATAACTCACTACTCAGCAAAAATAAATGATGAGTACCTTCAGGCAAATGATAGAGAAAAATGGGACCACCCCACACAGTCCCTTGTTTCCCAATAGTGATAGGGTATCCACCAGTAGTAGTGGGGAGCACTTACATACCAACATGAATATCCATCCCCATATATACAATAATCCTTCTCGACCTACCATGTCTCAATTCTTAGATAACCCAGCTGTAGTGCCTCTAGCACAAGTAGAACCAGAAGTCTCCATGAGTGCCTATCTGAGAGAGTATAGAGCTTTAGGAGATGACTTCCATTGAGCCATGACCTTCGCTGACTTCCGCCACTTTAAAAGTAAGAACAAACCCAGATCTTGCAATAGGCCATTCACCCAGAACTATGAGTTACAGCGCACTAGAGGGAAACTGACTATCCCTAACTTTGAGGGTACCCAGGGTGGCACAACTCGAAATTGGGTGCATAATTTGGATACATACTTCCATCTCAACCCCATGATTGAGACAGATGCCATTAAATTAGCTACCTTGCATTTGTATGGAGAATCCCATGAGTGGTGGTACCATGGGTTAGTGACATTACGTCACAATACCATCACATCGTACCCAGATTTTACACAGAGGCTAATTGAGCGGTTTGATCTGAAGGACCATTAGGTACACTTTAGAGAGTTGGCACAGCTGTAGCAGATAGGTAGTGTAGATGCATTTATTTCATAGTTTCAAAGGATAACATTACATGATGAGGATGTGCATGAGGAGATAACACTAGAGCCATCATGTGAGTCTAGTGACACTAGCACACCTGATAGTCAGATTGTGGACAAGCCGTGTGATGAGTTGGAGTTGGTACACTCTTTATCACCTACAGCAGGAGTCGAGACAGTTATGACAGGTGAAATACATGAGGTGCAAGGCAATGAGCACAACATTCGAGATAGTGAGCAGTCACACATGGAGGTTAGTACAACGAGATGTTGAGCTTACATTTCTTTGAGTTGTATGTATCAAGTCAGTAGTCATGATTTCTAGTATTGAACAACAATTAGATTCCTTTATGGCGCAGTAGGAGAAACATACTATTGCATTTCAAAGCAGTCCTCTTAAGGATTACATAGACAGGGCTTGCAGTATCTTGAGTCCACATTTTCATAATGGCAGATGGTTTTTACTGGTTGGCTAGGATCGAGAAATTAACCAGCAGTATATGAGCATTCCAGTTGAAATCAGAAGGGCAGAATGTCATCTTGGTAGGATTATTCCTTGTGATGGCGCCTATGGACAACGTACTTTTCGGGGGTTGGATTAGAGAGAGATTAAGAGTTGGTGTCTTATTGAGTGGGAGATTCTTGGGAAGACATTCGTAGCCAAGGGTATAGTCCCACAAGGTCCTTCAGATATTTGGGATGAAATATGGACAAGTTTGCATTGGGATGCAGGTGGAAGACCTTCTGAGGGATGGATACAGTGTTTACTGATGGTGTTACTTGAGAGTCTACATGATGCTCCTTGTGTTGATACTACGCAGGGTAGCGGTGGATGCATTTTGACCTCTAAAATTCTGATATTTTTGGGACCCTGGGATTACAATGACTGACAGTTTAGTGATTTCTAGAGGATGCTTTCAAGAGGTCTCTGGTGATGGTACCGTGCAGTGCAAGTTTTTTAGCAGAGGGTGCTACAAATATCCTAGAATAATTTGATACCCTGGGATCATCCCTGGATTCAGTTGGTTCAGTTTATTGATTGTGGAATTGCGTTGGCATTGCTTGAGGACAAGCAATCTTTGGCGAGGGAGGACTATAATGTTCTGTTTTTATAAAAAAAGAAATAACTGAGGACTAATATCACTAGGAGCAAAAAGGTACATCAATTCAGTATTATTAATTCATCAGTGTAGAAAGAAGGCCATAAGAGTTGATATCATAAATCATTTGGAGCATGCAGGCCTTATTTTAGTGTTAAAGTCAACATGAAATTAGAATTGCGTGCATGCAAAAGCCAAGCGTAAACCCTAAGAGTGACATGCAAACCCTAAAAGTAGATGATATTCTATTTAAGAAGGGTTATTGGACAAAAGAGATATCTATTGTTATTGTTGATTGATTTTGGAGTTTCGAGGAGTAGCATAGCGTGCAGCTGGGGCAGTTGGGGTTGGAGACGGTGTCTTCAGCTAGCGAGGGTTCGGCAGTGAGATATCTTCCCTAGTCTCTTATTGGGATATATCAAACATGTTTATCCATTGCATCCATCATATACTACAGTACTCAGAGATCCAGCACATTCCATAGGGTTATTAGCAGATCCACGTTTGCAGCTGGAAGTAACACAAAAAACATAGAAGGATTCGTTGGGATCACAAAACTGAGTCTTTCCTCCACATGTCATCTTCCTCTTTCTCAACAACCTATCCTACGGTATGCAGTGATTATCAGCCATCAGTTTGCTCACCTAGAGCACCTATCAGCCAAACAGATCAGTTGGGGGCGTGAGCAGCAGAACTGCTAATCAATTTCCTAGGACACTTAGAGGTATCCAAACCTCCACATGTGCCAAACCATCTCTCCAGCATCAGTAGATGGACAAGCTCAGAAAGTGTCATCCCGAACGGACCTCTCCTCCTACAAAAACGTCATGTTCAGTCTCGAGGGTTTTTATGGTACTACAGGGCGGTAACACCGGAGGAAAAGAGCATTATCAGACCACCCATCTAGATCCTTATGCATGTGGCTATATATGGGGTCATTATCAGCCAAAATATCAGTGGTAAGTGTTAATTTCTCTCTGCAAAACCCTAACCCTAATTTAGCTATATTTTAGAGAATTTTTGCATGACGAGTTGGCATGCACAGTTATTTTGCAAATTTGTATGAGATTGAGTGTGTGAGTCATCACTATCATAGAACATTAGAGAATATCATTAGTTGGGATATTACATGAATATAAATAGGCGGGGTGGCTCTCTCATTCACACACACTTTCACTCAAGCATTGTGCAAGAGAGAGAGAGAGAGAAAGAGAGAGATTAAGGAGTATGTTGTAGAAATGGAACTCTATTCTTCTTCTTAGTTTTTTACACTGTACTTGGTAAAATTCTATATAGGGTAATTTTTGCTTGGCAATCTTCCCCATGACGATTTCCTAGGATAATTCTGTGTGTTTTTTTTTGTGGTTGTGCTTGTATTTCTTTCAGTGATCCTTTGGTTATGGTTATGATTTTATGATGCTAAAAAAATTTATAGATTGTATAACCATTAAAATTATAACACTAACCCCCTAACCCCCTCCCCACACCAATTATATTTAAAAAATAATAACAAAAATTTAAAAACCCCCTAACCCTAATATCAACATTATGTATATATATATATCAAACCCCCCTAGCCCCTGAAACCCCCCCACATTACGTCTAAAAAAATAAGAAAATTTAAAAATTAACCCTAACCCACTAAATCCCCCACAATATTATATTAAAAAACATTACATTAAAAAAAAAAACTACTTTTTTGTTTGTATTTTTGACATATCTCCCCGTGTTTTTACTCAAATTTCGATTGGGAGAGCTCGTTGGATGCGGAATTAAATTCTGCATCCAACGAGTACCCACTCGGCATACTTTTGATGGACCTCGCTACCCCAAAAACAAGAAATACCTAAAAAATGGAATGATGACATCATCATTTCATTTTTTCAGGTATTTCTTGTTTTTGGGGTAGCGAGGTCCGTCAAAAGTATGCCGAGTGGGTACTCGTTGGATGCGGAATTTAATTCCACATCCAACGAGCTCTCCCAATAGAAATTTGAGTAAAAACATGGAGAGATATGTCAAAAATACAAACAAAAAAGTAGTCTTTTTCTTTTCTTCCTCCAAAATTAATAAATATTATTTTATTATTTTAACTATTATTTTATTAGTTCATTTTAGGAGGCCCATTTTGAGTTGAAATTTCCTCTAATGTATCTAGCCATCCCAAAGTTTGGTGAGAGGACCAACAATCCCCTAGTGGTGGTCTAGTGGCCAATGAGCCCCCGACGGGGGTTTGGGGAAAACGCCCCCAAGAAAGAGGGTTCGAGGGTGAAGCCCCCAAAAGAAATTTTTTGTGATGTTTGTTGGCCAATAGTTTTTCGGACCCATGGTATTGGGTGACTCGTGGTATCTTCCCATGGTAATTCCCCTACAAAAGGAAAGCATTGTAATATGGTTGTGTATTGTATTGTAGCATTGAAAAACAATCTATGTGATTGTGTGAGAGAGACTGTGAGAGAGTGAAGAGGAAGTGTGGCAGGGTTGTTGCAGTTTGTATCCCTTCATTTTGATGGATGGTATAATAATAAAGGACTGGAAATTATGTGTGGATGTAGCCTATCTTGGGTGAACCACATTATATTTTTGTCTCTCTTGTAATGTGTTTTAATATTTTCATCATGTTTATTGTTTATTGTTTATTATTATTGCTCTACAATATTGTTTTTCTAACACCCCTCTTCCTCTCTCCTCCTCCTCCCTTACACATGGCCCTCCTCCCCCCTCCTCCTTCGTCATTGAGCTCCCTTGGGTTCCAAAATTTGCCCCTCACGAGTGGCATGATTACAACCCATGTACATGAATAATGGAGCCCATGTTTAAAACCTGAATTAGAAGAAAATTTTAAAATTTGTGTTGCTTCCAATTGAAGAAAATGAATTTCGTGAGTAATAAAATAGAAATTATGTGTCTTTTGTAAATCTTGGAGCCATGAGTTATTTCTCGTGACTATACCTTCAACACGTTATATATTGGTTGAAGCATTGAGGTTTCCTATATCCTATGTCTATATTTTCCTATGAAAATCATTGTATGTAAACTGAGATTATTTCATAGCTCTTATGTCTGCACTCTCTCTAGAATTATTGTCCATGGAAACTAAGGTTAAAGTAAGCTATTCTACAAAGCAAGGAAATCTAATCTACAAAGCAAGTCAAGCAAAATCTCAACGACAATACACAAGAAAATTTATTCTTATTATTGTTTTGTTTAAAGTATATATTTTGACTATGCAATGACAAATGTATCGTACTAGATGTCATGTGACTTCACAATAGTTTAGGATTTGACATTATTCGGTAACATTATCCCTTGTTTGAGCACAATTTAGTGTTTTTTTATTAAGTAAATGATCAAGATTATGGGAGGTCACACTATCCTTACATTCCTATGGATTTTTGAAACTAAAAACGGGAAATTTATTGTGCACGAAATGGCACCCGACCACCCAAAAGAAAAAAAAATGAGGGTTTAGGAACCACTTAGGGCTTTAATCCCCACCCATTTGTTTGCAAGAAACTAGTTCATTTGTGTCTTTGAGATTAAGTCTTGTTCCCTGAATCTAATACAGAAAAGGGGAATGTGAGACAGGTTTGAGTACACATGCAACCCAACCTAAAGTGAATTACATAATACCCATAGAAGGTTTTGAAATATGCCTACATGTCTTTAGTGGTCAACATATTACAAAATATTTGAAGGTGAATAAAGTTGTAATATAAAAACCCCACAAAAGAACAATGATAATTGAATAAAGTATCTAACAAGGAAATCACTAACTAGCTTCATTTTTCCAAGATCCTGGAACCCAATTCCAGTTGACCTAACTAAAAATGATACTTTTAACTATAAAATAGCATTAATGCTATTTTATAGTTAAGAACATGTATATATAAATAGTTTTAGTCCTTCCCTTGATCCACCAAGCATGAACAACAAAAACAAATCCTTACTCTATGTCTCAATGTTACCAACAATCCATTCTATTGGGAAAATTCCAATGCCCATACAATCCATTTCTAATCCAATCTTCAATCCTAATTCATACAAATCATTTTAGTGCAAGTTATCATATACAAATATGTACTACTATATTTACCCAAAACCATAGGGGATTCATCTTATTATCCAATATCTTATCACGTTCATTTAGAAAGCGGAGTTTTTAAATTATGAAAAATGAGGTCAATATATTGTAGGTATTAGGGGGCAGGGAGTGGGTTATGTGGTGTTTATAGGTATTGGGGAGTATAAAAAGGGGTATCTAGTAAAAACAAGGAATATCTTGTAATAATAGGGTATTTTTAATTGGAACTATGTATTAGGAGGGTGCTCAACAAAAGGATTTTGAGAGTTATTTATCAGTATCTAGTGAAATTAGAGAATTCTTTAATATCCCATGAACGAAAAAGCTATGGCATAGTTTCCGTGAGTGAACACCTCATTCCCAAAACCCAGTTGTGTGCAATACATAGGATTCTTTTAAAATATACTAAACAATTAAACTTAATTAGATGTTGCAATGGCAATTTTTAAGTAAATTTTCTTCTTGATGCACCGATGTGTAGCATATAATCCTATCTTGCAATTTTGCATACTATGACCTCTCTAGTTTGCAATGTCAAATACAAGAATTCTAGAAGGAAGGCGAGGAGTATCAAAAAAATTGTGATGTAGTGATTTGTTTGAGAGTTAACACATTAGTTTCAAAGTCTATGAGTTCGTAGTCTAGGTAAGAATGCAATTGATAGAGCTAATATGTTAGACATCATACATCGACCACCCTATCAATATGGAAACCTTAGCCACCCTTCTTAACAATGGTTGCATCATGACCATAAGTGGCCTTATAAGACCTATAACAAAATAACCGGAATAACCCTAGTGGCTCTGTGGACAGAGCATGGAAGTACATAATCATGCTCATCCTTGAAGAACATGATCTAGAAGGCTACATCAAACAAGAGGTCAAGGATCCATAGGGAGATGAAGCAAAGGCCAAGCAAAAGAAGGATATGATCAAATCCAAAAGGATCATTGATAACTCCATAAAGGATCATTTGATTCCTCAAGTATCATCAAATAATACTCCGAAAGAAATGCCCCATGCTCTGACAAGTCTGTTTGAAGAAAAGAAAATCAACAGAAGAATGAGATTAATAAAACAACTCAAGTGAGTGAAGATTCAAAAGGTAGAAACTATGAAGTCATACTTCACAAGAGAGTCTGAGATCAAAGAAGAATTGGAGGCAGAAGTTGTGATGACCACCTTGAATGGTCTCCCAAGGGATTAGGAATATTTCATCGAAGGTATATGTGCTATAATAAAGCTCACCAACTTCGGCATACTTTTGGAAGAATGTGTGCAAGAAGAAGGAAGAATAGGCAATAGAGAACAAAAGATAAATGATGATGAATATAAAAGCCTTGGAAGCTCATGCAAAGAAAGGAGCAAACACGAGAAACGATCATGATCAATCTCCCAAAATAAATCAAACGTTTCAAAGAAAGTGAAGAGCAAAAAGAGACTCCTTATATTTTGAATGCTTCCTATGTCACAAGATGGGACACATTGCAAGAAATTGTCCACTCAAAGCATAACAATTCAAGAAGGGTGAAGAAGTTCCATTCACATGCAATTGAAGACGATGATGAAGATAAAGAAAAGAAAAATGAAGATGAAGACTCCAATGAAGAATATATTTTGATTTCAACCCTTACTGGATTAGTCTCTCATGGAAGTGACACTTGGCTCAGAGACAGTGGATCTTCCATACATATGACAGTTTATAAATACTATTTTCAATGTCTTGTACAAAAAGACTCTCCTTACAAAGTCAACCTTGGAGGTGACTATTAATATCCCATCAAATGAATGGGAGAATCCTTTTACAAGTTAGACTAAGGGAAGTCTACGAAGATGAAGGAATTCTTATATGTCCCAGGATTGAAGAATAAGCTACTTTCTATATCATCTCTAGATAAGAAGGACTTCAAAGTTGCTTTTGTAGATGGAGATGTCCTCATGTGGAAAAAGGGAAAGATAATAGATGATGCAGTTGTGATTGGTGAAGAAGGAGGAAGAATTTGATAGGTAGAAGGACATACAGACTCATCTCTAACAGCAAGTACCATCAACCCACGTGAACTATGGAATATGATACTTTGTCATGTGAACTACAAATCCCTAACAATTGTGAGCGAGGTAGTCACAGGTTCGCCAGAGATTCAAATCAACCATGAAGGAGTTTGCAAAGGATATGCTCAAGGGAAGAATACCAAGAACCCATTTCCAAGTTGCAACAATAAAGCAAAAGGGAACTTGGACATTGTTCATTGAGATGTATCTGGTCCACTGTACGTCAGGAGTTATGTTTATTATGTTTCTTTTATAGATGACTATTCCGTAAAAATGGATTTACTTATTAAAAGGAAAATTTGAAGTATTTGTGAGATTCAAATAATTCAAGGCTCTTATGGAGAACTTATTTGAAAATAAGATGAAGACCTTGAGATCCGACAATGGAGGAGAACTCACTTCAAATGAATTCAAAGATTTCTACAAAGAAGCTGGGATGAAGAGGGAGCTCACCACACCCTATAATCCTCAACAAAATGAAGTAGTAGAAAGGAAGAATAGAACCATTATGGAAGTTGTGAAAGCCATGATTCATGATCAAGACACTACTATATTTACCCAAAAGCACAGGGGATTCATCTTATTAACCAATATCTTATCACCGTTCATTAAAAAAATGGAGTTTTTAAATTATGAAAATGAGTTCAATGTATTGTAGGTATGGGTATGGGGTGTTTATAGGTATTTGGGGGTATAAAAGGGGTTATCTTGTAAAAATAGGGTATCTTTAATTGGAACTATATATTGGGAGGGAGACTAAACAAAAGGTTTTTGGTAGGTATTTATCAATATCTAGTGAAATTAAGGTGTTCTTTAATATCCCATGAATGAAGACACTATGGCATAGCTTCCTTAGCTTCCTTGAGTGAACACCTCGTTCCCAAAACACACTTGTGTGCACTACATAGGATTCTTCTAAAATAGACTAAACATTTAAACTTAATTAGATGTTGCAATAGCAATTTTTAAATAAATTTTCTTCTTGATGCACCATGTGTAGCATATAGTCCTATCTTGCCATTTTACTTTAATTTTATATATTTACTATTAAATTAATTATTTAAGTATAAAATATATATATAATAGACTTTAAATTTAACAAAAAAAAATTGATATCATTCTTTTATTAATAATTTTAATACTTTCTTGCACTATTTTGAGTCACTAATCTCACTCATTAAGAAGAATTGATCTAAGAATAGTGGCATTTAATCCATCTAAAATGGATGGAAACCCGTTTGGACAACATCAAACCTACGCATTACTTCTTCTTCTTTTTTTTGTGTCTCCCCCCACTACAGCCAAGTTTCCAACAATAGGTGACCTAAGGAATTGAACCCCTCAATTACAGGGAGAGCGTGATTATCGTTTGAATCAGGTCGTCTCAATGATATTGTCCACCCAAGCACATATTTATAACATTGGTCTCCACATCGTTTTGGCATATCTTCTCCTCGCAGGTTTTTTGTAATCGCTCATATCTTCTCCTCGGAGCTTTCCTTTACATCGTCTTGCCATATCTTCTCCTCGGAGCTTTTCTTAGTTTTATGTTTTTGTTGTTCCCGGGATCTTTTCTTCGTTTTGGGTTCTTTGCTCTTCGAAGCTTTTCTTCGTTTTAGGTTTTTGTTCTTTTGAAACAGAAAGAGATTTCAGACTCTATCTGCAGGAACAGATCTGCGGTTTTCATTGTAAGTAAATTCATTCAATGGAAACGTCC
>LPNX011192612.1:127757-138523 GCA_001517045.1 Pseudotsuga menziesii
AAATTGCAAGTTTGGAGCCGCATGATCAAGCCAGAACGATTGCTAGAGGATTTGTTACCTTATATGGATAAAGGCCCCATGGAATTTAGTCATTCAAGGAGGAGGGTCGCATCAAATGTTAATGAAACTCATGAACAAGTAGAAGGAAATGCATCGTCTTCCTCTGCTTCTTTGGACATCAAACAAGATAACCCTGTACTGCAAGTAGAAGGAAATGTTTCGTCTGCCTCTGCTTCTTTGGCTTCTTTGGACATCAAAGAAGATGATCAAGAAAAAGTAGTGAAACCTCATGACTACCCAATTCTCCCGGACGAGCCACAAGGTGATAGAGTGGATATTTGTCGAGTAGCTGTCCGTTTCCCTGATGGCAAGAGACTACAGAGGAGGTTTCTGCATACTGATTCACTACAGTTACTTTGGTCCTTCTGTTGCAATCAAGTCAAAGAAGCTGCAGATGGCCGGCAATTTAGATTGGCACGCGCAATTCCTGGTGCAACAACGGGAACATTAGAGTATGATAGTGACTTGAGCTTTGGAGAGTCTGGACTTTCCAATTCTCTTATTTCCATGACCTGGGAATGAGATTTGGATATTTTGCGTGCATTGTAATTACTTGTAATTCTTACAGCCTTTGAATTTTTTTTTTCTATTTATTCTCCGAAAGTATCAATTTTTTCATCTACAGTATTGCTTATGGATTTCACCAAGAAAAAATCTAAAACATAAGGTTCTCTATTTATTAAAATTGTCTCGAGTTATAAAATTCCGACGTCATGATCGATCTGGGAGAGTGGTTAGTTGTTATGGTATTGGAGACTTGTAACCTAATAAATTAAACTTGAGGAGTTTTTTCATCAGGCAAAATGCTTACAACTAAGAAAAAATTACAGGTTTTTTTCGTTCTATCAAACAAAGCATAAACATTTTGTATATAGATCATGATTATCTTCTCTGTATTTGAATCTGCTTACTTCTCATAAATATTATAGCATTTTATATGGATTATGAGTATTTCAAATATGCTTGTTTCTCATACAGATTATGAATTTTTTAAGAATGTAATTCTCCATGTAATTATAAATAATATGATTACAATTTTTTTTATAATTAAAGTTAGTGTATTTTAATATATTTATAACAATAATTTAGACTTAATTTGTAAAATCTTTCATATATATTTATATCTATATAATATTTACAAATTGAAAACAAATATATTTATATTTTTAGAATCAAATAATTCTTAAACATTGTATTTTTAATATGGTTTAAACACATTATATTTTGATAAATATTATGAACATTTTAATTATATATATATATATATATCTGAAGTTGGGAGACATTGTAGGTGCAATTTAATTTTTGCAATATCCATGCATGTTATGAAAAAGCAAATCCAGATGGGAAAACATTGTGTACTCGATTTTCATATAAAGTGTACACAATATGAATATAACAAGTACTCCATTTTTGCATAAGGCATACTTGATATATACACATCAAGATGAATGATGAAGCCATTTCCTTCATTTTTTTTGGGTTTAAATGATTTCAATTGTATTGATTTAAATGATTTTGTGTTAATGAATGTGTTATAATAATCTACAACAAATAATTTAGGATAATATTGACTTGTTATATAAAGATAAGTTGTATGCTTTCAAAATGAAGAGTTGTGATAAGGTTATAAATAATCTTAATGCTTGCAATGACTTGCTTAATCAAATCAAAGTCATGGTCATGAAGTACTAAACAATATGTAATGCATATCCTTGTTATGTGAGGCATGTGTGCATCGAAAGAGAAAAAGGGTTTAAGTTTCCTTGAGTAACAACTATGATCAAGAGTTTCTTGAGTTAGTGCACTCTTATAATCATGGGCTTGTGGGTATTGTCTCCATTGGAGGGCCTCATTTTTTTATCACATTAATTCATGACTTTTCACTAAAGTCGTGGGTTTACTTCATGAGGAAGGAAAGTGATGCACTTGAAGTTCATAAGATATTTATATCCTTTGTTGCAAGCCAAAGTAAGAAAAAGGAAAATGTTTTAAGAAGCAACAAGAGTGATGAGTATGGTTCTAATAAGATATAGTTGCTATGCAAATCTTGGAGTTTTGCAATGTAGAATAGCATGCCACATACTCTTGAGCAAATTGGTTTTTCTAAGATGTTGATATGAACCTTAATCGAGGAACAATGGAGCATGAAAGTGTATGTTGGTTCAAGCAATAAAATTTGAGTTGAAGTGGTTGTCAAAGAAAAATATATGACCAATAATTCATTTGTTGGGCGATAAGGCAGTAATGAAAGAGTCTTGCAGTGGAGAGAATACTTTTGTTCCACATGTCAAGGCTCCTCGGTGTGAGGCTTACCATTGCTTCAAAATTCAGAATGAACTCTTGAGAAGGTTGTGGTCAATTAGAACAAACTCCTCAGTTTAAATGAATAGTGGCTTCTATCATAAGCAACAATATATAATACCGTGTTTTGTTGTGGAGTTTGAAAATCAAGCATTTGTGTCATTTTAATGTATTGCCTTTACCTTTAATCATTGTTTTGTTTCCATTTAGGATTATGTACAAGAATAATTTGTTCTCTGAGTTTAGACTGGCTACAAATAGTAAAATTAATAACTATGTTTGTACACCGATTTAAAATGAATGTTTCAGTTTTTTTTTTTAAGCTTTTTGAAGTTATCACATGCTAGGGTTTACCCTATAAATAAAATACTTTTCTTGTGTTTTCCAACACGTTTATAAACCTTTACATTTTCTTCTTTAACGTCTATCTTGATACTTTAACATTTTTTTAAAGGCTCGTAGTTAGTTGGTGCTTTCTTTAAACCAGTTAGGGTTTCGCCTTCATGGTTTATTCAGTGCGACTCTCGTAATTAAATAAATGTTCAATAAAACTTCGTAGGAATCCGTCCATCTAAATGCTTGATTGTGATTAATGATTGTCCAGTAACGGTTTTCTAGGTTTACATAGTATTTTGTTCGTTTCCGTGTACATAATTTAAAATACTTTTGTTCAAGCTTTATAATCCCACTTGATATACAACATTACTACATTTTCGACTTCTATAACGAGATAACAAATAGGCTAGAAATAAATTTAGGGTTGCAAGTAAACAATTTATAAAAAAATATAGGTTGGTTACATTAGTGTTGTTAGTGGTAACCTTAACCCTCAGTTTACACATAAATGAAAGAGAAGCACATTATTCTTTTAGTATTAAAGTAAGATGGATATTCATGATTCCTTTTACTGCTGAATATGAAGAGTATAATCCTTACAACCTACAACTTTTCCATGTAGTAGATAAAACTTACATAAGTAAAGCAATTGATTTTAGAGTCCGGTACATATCTGGAAGTGATAGTTGTAATAGTCTCACACCACCCTGCCTTAGAAACTTGTAGCAGTTCTTCACCTGCTTAGTTTCACCCCCTTTCCCAGACCTTCGCGTTTAAAGTAGTTTCACCTCAACCTCAAGTTGTCACCAGTATTAGCAGGAATAAATCATTTCAGAACCTGGCATTCTCATATGCCTCACTGGCAGTTTTGTGAAACAGATGCTAACATCAACATGATGTTCTCTGGAAGCCCTGTACTTTTCAATAATTTCCCATAGAGCCTTCACCCAAGGTGATCTCTGGAAGCTCTCTTCAAACAAAAAATCCCCCCTTTTTCTTGTCTTGCCTAGGACTTTTATAACAAATAACTGATTCCTAAATACTAGCCACTTGTCTCATTAGAGAATGTTGGAGGTTTAATAACTGTTTTAAACCTAAATTTATGTCCATTTTTGTTCAACTATTACAACTTCCAATTCCCAAAAGTATATAAAATTTAACTTCTTTTTTTAAAGTAAATAACAATAATAATAACATCAAAAGTAATTAGGGGCATTACTATGGTGGTCAAAGTTTCTTTATTTATGCACTATTGTTCTCTATTATCATGGAGAATAATCCTTGCTGGGAGTGTCTATGCAAATGAAACATTACGGATGAAATATTTTTTGAATCGATTTCATAGATGATTTCGATAATTGTTGGGCAACAATATTTGAGTCGTGGATTGCATAGATTGCATTTCATTATGTCATTTTCTTTCTCAAAAGTGCATTCTACATTATGTTAATGTTTTCTTGTTGTTTCAAGTTCACAATATGTGTAATCCAATGAATTGTGGACCATTGGATTATTGCATTTGTTGCAGATTCAATTAGGTGGAGGTGCAAATACATTTTTTTTCTTTTTGCAAGACTTGTACCTGCATACACTAATTGTATTTACTATTTGGTATAGTCTTTTATGGAAAAAAGAAATAGAATAAATACATAAATACTATTAACAAATGAGGAAAAACAGTAAAATGGAGATGCAAATACATTTTTTGTTTCAGCAAAACTTGTACATGTATCAACTAATTCAGTTCACTACATTGTTTAATTTTTCATGAAAAAACATAATAAAAAGTATAAATGATAAAGCAATAGAAGTGACTAGCTACCTAAGTCTTTCACTGGAAAATTCAAAGCAATTTTTTTTTACGAGCCAGATGTACAGTTGTGGTAGTGGTTGTTGATGAAGAATACGTTCTTAGTTAAGAGGGAGTGTTAAATAAATGTAACTTTGAAAGATATTCTATTGTACTTTTATTGTATTCCTCCTTCGGAGATGTTATTCCTTCGTTTGGAGATTTCCTTTGTGTAATTGATCATGTAAAAGTCATGAGGTAAAACCTTCGTTGTAAGTCGGGGAAATAGTACCCACAAAAGTATTTTATAAATTTTATTTTGAGTCTCCCTAGATAGTTCACCCCTAATTAGAGAACATGGTTGGCCTAGTTAGTTATTTGAGTCACTCACCTAATGAATTGTAATGTTCCGCTTTTATAAAAAGGAAATAACTGAGGACTAATAGCACTAGGAGAAGAAAGTTACATCAATTCAGTATTACTAATTCATCAGTGTAGTAAGAAGGCCATAAGAGTTCATATCATAAAGCATGCAGAGCACGTAGGCCTTATTTTAGTGTTAAAGTCAACATGAAATTAGAATTGCATGCATGCAAAAGTGAAGCATAAACCATAAAAGTGACATGCAAAACCTAAAAGTAAATGTTATTCTATGTAAGAAGGGTTATTGGACAAAAGAGATATCTATTGTTATTGTTGATTGATTTTGAAGTTTCGAGTAGCAGCACAGCGTGCAGCCGGGGCAGTTGGGGTTGGAGACGGTGTCTTCAGCTAGTGAGGGTTCGGTAGTGAGATATCTGCCCTAGTATCTTATTGGGATAGATCATAAAGGTTTATCCATTGCATCCATCATATACCACAGTACTCAGAGATCCAGCACATTCTGTAGGGTTAATAGCAAATCAACATTTGCAGCCAGAAGTAACAGGGAAAACAAAGAAGGATTCGCTTGGAACACAAAACTCAGTCTTTCCTCCGCATGTCAGCTTCCTCTTTCTCAGCAGGCCTATCCTACGGTATGCAGTGATTATAAGCCACAGTTTGCTCACCTAGAGAAACTATCATCCAAACATATCAGTTGGGGGCGTGAGCAGCAGAACTGCTAATCAATTTGCTAGGGCACTTAGAGGCATCCAAACCTTCGCATGTGCTAGACCATCTCTCTGGCATTAGTAGATGGATAATCTTAGAAAGTTTCAACCTCAAGAGACCTCTCCTCCTACAAAAATGTCACCTTTAGTCTGGAGGGTTTTTATGGTACTACATGGCAGTAACACGAGAGGAAAAGAGCATTATTAGACAACCCATCCAGATCCTTATGCATGCAGGCCTTGTTTTAGTGTTAAAGTCAACATGAAATTAGAATTGCATACATGCAAAAATGAAGCATAAACCCTAAAAGTGACATGAAAACCCTATGAGCACACGCTATTCTATTTAAGAATCGTTATTGGAAAAAAAGAGATATCTATTGTTATTGCTGGTTGATTTTGGAATTTCGAGCAGTAGCACAGCGTGCAACCGGGGCTGTTGGGGTTGGAGACGATGTCTTCAACTAGCAAGGCTTCAGCAGTGAGATATCTGCCCTAGTATCCTATTGGGATAGATCATATAGGTTTATCCATTGCATCCATCATATAGTACTGTACGTGGAGATCTAGCACATTCCGTAGGGTTACTATCAGATCCATGTTTGCAGCTGGAACTAAAACGGAAAACACAGAAGGATTCGTTGGGACCACAAAACCCAGTGATTCCTCCACATGTCAGCTTCCTCTTTCTCAACAGGACTATCCTACGGTATGTAGTGATTATCAGCCATCAGTTTGCTCACCTAGAGTAGCTATTAGCCAAACAGATCACTTGGGGGCGTCAGCAGCAGAACTGCTAATCAATTCGCTAGAGCACTTAGAGGCAGCCAAACCTCCACATGTGCTATACCATCTCTGTGGTATCAGCAGATGGACAAGCTCAAAAAGTTTCAACACGAATGGACCTCTCCTCCTACAAAAACGTCACCTTTAGTCTGTAGGGTTTTTATGGTACTACGGGGCGGTAACAAGGGAGGAAAAGAGAATTATTAGACCACCCATCCAAATCCTTATGCATGCATCTCTCTCTGGAGTCATTATCAGCCAAAATATCATTGGTAAGTGTTAATTTCTCTCTGCAAAACACTGACCCAAATTCAGCTATATTTTTAGGGTATTTTGCATGGCGAGTTTGCATGCATAGTTATTTTTCAAATTTGTATGAGATCGAGTGTGCGAGTCAGCATTATCATAGAACATTAGACAATATCAGTATTTGGGATATTACAGTGGTATTATAGCATGTTCCTTTCCAACTGTGGGCATGCAAAATTGTAAATGAATTTAGAAGAACCATACAACATTACTTACTGGAGACAGAGGTTTAGAAACAGTGATAGAGGAGAAGAGGAGTTGGGGAACAAAGAGTATCAGTTTGCAAAGGTCAAAGGAACAATGGTCGATGATGATAAAACAACTTCCAATAGTCTCATATCAGCCATAGAATAACTCACTACTCGGCAAAAATAAATGATGAGTACCTTCAGGCAAATGACAGAGAAAACTTGGCCCACCCCACACAGTCCCTTGTTTCCCAATAGTGATAGGGTATCCACCAGTGGTAGTGGGGATCACTTAGATACCAACATGTAGATCCATATGCATATATACAACAAGCCTTCTCAACCTACATTGTCTCAATTCTTAGATAACCCAGCTGCAGTGCCTCTAGCACAAGTAGAACCAGAAGAATCCATGAGTGGCTATCTGATAGAGTATAGAGCCTTAGGAGATGACTTCCATTGAGCCATGACCTTCGCTGACTTCTACCAATTTAAAAGCAAGAACAAACCCAGAGCTTGCAATAGGCATTCACCCAGAACTATGAAATATAGTGCATGAGAGGGAAACTGACTATCCCTAACATTGAGGGTACCCAGGGTGGCAAAGCTCGAAATTGGGTGCATAATTTGGATACATACTTCCAGCTCAACCTTATGATTGAGACAGATGCCATTAAATTAGAAACCTTGCATTTGGATGGAGAATCCCATGAGTGGTGGTACCATGGGTTAGTGACATTAGGTCACAATACCATCACATCGTACCCAGATTTTACACAGAGGCTAATTGAGTGGTTTGATCTGAAGGACCATGAGGTACACTTTAGAGAGTTGGCATAGCTATAGCAGACAGGTAGTGTAGATGCATTTATTTCATAGTTTCAGAGGATAACATTACATGATGAGGATGTGCATGAGGAGATAACACTAGAGCCATCATGTGAGTCTAGTGACACCAGCACACCCGATAGTCGGATTTTGGAGAAGCTGTGTGATGAGTTGGAGTTGGTACACTCTTTATCACCTACAGCAGGATTCGAGACAGTTATGACAAGTGAAATACATGAGGTGCAAGGCAATGAGCACAGCAGTCGAGACAGTGAGCAGTCACACATGGAGGTTAGTACAACGAGATGTTGAGGTTACAGTTCTTTGAGTTGTATGTATCGAGTCAGTAGTCATGATTTCTAGTATTGAACAACAGTTAGATTCCTTTATGGGGCAGCAGGAGAAACATACTTTTGCATTTCAAAGCAGTCCTCTTAAGGAGTACATAGACAGGGCTTGCAGTATCTTGAGTCCACATTTTCATAATGGCAGATGGTTTTTACTGGACAAGCTGTGTGATGAGTTGGATTTGGTACACTCTTTATCACCTACAGCAGGAGTCGAGACAGTTATGACATGCGAAATACATGAGGTGCAAGGCAATGAGCACAGCAGTCGAGGCAGTGAGCAGTCACACATGGAGGTTAGTACAACGAGATGTTGAGGTTACAGTTCTTTGAGTTGTATGTATCGAGTCAGTAGTCATGATTTCTAGTATTGAACAACAGTTAGATTCCTTTATGGGGCAGTAGGAGAAACATACTATTGCATTTCAAAGCAGTCCTCTTAAGGAGTACATAGACAGGGCTTGCAGTATCTTGAGTCCACATTTTCATAATGGCAGATGGTTTTTACTGGTTTTCCAGGATCGAGAAATTGACCAGCAGTATATGAGCATTCCAGTTGAAATTAGAAGGGTAGAATGTCATCTTGGTAGGATTATTTCTTGTGATGGTGCCTATGGACAAGGTACTTCTCGGGGGTTGGATTAGAGAGAGATTAAGAGTTGGTGTCTTATTGAGTGGGCGATTCTTGGGAAGACTTTCCTATCCAAGGGTATAGTCCCACAAGATCCTTCAGATATTCGGGATGAAATATGGACAAGTTTGGATTGGGATGCAGGTGGAAGACCTCATGAGGGATGGATACAGTGTTTACTGATGGCATTACTTGAGAGTCTACATGATGCTCCTTGTGTCGATACTATGCAGGGTAGCGGTGGATGCATTTTGAACTCTAAAATTCTTATATTTTTGGGACCCTGGGATTACAATGACTGAGAGTTTAGTGATTTCTAGAGGATGCTTTCAAGAGGTCTTTGGTGATGGTAGCGTGCAATGTAAGTTTTTGAGCAGAGGGTTCTACAAATATCCTAGAATAATTTGGGACCCTAGGATCATCCCTAGATTCAGTTGGTTCAGTTTATTGATTGTGGATTTGCGTTGGCATTGCTTGAGGACAAGCAATCTTTGGCGAGGGAGGACTATAATGTTCCGTTTTTATAAAAAGGAAATAACTGAGGAATAATAGCACTAGGAATGGAAAGGTACATCAATTCAGTATTATTAATTCATCAGTGTAGTAAGAAGGCCATAAGAGTTCATATCATAAAGCATTCGGAGCATGCAGGCCTTATTTTAGTGTTAAAGTCAACATGAAATTAGAATTGCATGCATGCAAAAGAGAAGCGTAAACCCTAAAAGTGACATGAAAACCCTAAAAGTACATGCTATTCTGTTTAAGAAGGGTTATTGGACAAAAGAGATATCTATTGTTATTGTTGATTGATTTTGGAGTTTCGAGGAGTAGCACAGCGTGCAGCTAGGGCAGTTGGGGTTGGAGACGGTGTCTTCAACTAGCGAGGGTTCGATAGTGAGATATCTGCCCTAGTCTATTATTGGTATATATCATACATGTTTATCCATTGCATCCATCATATACTACAGTAATCAGAGATCCAACACATTCAAAGGGTTATTAGTGGATCCACGTTTGCAGCCGGAAGTAACACGAAAAACATAGAAGGATTCGCTAGGACCACAAAACCAATTATTTCCTCCGCATGTCAACTTTATCTTTCTCAGCACGCCTATCCTATGGTATGCAGTGATTATCAGCCATTAGTTTTCTCACCTAGAGCACCTATCAGCCAAACAGATCAGTTAGGGGCGTGAGCAGCAGAACTGCTAATCAATTTGCTAGGACACTTAGAGGCAGCCAAACCTCCACATGTGCCAGACCATCTCTCCAGCATCAGTAGATGGACAAGCTCAGAAAGTGTCATCCCGAACAGACCTCTCCTCCTACAAAAACGTCATGTTCAGTCTCGAGGGTTTTTATGGTACTACGGGGCGGTAACACCAGAGGAAAAGAGCATTATTGGACCACCCATCTAGATCCTTATGCATGCGACTATCTATGGGGTCATTATCAGCCAAAATATCAGTGGTAAGTGTTAATTTCTCTCTGCAAAACCCTAACCCTAATTTAGCTATATTTTAGGGAATTTTTGCATGGCGAGTTGGCATGCACACTTATTTTGCAAATTTGTATGAGATTGAGTGTGTGAGTCATCAATATCATAGAACATTAGAGAATATCAGTATTTGGGATATTACATGAATATAAATAGGTGGGCTGGCTCTCTCATTCACACACACTTTCACTCAAGCATTGCGCAAGAGAGAGAGAGAGAGAGAGAGAGAGAGAGAGAGAGAGAGAGAGAGAGATTAAGGAGTATGTTGTAGAAATGGAACTCTATTCTTCTTATTAGTATTTTACACTGTACTTGGTAAAATTCTATATAGGGTAATTTTTTCTTGGCAATCTTCCCCATGACGGTTTCCTAGGATAATTCTGTGTGTGTTTTTTTTGTGGTTGTGCTTGTATTTCTTTCATTGATATTTTGCTTATGGTTATGATTTTATGATGCTAAATTTTTTTATATATTGTATAACCATTAAAATTATAAAAGTAAACCCCTAACCCCCTCCCCACCCCAATTACATTTCAAAAATAATAACAAAAATTTAAAAACCCCCTAACCCTAATATCAACATTATATATATATATATC
>LPNX011192618.1:0-15977 GCA_001517045.1 Pseudotsuga menziesii
CCTGAAAGGAAAAAAGAGAACTTATCTAGACCTGCTATACCAGTTAGGGAAACCCTACCTTAAGAGATCTAAGCTACTTGCATGTTGGAACCAGCTTAGAGGGATCCATATTGAAACCAGGAATGGTTCGGGTCATGGTTGGGTGGAACGTGGTAGTTCCCAAGTGAATCGGTTATCTAATACAGAGGTCAGATCTGCACATGAATTGTTAATACTGGTTATTTGAGTGTGCATGTTTCAGCCATTATAGGAGCTGAAATTTATAGGTATGAGATCCTGGACTGCCTATTTCATTTTCTATAACAAATGCTGGATAAATTAGGCAAATGATTACATGATAGATTCTAACCCTATGTGTTTGTTTTCTATTTTAAATCTTCTAAGGTTTATATTTTAAATTATAACCCTAGGATGTAATTTATTTCCTATGCTAGATTTATCCAGGGTTTGTTCATCTAGTTCACTTATGTAAATTTAATTCATGTATAAATATCCATCAAGGGTTTTGCACTTTAGTTTTACTTATGTATTATATTTTACTGTTTCAAAATGTGCTTCCTACAAACTAGGTTTTATTTTAGATCTATTACGTAGTTGTTTATGAGACTACATACTCTACTAACAGATTTCATTTGTCAGCAATGCCATGTTTAATTAAATACTAGTTCATATCTAAAGCTTCATTTAAAAACTAGATTAACATTATCTAATTATAATAAACAATAAACTAACCAGTGTATATATATATATATAAACATTTATAAAATAGAAATATAAATCCAAGCTACCAACACATTAGTTACGACTTAATAAAAATTATGAATATCCCATACTAAATCTATGTTAAGAATCAGCGTTCAAGGTCTGTACATTTAAACATCCTGCCATTAACCAAATATTTTCCATTAACTAAGTATTACCTTAAAACTAATTAACAAACCAAGTAAATTGAAACCCTATATGGTCCATGATTTATAAATAATTATACTAATACTTTTTACAAAATCATAAACAGTAATACCATTGCCAACGTTATAAACCATGGCATAAATGTACAAATTCAATCCATCTAAGAATATCATAATCTACTCTAGCATAGATCCATTTTAAACTCGGATCTATCAAGCACCGAGAGTGATCCAATTTCTTGAGATGTACATTTTTATACCATTTGGATCTCTCTCTATACTTGATAGATTTGGGTTTAAAATGGATCTATGCTAGTTATTATTTTTTATATTTTTTATTTAAGTCTATATGTAATTTGTATTTTTCATTATTATTATTAATTTTTTTTTTATGTCGACTAGCATAATGTGACTAACGTGACACGATCTCCCACATACTGTGCTGGAGAGCACCGAGCTAATAAGAATCGTACTCCATAAATTTCAAAGCCCAACATAAATAAAAACCACGTTAATTATTTCATACACATAAATCATTTAATAAACAAGCATTTGCATCGAGGTCGTAGGAACGAATCCTGTAGACACCCATTTTCCAATTCGCATACATAAAATATGATGCCCTTTACATTAAAAACCACCATAACATTAATACGGAGTAATCAATTTACAACAACCATATAAAAAATAACCAACGCATCATTACTATATTAAATTAAGAATTATGTAAGTGCAACAAGGTCGCATGATCGAATCCTGTGGACACTCAGACTGCCCAAATCGCGACCATTACAAATAATAAACCCTCAATACCGTAAACAACCTAGGGTCAACACTTGTAGGGTCCTAAATATTTTATAAAGCCACGGTGTATCAACTACACACAAAGCTGTAAACCCAACTTAAAATCATTACACAGTGGTCGTAAGACCTTTACAAATACTTACGTTGTAAATCCATGGTCACAGACCATAAATAAAATTCACAGTAAATTAAATACACTATTTTATGCCCTGTCAATGAACCACTCACAGCAACCATTTGCCACACAGGGTTTACACCCACGACCTTCCTTAGCATTTCATTTACACATTAAAAACACCAAGTGTAAGTCTAAATCTATTCATTATCATAGCCATAATGGTGGGTGCCAAGACCATTCATGGCGTGGCCCCAAAAGCCATCAACGCTGACTGTTTAAATCATCCAAGTATCTAATACAACCAACGTAAGCGAATGACACATAAAACACATAAACAGTAACCATAGAATGCAACGCTGCATTATAGTAAACATCAATGCAACACAAGTTTATATACACAGTAATTTGAAACCAAAATCAAGATACGCAGTCATTCCTCTGGCCATTGCACCATTGCAAGAAATGGTGCTTCCACTGTTTACATAATATAGATCAAAACCACGAATTTAAAAATTACATGCAGAGCTTGTCAAAGGAACCAAGTTTCTCTTCACGGCTAAAACCATGATTTTAAATTACATTCCATTACAATTAAACTCACACCTGAAATCCATCGAAAACCCCACTGTCAAACCCCAAAAGGAAACACATCCTTTGGATCTAGAACTCAAGCAAACCCCAACCAGTGACGAGATAAAACTCAGTATCAACCATGAAATCCAAGAGAGGAAAAGTATAAACTTGTTAACAGGCTTACCGTAAAGGAATGGCCTTGTCACGACTTGTTTGCAAAGCTACGAACCATGCCTCTCCTCGGAATCCCTGTAACTTGCAACCACAGTAAGACAATGACAATGAGAAGTATGAAATTGTGGAGTAAGCTACCAACAAACAACAAATGCTGTAAAAACCACAACGTTTCCATACTTGTCATCCAAACGAAAGTCATATCCACCATACTGCGCAGGAGCAAAGGGTAAGTAGTGAGCTGCGAAATGACCAAGCCCATCATGAGCCAAGCCCTAAGTCTTGGCTGCCACACACTCCAATGCACATTAGTGGTGCTAGCTTGTTGGCCATTATCAAAACCCAAACCCGCTTCCCTATTGTTCTCATGCATTGCATTATCGAATTCCTCCATGGTATGCAAAGTCTTAAACCCCTTTTGCATAGTTTAAAACTATGATATATTCACCACCCAAAGATTAATACAAGGCATAAGTGCTATATGTATCGCTTACCTTAGGTTTTAAAACTTAGGACCTTATGCATCAAACTATTTAGGCTCTAACCCTAAGACCATGGCATATGCAATATGCCATGGTATGTTGTATATACATAGACCAAGTTTTGTCTTAACCAACGATAGCAGAACCTGTAAAAGAATAAAATAGAAGTTTAAGTTAATTACTTATCGTAAAATAAACATGTAAATATAAATAGACTAAGGTATGAATAGTTGATAATAATTACCCCAAGAACAATAAATGCCATTAAAAATACCTTGTTGTATCATGCAATGATTGGTGTGGTATTGACCTTGTCAATACTACAAGTTTGTAAAGAACATTAATAAATAACTAGTAGGTGTCACTAGCAGCAAGTATGAACACTAGTGACCAAGCATTCAGTTTTCTGTAACAAGTTTATCATCACTAGGTGCACCTGCATGTAAACAGATTAAGAGTGCCTTAGTTCAATAGAACTAAGTAAGCCTGCTAGACAAGTAGAGACTATTACGTCTCATACAGTTACATGGGAGAACTAGTCCCGCCACTCCACCCACTTTGGTTCCAAAAACAAATTTAAGTTAGAATCAGGTATAAAATGTAAGCACATGTAAAATAATAATGAAGTATATAATCAAAGCATTTAATATACACATACATGCGTAACCATAAGAATAGCTTAAGTAAACGACATTTTGACAGCATAAGTAGAAACAGTAAACACAATAATAATCATAATTGAAGTAAGGAAGTAGGACGTAAGAACAGCTTACAGCAAATCAAGAGTATGATAGAGTATGACACATTCTGCAAGATAAATAATGTCCAGAATAGGTAGTGATTAACTAGCTTAATAAAAAAAAATTCAATTTTTAGGGACATTGCAAGTGGTATCAGAGCCCAGTTTCAACACTAAGAGACCAATGGGCATACGAAACATTCACTGCAAAGAAAATAAAGTATGTTGTAAATATGGTTAACTAACAAAACATTTTCCTCTTATTTAAAAATTGCAATTTACAGGAAACTTTTATAGAACAGTTCATATCATGAACACTGAAGAAGACGATAGCCAGCAAGGAAAGATGAACACCCCCACTGAGGAAGCAGAACTAGTGGTGGAATTGAATTCATATATTTTGAAAACCATACACAATCTTTAAGCATAATTGCACAGTTTTAGAGAAGCATTAGAGGAAATTTCAACTCAAAATGGGCCTTTTAAATTTTATTCAAATTCCATGTCATCATGTGTTAGCCAATGAAATTGCTTTAAATTTGAAATACTGTATAGGTCTTAAACACTTTTTTAATATAAATTTGGGGATAGGTATCATAAAAAAAACTACTTTTTTTGTTTGTATTTTTGACATATCTCTCTGTGTTTTTACTCAAATTTCGATCGGGAGAGCTCGTTGGATGCGGAATTAAATTCCGCATCCAAAGAGTACCCAGAAGGCATACTTTTAACGGACCCCACTACCCCAAAAACAAGAAATACCTGAAAAAATGAAATGATGATGTCATCATTCCATTTTTTCAGGTATTTCTTATTTTTGGGGTAGTGAGGTCTGTCAAAAGTATGCCGAGTGGGTACTCATTGGATGCGGAATTTAATTTGAGTAAAAACACAGGGAGATATGTCAAAAATACAAACAAAAAAGTATTTTTTTTTCTTTTCTTCCTCCAAAATTAATAAATATTATTTTATTATTTTAACTATTATTTTATTAGTTCATTTTAGGAGGCCCATTTTGAGTTGAAATTTCCTCTAATGATAGTTTGAATGAGAGAAACGAACAGGAAGCCATAAATGAAGCATTACTGAGAAATATTATGGGAGGAATCTTGTAGGGGAAACCCACTCATTCCACTAACAAGTCCAAAAGGGAACCTTACCATAAACAGGCTATCAGCCCAAGAGAAGAATAAAAAGAGGAATGTACCTATGAAGCTCCGGAAGGTGATCATCACAGCCCTTCCAGTGATGAATCTCTTTCTCCATGCAGGAAGAGACAAAGAAATGATGATAACCTACGGGGGGAGTTCAGAAAAATAAGAGCCCCGACGTATGAAGGTGAAACTAACACGGGGGAGAAAGTTGAAGAATGGTTGTTGGGTATGAACAAGTATTTCCGAGTACATAACTACTCAAGCGGGATGAAGGCTCGACTTTCCATCTATAACTTAAATGGGAAAGCAACGAGATGGTGGAGAGATTTGAAACACACCAAGAAAGATGAGCCAAGGAAGATATGGTGGAGTAACTTCCGCAAAATATTTCAAGAAAAAGATATGTCGAAAAGGTTCTTCGACATAAAAGTGAAAGAGTTTCACGAGCTACGTATGGGATCCATGACTATGGATGCTTTTATTAAAAGATTTCTAGATCTGTTACATTATGTACCATACATCAAGGAAGAAAAGGTAAAAATCCAGTATTTTTTAGGATGTCTTCCTCCCAACTTTCGGGAAATGATTAAGTTCGACACGGCTAAAACCTTGGATACCACATTGCACAAGGCTAGGCTCTATTATAAGCATGGGAAACTAAAGCAACAGAACATGAATAGAAACATAGACAATTCTAAGAACTTCTTTGATAACCACAAACCAGGGTTTAACCCACCCCGTACAGGAAACAAAACAACAATTTTCCAGCGAACAAAAACTTCAACAAATCAGGTACGAAACCATATGTACCAGCTCCAAATGCTAACAAGATGATGTATAACCATAAGAACTAAGCAGTAAACAGTAGTACGACATCATGAGTAAAATACATAAATAAGAATTATTGAAAGTAAAAGGACAGAACATAAGAACAACTTATGAGTAAACAGTGGTACATGTAGTGTACGATATATTTCCGCAAGTCAAATAATGTTCAGTATAGGTAGTATTTACTAGCCTAATAAAATTGTTTTTTATTTTTCAATTTTTGGGGACATTACAGATTTTATGGGCATTGTCCAAGATTAAACGAGAATGGGATAAATGTACTATCGAGATTTATTCTATGGGTGTCAGTCCAAAATTAATAATTAATAATTTCAAAAAAATTAAAAATAGCATAATTAACATGTGATAAGTACAGTTAGTGATAAATTTAAAAATTAAAATTAATCTTCAACTATTTGATATTAGATACAACTACTAGCTTAACTCCATCCATTATTAGATACAACTATTAGCTTAACTCCAATGATTCTAGAACTATTCGCTTAACTTCAATTTTAATCACAAATATATTGGATAACTATTAGCTTAACTATTAGATACAACCATTAGCTTAACTCTAACGATTCTACAACTATTAGCTTAACTTCAACTCTAATCACTTAATGCTTAGTCCAACTACATTTGGAATCTAGGACTCTAGCTAATGTGCACTCCTCTGTCATGGGAGCTTTTCCTTTTGCAGGATCCCTTGGGGGATCATTCTTCTCATCACCAGCTCTTGAACTGCTATCTCCGGCGGAAAACATCTTTAAGGCCTTCGGCTCTGTCTTCTGTGTTGATTCCCTGGTTAACATATCAGCCAAGCAATTTAAGTAACCTGGCTTATAAACAATTTCATAATCAAAAGAACTTAACCAAGAAAACCACTTCAAGATTCTACTAGAGTTTTCAGCCATTAAACTCTCATTCTTGAATATGCCGGGCATGATCTTCAAGTCTGTTCTGACGATGAACTTTACAGGTTTCAGGAACAGCTTGAAATGCATAACAGTCTTTTTTACAGCCAGAATTTCTTTATGGCTTGACGGGTAATTGAGTTCTGCTCCTTTAAACGCACCAGACCCATAACCACAGATATTTTCTTTACCATGAATGGCTTCTAATAGGACACCACCCCATGTAGATGAAGAGGCATATGTTTCAATGATGAGCTGGCCATTACTAGTAGGCAAAGAAAGGGGAGGTAGTTTGAGAACTCTTAACTTGATCTCCCGAACTGCATCAGACATTTATGCAGACCATCTTGGTGGATTTTTCTTTAGTCTCTGCTGTAGAACTTTAATATCTTCGGTCCTTTGTAGAAGGGCCGAATGTAATTCAAAGATCCTAAGAATCTTTGCAACTGTGTCTTGTCCAATATTTCATCAGGAAACTTATCAAAGCATGACAAGACATGATCTTGAAGGATTACCTGTCCTTTCTTAGTTTTGAACCCCAAGAATTCAATCTCTGTTTTGCCGATTTCCATCTTCGGCTCGGACAGAACTAACCCATGCTTATATACTAATTCGTAGAATTTCTGCAGATGCTTTAGGTGTTCCTGCAAACTGTGAGAATACCAACTGCGCCCACGGATCTGAACAGCGTACTAAGCTTCTCCACTTGAAATATGATCACGAATAATACCACATAACTCACGTTTTAACAAACGACTTATAACAGAGATTAACAAGATACACACAGAGAGGACAATAGTTATTATTACTGTAAGATGAATATACATTGGTGTTGACAGTTACAAACACTTGTAGATAGCCTTCAGATTGCAAAGGTCGGCACTACATAAACATACCACACCTAGATCAAGATTCTGATGAGATATTATACCAGAATGGCAAGCCTCAGAGCATACGTGCTTGATTTATAGACGCAAACTAATCACAGAAATTTCAAGAGGAGCATTATCTGATGTTATCTCCACTCGCTCTTGGACTCGATCTTAAGACAGAGATGTCTTCAAGCAATTCTGATGCGATCATTTAGCACGGAGCCATGACGCAGAGCATACTAAGCCTTTCAGACTTACAGACTCAGACTATGAAGCCGAGCGGACTACTTGCTCAAGACTCCAGACACTTCAGACTTGCAGAGCTCACTACTAGCTCAATGCGACTCAATGACCCAAATGACCCGATGATCTCAAATGAGCCCAAAGGGTCTTATTTATACAAACTCAGTCGGTCACCTGGTGACAACGAACTGGCACTTACCAGTCAAAAAGTAGATCCGGTTACCAAAACCTACACTACTAGGTCAAAACCGAATCATCCGGGGCGACAAGTGGGGACAGCCACTGTCATTATCTCGTCCCTTAACTGGCTAGAGGCATTACGAGGACCCAGAATCTTCTGTCATGGACGACAGACTCTCAACATAGTACAAAGTGGAGCATTAACTGGCCCACGTCAGTTTATTCCCTATACTATTACACAGACGAGCATTAATCCGTCCGTCGTCGGAAACAATGTCAGGCATCCCTGGCTGACTCAGGCTTCAGAGGGTCCACCACCGCTTTCAATCCCAGCCGTCTCTTCCTTGCAGCATAAGATCTATTTCAGAGTCATCAGAATCATACTCATGACGTCCGAATAGTACATCTTCGTCTAATTCTCTGTAAGGAACAGGAGATGGAGGTGGATACAGGAACTGGCCAAAACATCTTTCTAAATCAAATCCTTTAAATAAAGGATTCGGCTCGCATATAAACTCTCCTCTGAAATGCGATGTAACTTTATAGTCCAGTGGGATTTCTCTGGTAGTAACTCTGGACTCTATATGCTCTCCAGCAATGGATCTTTTGATAAACTTTTGCTGCACGTAGATCCTGTTGCCAAGTGGTTCATATGTTCCACTTTCATGGATCAGTCTAAACTTAAACCACTGAAAACACTGGTGAGCAATCTCAAGATCGGCTTTCATGTGCAGAATGAAGTTTGCACGCCAATTTTCCCAATCATTTCTTGGACAGAAAGTATCCAAGAAAACATCAGTCCACCCAGACCAGGTTTGGTTGTATGCTAAATCAGCGGGGTCTGCACAGATGATGATGCTGACTCTTTCTCTGCAGTATTGGAGAATAAGGTTGTATGATGTCCAGGTGAGACGGCCATCACACAGATCAACATATTTTTCTCCATTTTTATCCTCACCTATCCATAATTCTCTGCATTCAGAAATCTTCGGATATGCATCACTAAAGCTCTGGAATGCTTCTTTCTCCCATCGCTCTAGGATTTTCAACTTGCATGGCGAGCTGCAAGAATCTCTTTGCTTCATTGACTGAAGCATACTGCAAAGAATCGATTCGAACTTCTTTGGGGAAGGTATTGTCCCAAGGTAAGATGAACAATCCTTCTTTCTGGATCAGCTCTTCAGGTGTCTTCGGCGCACGAGCGATCCTTTCTTCTGCTGCAACTATTTCAGCAGTAGTTGGCTGGCTGCTACGGCTGTAGAGGCGATCATATACTTCTTTTCTCATTTGAGCCTCTATCATGGGAGCTTTTCCTTTTGCAGGATCCCTTGGGGGATCATTCTTCTCATCACCAGCTCCTGAACTGCTATCTCCGGCGGAAAACATCTTTAAGGCCTTCGGCTCTGTATTCTGTGCTGATTCCCTGGTTAACATATCAGCCAAGCAATTTAAGTAACCTGGCTTATAAACAATTTCATAATCAAAAGAACTTAACCAAGAAAACCACTTCAAGATTCTACTAGAGTTTTCAGCCATTAAACTCTCATTCTTGAATATGCCGGGCATGATCTTCAAGTCTGTTCTGACGATGAACTTTATAGGTTTAAGGAACAGCTTGAAATGCATAACAGTCTTTTTCACAGCCAGAATTTCTTTATGGCTTGATGGGTAATTGAGTTCTGCTCCTTTAAACGCACCAGACCCGTAACCACAAATATTTTCTTTACCATGAATGGCTTCTAACAGGACACCACCCCATGTAGACGAAGAGGCATCTGTTTCAATGATGAGTTGGCCATTACCAGTAGGCAAAGAAAGGGGAGGCAGTTTTAGAACTCTTAACTTGATCTCCCGAACTGCATCAGACATTTCTGCAGACCATCTTGGTGGATTTTTCTTTAGTCTCTGCTGCAAAACTTTAATATCTTCGGCCTATCCTTTGTAGAAGGGCTGAATGTAATTCAGAGATCCTAAGAATCTCTGCAACTGCGTCTTGTCCAAGATTTCATCAGGAAACTTATCAAATCATGACAAGACATGATCTTGAAGGATTACCTGTCCTTTCTTAATTTTGAACCCCAAGAATTCAATCTCTGTTTTTCCGATTTCCATCTTCGGCTCGGACAAAACTAACCCATGCTTATATACTAATTCGTAGAATTTCTGCAGATGCTTCAGGTGTTCCTGCAGACTGTGAGAGAAAATTAGTATATCATCAATATAAACCAATGCCCAATTATATTCTCTGAAAAAATATTCCATGCGCTTTTGGAATTCAGAAGGGGCATTGTTTATCCTGAATGGCAGCACTCTCCATTGATACTGACCTCTGGGTACCACGAATGTTGTCTTGTATCTATCTTCAGCTTTAATTCCGATATGGTAGAAACCAGATTTCATGTCGAACTTGCTGAAGATAACGCAGCCTGATATTCTCTGTAGGAGGCTAGCTTTATTGGGAAGAGGGTAGCGAACCTTTTGCAATGCAACATTCAGCGGTTTGTAATTGACCACTAACCGCGGCTTACCTATCTTCTACTCAGAATGTTTGTTAACAACAAACGCTCTACATGCCCATGGGCTCTTGGCTGGTTCTATCAAACCTTTCTGCAATAGTTCCTGGATTTCTGAATCACAGAACTGAACCTCTGATGGTGACATTAAAGCTGCTGAAGCTTTCATGGGTCTGATCTTCTGAGTAGGATCATAGGGCAGTGAGACGAAGTATTATTCTCTAGTCCAAAATGCATTTGGACTATCTGAGCAACAATATTTGCGAAGCTTCTCAGAAATCTCCTTAAGAGCTTTCTCACCATGCAATTCTGAGAAGATTAAACTGCGCTCCATTTTCATAAGATGAGCGGTGTTAGGGAACTATACAGGTGACGGCTCAGGAATAGGGCAAATGGAAGGAGCTTGAAAAGACAAAGGAAACCTAACAAACTTGTTATCGAATGTACAGATGAAGGTTTTCTTATGGTGGTTAACAAAATACGGGCTAACCTGATGAAGAAAGTTAGAACCTAAGACCACATCTTCACTCATGTCATCCATTCTATAAATAGTCAACATTCTACAGACATTCTGGAAATTTACAGTTACTTCTGCTTTGGCCTGTAGACGAATGGGTGCTCCATTAATGGCTGTTCCGCCATCAATAGTCTTTTCCCAATAATAACTAGGAAGGGCTGATCCACGAGCGAGATTGACCTGGCAACCTGAGTCTATCATACAAGCAAGAGTATATGGGTTATATTCACATGGACGGAAAGAAACAGGAATAAACAGTTTCAGACCTGAAAGCATAGACAAGCTGATAAGACGCTGTTGAGGAGGCGGAGAAGAAGGAGGAGACTGTTCTGGTGTTTCTTCCTTCTCTTCTATGCATTCAGTATTTAATGCACTCTCATAGTGCTTACTGAGATCATCGTCCGATGATTGATCTCTTTCTATTTGAATCACCTTGACTTCGCTCTTCAAATCTTCTATCTTCTTGCAAAGTTCTCTCAGTTCTTCTTGTCTTTCTCTGATCTCTAATCTCAGCTTGGCTTCTCGGCTTCTTCTGAAACTCTGTCTTTCTTTATGCCCTTCTAGATAGTTCTTGTACAGATCTGCAGGGTTGTATGATATAGAGCTCTCATATTCTATTTTCTGTTTCCCCTTGCAGGCTTCTAACTGTCTCTGTAACTGCTTCTTCTTTTCACTGAGATAACTCTGCTCAGGGAACTGATAAGGCTCAAGCTCAGAAAGCCTGAGGTCTAAAGCAGCTATTTCCTTTTCTAATTCCTGCTGTCTTGCTGGAGAGGAAAACATGAAAACGTTAAACATATTGAGGCTGAAATCGAAATCAGGGACCTGGAACCCCCCTAAATTTGCTTCCGATTCAGAATCAGAGGATGGAGGATAGGGAGCAAATTTATTAAGCTCAGGTTGAACTGAAACATCTGAATCACTAGGAGAGTCAGATTCAGTGTCATCTGGAAGATAGATGTATTCACCAGAAGGCTATTCATCGGCTTCTGGGTGATCCCACCAGCGAGAATCAATATTGTCGCAGAAAGCTGCGAGCTTGGGCTTGCTCTTCTTCTTGGGGCATTTACTCGCCCAATGACCAGGCTTTCCACAGAGGAAACAGTTCTTGTCAGTGGCCTGATAAGGACGACGCTTGATAAACTTTCTAGGCTTATACTTCGGAGGCCTAGACTGCCTGGATGTATGCTTCGGCTTTCTGGAAAACTTCAAGGGTTTATCCGGATAATGGTATCTCGGTTCACTCGTATAGAAACCCTTTTTCTTTTTCTTCGAATGACATTTACAGGCAGGTGTGAAATCTGATTAACCTTCTTTTGTAAAGGAGGCATAGTATCATTACCAAACCGTATGCAGACTAAACTCTTTAGTTGGAGGATGCGGGAACCAGTCATCATGCTAAAGCCTTGAGGGAGAATATAGGCTTTCAAGAGGTCATAGATGTGTGGGTCGTCGAGACTAACAGAATACTTGGGAAAGATTGTTCCAAAAGCAGGGCCATTATGCAAGGGTGCGGTGAAACCACCAACAATAGCATGTGCAAAATATGTATGTCTGGTGTCAATAGCAACACAAAGGGAAGAAATAGGTAAGAATGGACGAACAAGAGGGTTCAAACCTAAACAGATAGCTCCTAGATGAGCATATTCTTCCCTTGTACTGGGACCCTTGTGGGTAGTGACCTTGGGCTGTGACAGGGACCTTTGTGTTTCAGGGTTGGTTAGTTCTTAAAATTGAGGTTGTGTTTCCGGATTGGTTGATAACAAGGGAAGAAAGATATGTGCAACTATGCGCGTTTCTTAGCATTGCACAGTAAAACAAGAAGGACGATAAATATATGGAGCATGTCTTTTCTTCCCTTATTACCAAACATGAAGGCACAAAGTTGTTTTATTTAAAGGAGAGAACCAGTGGATGATTGAATTGGACAAAAATTAAGACACAGTTTTATGAAACTACAAATATTATCATATACAGATTTATTTAAAAGAAAAGAATAAGTGAGTGCATGAATTGAAAAAAAAAATAGCAACTAACTAACTAGGTTTAGGCTCTCCAAAATTGTGAAAATTGCATTTGAAACTACAAGTATTATCATACACAGATTTATTTAAAAGAAAGAATAAGTGAGTAGATGAATTGGAAAAAAAATAGCAACTAACTACTAACTAGGTTTAGGCTCTCCAAAACGGTCAAACTTGCATTTGACTAAGATACTGTGAACTACGGCCAAGTAGGTTTAATTTCACCAAAACTGACAAAATTGCATTTGACTCCGAGGTTTAAGCTCACCCAAACCGTAAAACTTGCATTTGAGAAAGATGTGGCAAAATACTGTCAATGAATGAATGACATGTAAGCTATGAAAAACTGAGGGTTTCGTTCCTATCTGATAGGCTCCCAAAATTATTTTGAACATGGAATAGCTTAGGGACAAAAAGCCCACCAACAAAATACTCTAAAGATTGTGCCGCTCTGAACCAACCCAAATGCTATAAAAATGGATCGAAGTTCTGGATGACCACGAGCTTTGACATGCTGGATTGAAAAATGGATCAGAGATAGGGATCCCTGGAAGTTTTACTTGTTAGAAAGATACAAGATTAACTACACTTCACAATTAAAAAAATGCATAGATACCCATAGTACAGGTTTCAAGATTGTGGAAAAATAATTAGTGAATAATCTTTCAGCGACAAAACTTCAAAATAAATAAAAATTGCCATATATACCTGTCCCACGCTTCAAGACCATGGAAAAAATAATTAATGAATCAACAACAATAGAAAATTCAAAATCAAACAAATAGCAGCAGAGACACGTTCAACACGCAGACATGTTGACGATTCGTACAAATCTAAAGTGCTGGAGAATCCCAGTCGCTCCTAAAACAAGGACTACTTCTACAACTTTGAATACTCCTGTAACAATATGAATCAATCACTCTGAAAGAACTACGACCACCACTGAGAGGATGGCATTTCAATCGTCCAATTCCTTGAAGAAACTTTCAGGGTATGAGAGGCAGTAAAACTGAGATCATGGCTGGTTGTATTTCCATCCCTGGCTGGTGATCAAGAAAGATATATGCAACTGTATGAATCAACCAATAAATCAATAGATTTAAACTATCAAGGTGTTTTCGGTCGTAATATTTTAATTTTGTTTACCAACAAGTGGTAGAAAATCACCTTATCCTTTTCCTATATGGTCTCAAGCTTCCGTCTCCAGCATGGGCCTCTTCCAACTGACACATATTTTTGTTCAATTCCTTCACCGTCTAAGGATACAGGGATAACCAAGTCGGACACTCTCAGCCTCACGTGCATTTCCTTTCCAAGGTTTCTCAGCCTCATCACGGTTACATGAAAATCCGCCAGCCAATCCCATAACATTTTGTATCGTGGGATGTTCCATTCAAAATGCAAATAAATAGCTGTCAAGTTCAAACAAAAATAGCTGTACTAGTTTTCGTCAATTCCTTCACCCACGAATTCATTCTTATAAATAGCACAGCCTCTTGATTCTTTGCATTTCCATGCCTTTATTTTTCATAAAGAAAGAAAAGATATGGCCAAGTCTTTCATGGAGTTGCATTTCAAAAAGAAAACAAGAAGGATTGACAAAGGGAAATATCAGAAGAATTGGAAAAATCGTGGAAAAATTCATTGGGCATTCAGTCTCAGATAATTACAACCATTTTGCCCGACCAAGAACATAAGGTAGGAAACCTTACCTTGCTCGCTTCACATAATGGAACGCCCCTCTGCTCTCTGCGAGCTGTTTGAGATAGAAAAAAATGACCAGGGCTAAGGCCCCATCAGAGTGTCAAGAGAATTTGTTACAAAGCTCAACATTGATGATCTAGTGGGCCATGCACGTAAAGAGAAGTTGGTATGCTCTAGAGGCAAAGGCTGGAGACCAGACGCTTGAGACCATTTTGGAAGATATCCAATAATGAATTGCAGCGTTGGGAAGTCAAGTCAATTTTGCAGGCTAGGCATCTTGATCTCCAGTATGCATCCTATTCTATTAAAAAACAAGTATCTAGAGACTTGTAACAAAGTCTCTAGATACTTTTTTTTTAATAGAATAGGGTGCAGACGGGAGATCCATACGCCTCGTGTGCAAATTGACTACCCAACATTGCAATTCGGTATTGGATATCTTCAAAAATGGTCTCCATCGTTGGCCTTTGGAGCATACCAACTTCTCGATCGTTGGCCTTTGGAGCATACCAAGTTCTCGTGATGTGCATGGCCACGTCCATCATCAACGTTGAGCTTTGTAACCAATTCTCTGGACACTCTGATCCAGCCTCGGCCCTCGTCGTTTCTCTCTATCTCGAACGACTCGTAGAGAGCAAGGTAACATGTTGTTGGTTTAGTTGAATGGCCGTAGTTATCTGCCATATGTACAATGTTTGACTATTTTCGTTTGACCTTGACAGCTATTTATTTGCATTTTTCATTTTGAATGGAACATCCCACGATACAAAATGTGATGGGACTCATGTAATCACGCTTGGGCCGAGCAACCTTGGAAAGGAAACGCACGTGATTATCCCTCTATCCTTAGTGGGTGAAGGAATTGAAAAAATATGTGAAGGTTGTGTTTCAGGATTGGTTGGTTCTTAAAATTGAGGTTGTGTTTCCGGATTGGTTGATAACAAAGGAAGAAAGATATGTGCAACTATGTGTGTTTCTTAGCATTGCACAGAAAAACAAGAAAGACGATAAATAGATGGAGCAGATCCAATCAAAAAGAAGTGTTGAATTCCTTCATAAACCAACAAGGATTATGATGGTCCATTTCATCAAATATCGGATCAATCCCTTTAACTAACACCCTATTTGTATTTTCGTCCCTGGTTGGTTGATAACAAGGGAAGAGATATATGTGCAACTATGCATCTTTCGTAGCGTTGCACATTAAAAAAACAAGGAGGAAAAATC
>LPNX011192651.1:0-34199 GCA_001517045.1 Pseudotsuga menziesii
ACTAGGTCACATCAATTTTGATAATCTGATCAATATGAGTAAGAATGAAGCTGTAAGAGATTTACCATCTTTAAATAATCTCTCAGGTTCAATGTGCAAGCAATACCAACATGGGAAACAAACAAGAGTCAGATTTAAAACAAAAGAATACTCCACAACTAAACCGCTTGAAATAGTGCATACTGATATTTGTGGGCCCATGAGAACAAAAGGGATGAAAGGAGAAAAGTATTTCTTATTATTTGTGGATGATTACACTAGAATGACTTGGCTTTACTTATTGAAAAAGAAATCTAAATCTTTTGACTGTTTTCAAATGTTTAAAGAATTTGTTGAAAATGAATGTGATAAGAAAATAAAGTGCCTGAGATCTGATAATGGAGGAGAGTACGTGTCAAATGAATTTAAAAATTTTTGTGATGTGAACGGGATAAAGAGAAACTTCTCTATGACTGAAACACCTCAGCAGAATGGGGTAGTAGAAAGGAAAAATAGAACAGTAGTAGAGATGGCTAGAACCATGCTCCATGAAGCAAAGTTGAGTAATGTGCTTTGGTCTCAAGCTATTCACACAACAGTTCACATTCTGAATCGATGTATGCTAAGAAATAAACAGTTTGTCACGCCATATAAAATGTGGAAAGGAAGACCAGCTAGCATTACACATTTCAGGATTTTTGGTTGTAAGTGTTATATCAAACGAGTAGATCCACATTTGGGAAAATTAGACTCTAGAACCGATGATGGAGTATTAGTTGGCTACTCCTGTTCTAGAAAAGTATATAAACGTTATAATTTCATACTAAGAAAGATCGTTGAAGCAATAGATGTAAAATTTGATGAATCTGGATTCTTAAAATCAAAGACTAAGCAAAAGGAGTTTGAGACTCATGATATATTTGACAAGCATAGGTCAGATGATGAAGGGGATGAAATAGAAGAGGTTAAGGCTGATGACAGTGACATATATACATGTGATGATGAACAATGCTTCAGTCCTTCAACAAAATACAATTTCAACAAAATCTCCAAGTAGTCGAATACATAAAAATCACCCTGAAGAATTGATTATTGGGGATATAAAATCAGGTGTCGAGACAAGAAGTAAAAGACAACAACCCATCCTTGAAAAGCAGGTATCACTTCTCTCTCTGACTGAACCGAAAAACATGAATGAAGCTATCAAAGATGAACATTGGGTAAATTCTATGAAGGAAGAGCTTAGTCAAATCGAAAAGAATCATACCTGGGAACTAGTTCCTAGACCTACAAACAAAAATGTAATAGGAGCTAAGTGGCTTTTCAGGAATAAACTGGATGATATAGGAAAAGTAACCAAAAATAAAGCAAGACTAGTCTACAAAGGTTATGCACAGGTAGAAGGGATTGATTACAGTGAAACATTTTCCCCTGTTGCTAGAATGGAAGCAATAAGGTTGGTCTTAGCATATGCCAGCTCCAAACAAATTAAAGTCTACCAAATGGATGTGAAGTCAGCTTTTTTGAATGGTGATCTGGAAGAGGAAGTCTACATGGAGAAGCTAGAAGGATTTCATGTACAGGATGCATCACAGTTTGTTTACAGATTGAGTAAAGAATTATATGGATTAAAGCAAGCACCTAGGGCATGGTACTCCAGACTAGATAACTACTTGATGCAGCAAGGATTCAAGAAAGGTCACACAGATAGTAACCTGTACATTAAAGAAGAGAATAACAGCCTTATTATTATAGAAGTTTATGTTGATGACATAATTTTTGGGAGTGACGATGATAGACTGAGCACAAAGTTTGTTGAAAGCATGCAGTTGGAATTCGAAATGTCTATGCTAGGAGAAATGAATTTCTTTCTTGGATTACTAATCAATCAATGTGACAGAGGTATCTCTATCTCTCAGACTAAATACATTAATGAAATGTTAAAGAAATTCAAAATGGAGGACTGTAAGCCAGTTGGTACACCTATGGTCACTCGATGTGAACTCAGTAAAGATGATAACTCTGGAGATGTAAACCAGACTATGTACAGATCCATGATTGGTAGTCTACTCTATGCTACAGCAACTAGGCCAGACATTATGCATGTTGTTTTTCAGGTTGGAAGATTTCAGGATTCACCAAAGAATGGTCACTTTTTGGCTGTAAAGAGGATTTTTAGACACTTAAAAGGAACAGCAAATCATGGTTTATGGTATCCAACAGGTAACTCTCTTGACTTATGTGTATTTACAGATGCTGACTGGGCTAGATGTATTGATGATAGGAAAAGTACCAGTGGTGTTTCCTTCTTTCTTGGAGGTTTTTTGGTAAGCTGGTCCAGTAAGAAACAATCATCTGTTTCATTATCTAGAGCTGAAGCCGAGTATATAGCAGCAACATGATGTTGTACTCAGATCCTTTGGATGAAGCAAATGTTGAAGGATATGCACATATAGTATGATGATCCCATTCCCATTTTTTGTGATAATACAAGTGCAATAAGTATTTCAAAGAACCCAGTGATGCATTCAAAGACTAAACACATACCTATAAAGTATCATTTTCTGAGAGAACAGGTACTGTCCAAGGTGATTAAGCTTGAATATGTTGGAACAAAAGATCAACTTGCTGATATTTTCGCTAAGCGCCTTCCCAAATATCAGTTTGAAATGCTTTGAGCTCAACTGGGGGTTTGTCCACTATGAATATATTCTCATTCACATTACAGGTTGCCAAGTTATTTATGGCTCTGATTTCTTGTTGGCATATGGTTACAGCTTCTGCTTTCTTGTTTTCTGAACATATTCAGTACAGATTGGTTTCATTTTTTCAGCTGTTAGTTGTCTCACAGTGATAGGGGGAGACATATTCACAGGGGGAGCTCTCTTTCTATCTTTTCCATGGATGTCGAAAGGGGGAGAAAGCTTTCAAAGTTTGTCATCATGTCAAAGGGGGAGTTTGTTAGCCAATTTTGTTACAAAGTCTGAATGTTGCCATATGCCAAACTTTGAATGTTTCACTCACAGGCAAAGCCATAGTAGGATGAGAATAATGTCACAGCTCTAAATGTTGCACAGAATACCTGCATATTGAAAAGGATGATTACACAGTTCACTACAACAGAAGGATTGTGTTATACATTAGAATAAATGGAACAGAAGAATGAAAACGATCAAATGTTACAAATGGTACATATGTTATCAGCATAGAGTTATCATGTTATACATCAATAGCATACACAGTCAAATGTTACACATCGAAACACATGGATACAACATTATATTGAAACTCAACGTTATTCTATACCATGGAGCTTAACATACGAAGTCTCATTGAAACACAGTGTTACATCTATACAGCGATTCGCATATAAAACAGAGCTTTAAAAGAATAGTTTGATCACACTATACAGAATCTGAAATAGAGCAGGCGGAAGGATAATGTCTTTCTCATCCGCAATAGCGGAAGCCAGAAAGACTACGGGCTCCACAACGACAATGGGAAAACTCTTCATCGGAGGAGAAACGACTAAACGATGGAAGGATAGTGACTTTCTCATCTGCAACAGTGGAAGGATAGTGTCTTTATCATCCGCAACAGTAGAAGTTGGAAAGACTACGGGCTCCGTGGAGACAATGGGAAAACTCTTCATCGAAGGAGAAACGATTAAACGACGGAAGGATAGTGACTTTCTCATCCGCAACGGTGGAAGACGGAAAGACTACGGGCTTCGCGAAAAGCAAAACATATATGGCATATGGTTAGCTCATTGACGAGCCGCAATGGCGGAGAATGAAAGAACAAAATTTTCCGACGTGAAACCAAACAATCAGCCGACCAAAGAAAATGCATCGGAAAAGAATATCGAGACTGAAGCCGATTATATTTCCACAACGGCGGGAGAATAAGCAAATAAACCTCTGATTTTAAACATTTAAAACCCCAGTGTGGCATGGAATTGGCGATAAGTGGCGTGGCATGGCCTTGCAGAGCAGCGACTAGAATGAAGTGATTTGGAGTAAGTGAGAGTGGAACTCAATTGTAAAAGGTAAAACCCCAGAGCAGAGAATGACTATTTGTGGAATGCAGAGAGTCAGAAAAACTAGGTATTCGAAGGACTTAAAGTTTTTTCAGTTAGAGACTTTTGAGAATCTATGATATTCGTGGAATGTGAATCATTTTGGTACAGATCAGCATTCGAGACCTATTAATTGTTTCTCATTTGCAATTAGATGGTACATGAAGAGTCCGTAACCGTTTCTGTAATGAACGGAGGGAATGGGAATCGACAGATATATATATATATATATATATATATATATATATATATATATATGTTGTAGCAAGCAAACCAAATTGAAGAGATACCTGTTCAAGAAGGTAATTTAGAATATGAGAGATTGAGCACATTGCAGAAAAGAATTGAAGAGCTGGACACGATGATGAATAGAGATTAACAATTGCAGAGTATGAAGAACAGAGGAGAATAACTAAAGATAGGTGTAGAAGAATATGAAGGGGTCCAGATGAGAAAGAATACATGAATGATACAGTGACTGTCTCAGTGAGTTTTGTATGTGCTTAGTCTTGATGATAAACATAGAAAAATGTACAGAGACAGAAAATATAACATATGTTATGAATATCTGTAAATGCTGATTTATAAAGCCTAGTCATAGACAGTGAGGGGTTGCAAGGGTTTGATTAATTCTGTAACTCAAAGAGTTATCTAGGTGGTAGGGTGGAGCAAGGGAGAACATATTTCTCTGGGGTGTTGTAGCATCCCTCTGGTTGTTGCCAGAAAATAGACACAAGTTGGTGCTTGTATAATTGGAAGTTGGATCTTCCAGAGGTAGTAGCCTCGTCTGGGTTGAAGCTCAGGAAAAATAAAATAATGTAAAGAGGAGTTGGAGCTTACCTTTTATTCTTAAGAAGAAGAGTTTTTATTGTTTCCTCATAAAAACATTGTGTCTTGTGTTCGTTGATGTGATTGAATGTTGACTGTTATTTAATTTGATGCTATATGTTGAATGGTTTAAACATATGTCCATAATAAATCTGAAACATCCTTTAAAAAGATGCACTTTGGTATGTAACTGATTCACCCCCCCTCTCAGTTACTTTAATCAGTCCAACAAATGCAAAGATAATCATAGCATATTCCATCAAGGATGATCTTTCATGTCTCATATTCCAAGACTCGAAAGCAAATGTTTGATTCTTTGACCAAATTGTATGAAGTTAATAATATAAACCAAAAGATGACATTGAGAACACACCTCTAGAATGTGAATATGTGGATCTCAAAAAAAATTCAATCCTACTTCACAAGAGTATCCCAAATCAAAGAACAACTTGAAGACATTATAGATACAGTTGAATAAGTAGAGTTAGTAATGACTACATTGAATGGTCTCCCAAGGTATTGAGAATTATTTATTCAAGGTATATATTCCAGAAGGAATATAACACAGTTTAGTAGGTTATGGGAAGAATGCACTTAAGAAGAATCTAGACAAGTAGCAAGAGAAGAAAAGTTGGGTAATGATGAAGATCAAGCACTAGTATATCATACAAAGAAATGAAAGATAATAAAATAAGTTCATTATTCAAAAAAGTATCCAAAGTTTCAGAAGTATTAAAGGACCCAAAGGGATTACTCAAACATCAGATGATACAACTACCAGAAGATGGGACATATTGCAAGAAATTATCCTCAAATAAGAGATCAAATCAGAAAAGGAAGGAATGAAATAAATCATGCTCATGTTGTAGAAAATGATGAACCTACTCATAATAAAGAAATATAATATGATTCAAGTGAGGTATAATATGTGTTAATATCCTCTCTTACAAGGACTGTCATTCATGGAAGTGACACATGGCTTGTTGGTAGTGGTGCTTCTAAGCACATGATCGGTTACAAGGATTCCCTCTCAAGTTTTATTCAAAAGGATTCACCTCATAAAGAGAAGCTTGGAGATGATTATCAGTATCCTATAAAATGTGTAGGAGAATCCTCCTACAAGTTGGATTATGGAAATCCCATAAAGATGAAGGACATGTTATATATACCGGGTTTGAAGAAGAACCTCTTATCCATTTTAACATTAGATAAGAAGGGATTCAAAATTGATTTCAACGATGGAGAAGTTCTCATGTTTCCAAAAGGAAATACCATTGATGATGCATTCGTGATTGGTGTTAATGAATGAGGATTATATAAATTGAATCGGCACTCAAATTCAACACTAGTACACATTACCATGAATCCAAGTAAAATATGGCATAGAATGCTTGCTCATTTGAATTACAAAGCATTTCCAATCATGAGCAAGGCAGTAAATAGAGATCCAAGTGTGATAAATTCGAACCACAGGAGAATCTAGGAGCGTTAGTGAAGCTCACAAGTCAAATTTGGTGCAAAACTGGCAAAAAACCATCAAATGAAAGACAAATTGCACACACAATGTGAACTGGAACAAGATAATTTCATACTGCCTAACCATGAAACATGTTATTATTAGGTATATAATACAATACAAGATTTTTGTGAGGCTTTGGAAGCCAATTGTGACCATACAAGTCAAAATTGCCAAAATGGAATCAAACCCCCCTAGGTGGGACAATCATGTCCCAAATCACCCCAAAAAGCCATGAATTTATGCGTTGACATGGCTGATGTGTTTTGGGTCAATGATTACACCTTGGACAGCATGGATGTGGACATTAGAGGAAATTTCAACTCAAAATGGGCCTTTTAACTCTAATTCAAATTCCATGTCATAAGTGTTAGCCAATGAAATTGATTTAAATTTGAAATACCGTTTAGGTCTTAAAGAATTTTTTAATATAAATTTGGGGATAGGTATCATAAAAAAAACTACTTTTTTTGTTTGTATTTTTGACATATCTCCCTATGTTTTTACTCAAATTTCGATTGGGAGAGCTCGTTGGATGCGGACTTAAATTATGCATCCAACGAGTACCCACTTGGCATAATTTTGACGGACCCTGCTACCCAAAAAACAAGAAATACCCAAAAAAACGTGATGGTGACATTTGAGTAAAAGCAAGGGGAGATATGTCGAAAATACAAACAAAAAAGTAGTTTTTTGTCTTCCTCCAAAATTAATAAATATTATTTTATTATTTTAACTATTATTTTATTAATTTTTTTTAGGAATCCCATCTTGAGTTGAAATTTCCTCTAATGAATCTGGGTGGTTTAGAGTCTCAATCCAGCATTTAATGCACCAAATCAAGCCAAAATTGGCCAAAATCCACTCTTGCGGTCCAAGTCAAGTTCGCTGACCACATCCAATGTATGGGAGCGCAACAAAAATGATGATGGCACACATGTGGCTGGTTGACTGAGCTGGAATGCTCATGTGGGTGTGAAATCCCCAATTTGACATGGCATTAGTCCACCTAAGCACCCCTAGTCCACTTCATAGTGTATTAAAGCTTAAAACCAACAAAATTGACTAATTAGTGTAACTAAGGTACTAATGATGGTTACTGTTCTAACACCATCCATTAATCCAAAAACTAAGTACAGCTCACAAAATGATGGAGGCCTTGGCAACAATGGCTTAAGTAACCTCAAATACATAATTCAGAAATTACAATTTTATTTGTCCATGTGAACTGAGGAAAAGAAGGAAAACCTCATGGGACAAAATATTCCCTCAAGAATGGAAATGGGGCTAGACCTGCAATAAATAACAACAAATTACCATCCTTCACTCACCCCAAGCAAATATACTAGGTAGGTGAAGGTCTTCTCAGTGAAATCCTTGGTAAAAATATCAGCAGTTTGCTCGGTGGATGGGCAATACTGCAATGAGATCACCCTGTCATGCACTAAGCACTGAATGTAATGCATGTGTATCTCTATGTGCTTTGTACTCTACCTATGTACTGGATCACTATATATCTTAATGGAACTCTGATTGTCCACCTAAATTTTGGTTGGAGAATCAATTGTGACACCAAATTCCCAAAGAATTCCCTACAAGCAAACACATTGTGTAGCAGCATTGACTGCTGCCCTGTACTCGGCCTCTGCTGATGAAAGTGAAATAGTGTGTTCTTTATTAATTGAATAGAAAATGGGACCTTTAGCATACATGAATACAAAACCTGAATTTGACTTCCTGTTAGTTGGATCACCGACCCAATTTGAATCAGAAAATCCAGCTAGTTGAAGTGAGGAACTAGCTGTGTAGTGCACCCTGAAGTTCTTGGTTCCCTAGACATACTGAAGAATTATTTTTGCTTATATCCAATGGAGCTCATGTGTCTGGTTCATATGTATTGCTACATAAATTACAACATAATAAAAATCAAGTCTTGTGTGAGTGAGGTAGAGCAAGCTTCCCACTAGTTACCTGTAGAGTGTAAAATCTACCAATGGAGAATTGCCAAATTCATGCATTTTAATACTAGAAAGAAAGGGAGACTTGGCTTCCTTACACTCAGCCAGTTTGAACTTATTTATCAGGTATAAAGCATACTGTGGTTTAATCATCTTGATGCCCCTTTCATTTTTCTCAATTTCCAAGCCTAAAAATTGCCTTAGCAATCCTAGGTCTGTCATGGCAAATTCACTATGAAAAGATGACTTAATTTGGCCAATTAAATTGGTGCACCTACCTGTAATAAGAATATCATCAACATAAAGAAAAATTACCTAAAAAATACCATCATGTTTCTTCAAATACACATTAGGGTCTGAGTTGCATCTAGTGAAGCCAATTGAAAGCAAGAAAGCATCCATTTTTGCATACCAAGCCCTGGGGGCTTACTTGAGTCCATACAATGACTTCTTCAATATACATACCAATGAAGGAACCTCTTGGAAACCTTCAAGTTGCTGCATATATATTTCTTCCTGCATCTCACCATCTTATAAATCACTCTTAACATCCATGTAGTGAACTTCCCAATTTTTACTAGCTGCAAGCGCTAGAACTAGTCTAATTGAGTCCATATTTGCAACTGGTAGAAAGGTTTCTATGCAATCAACACCATGGAAATGTGAATAGCCATTAGAAACTAACATTTCCTTATGTTTCATATCATAACCATCAGTATCAATTTTGGTCCCGAAAACCCATTTGCATTGAACAACTTTCCTCTTGGGATGAAGGGGAACCAATTCCCATGTATTGTTCTCTTGGAGGGACTGAAATTATTCTTCCATTGCTGATATCCATCTTGGGTCATTACAAGATTTATGATATGAATTAGGATCAGTCCCAACCAGCATATAATAGTGCTCAGTAAGAGCACTATCACTTGCAAAGGAAGCTCTTCTAGTTTGTGATCTAGTCTTCCTAGGCTCATGGGGATTGCCTGCCAATTGCCCAGCTGCTTGTACAATTTTTTCAGCCCACTTGGTCCTATATGGTGAATCATATTCAGCAACATTTTTATCAGAAATATAAGAAAAAATAGAGCATGTATCATCACTAACATCTTCGAATGGTTGATGAGAAGAGCATTCCCCCGGCGCAAGCTCGAAATCAGGAATTGGCTCTTCTTCAAATTTCACACTTCTCTCAAAAAATGTCTTGTAAGTGGATGTTTCAAAGAGCTTATAACATTTGTTTTATTCACCATATCCAACCATTATGCATTCCTTTCTTTGTGGTTGCAAGGCTTTCCTCTTCTCAGAGGGAATTCTAGCCCATGCTTTTGTCCTGAAAATTCTGAAATTTGAGACATTTGGATTTTGACCAAACCATGCCTCATATGGTGTCATTACTTTTACTGAATTGTGAAATGCTTTGTTTTGTATGTGAGAATCACAACTAATGGTTTCATACCATAGCTTTGGACTTATATCCCTTGCTTCTATCATGCAAGTGGCCATCTCCTTAAGTGACCTATTCTTTCTCTCAGCCACACCATTTTGTTGTGGTGTGTAGAGAGTTGAGTGTTGTATCTGGATGTCACTCTCCTCACAAAGTTGTTGTAGGTTCTTATTCACATACTCCTTTTCATTATCAATCCTAATGACTTTAATCTTATTCCCAATCTGATTTTATACAAGCGCTTTCCAAATATTGAGTTGCTCAAACACCTCAGACTTCAATTTCAGAAAATACACCCAGCAAAATCGAGAGTAATCATCTATGAATGTAAGAACATACCTAGATCCACCATATGAAGGAGTGGATAATGGACCAATAAAATTAGAATGCACCAACCCAAGTGGCTGTGTTTCTCTCCTTGCCTTCCCCTGTTGCAGACATTTGCCACCATACACACTGATTTTGGTCAATTTAGCCTAGTTAAACCACTATCCTAAGTTTTATTGACTTAATTGACATCAAAGGAGCACTGTATGACATCAGCATGAGCACACCCACGCCTACTTTCAGTCAAGGAGGCTAACTAATCCTTCTCCTTCATTCGAGTAGGCTAGCTGGAGCACTCCAGGGGTGATCTAAGTGTCATAAATGCACTTTATTGCTAACTGATGGTGACAATCAGTTAAATAGAGCAGTGAAGGTGCTTCCCTTCATTAAATTGATTATTTAATGATTATTTAATGAACTGGAGTCAATAGGGGCGCCTCCAACCACTTCTGATGGTCAGTTACACTTCAGTTAACCTCATCGGGGTTCATTAGAGTCATTGATGCACTACCACTTGTTGGTTGGCTTGCAGTGACATGTGTCTAAGCTACTTTCAGTTAGACTCAGTCATTTATTGCACTCCAACTTCAGTTAGGACTCAATTGAGTCAATTAGGGTTTTGATCAGTGGTTAACTTGAGTGTTTACTATGGCTTACATTCAGTTAAGCTAGACTCACTCCTTCAATTCGAATGACCTCCTTGGGAATTTGAATTGTCTTGGAATTCATGCATCTGGCATGATCATTGTATTGTATTATCATTCTTTCATTTGATTATACAGAGCTGCTACTTCCATTGCAGCACCATTTTGCCAATTTTATGCATATTTGTCTGAATATTTTATGAGATTGTGTTTTGAGTTCCTAGACCACTGTGACAAATTAATATGGTATCAGATCTCACGGCAGGACAAAGCTCAGATCTCTCAAAAACAAGGTTTTTGACAAATCTTGCTTGAAAAATTGAGCAAAGCTCAAAAATTCCAGCACTGCACCAGAAGCCAAGGCTTACCACTTAATACCCCAAGTAAGGAAATTGTTGGTCAAGCCTGCTTAATCAACTATGTTGGGTGTGATAAAAGCCTAAAATGTGTAGTTTTTCTGACCTTATGGTGCCCCTTTTGTTGTGATTTTCAGGTTTTTAACTGGTGAAAGCATTCGCTCCAGCAGTCTCAGATGGCTTCTTCCGTAGAACTCTTGACTCCGTTCAATTTCCACTCATGGAAAGGAGACATGGAGATCCAGCTACATGCCAGAGGACTCTATAGGGTCACTATGGACACTAAAGAAGAGCTTGCTTCTATGACAAACAAGGCTAGATTCTTGAACAAGAAAGATGAAGCATTCGAATTCTTGTGCCTCTCTGTTTCCCGAGATCTTCTTTTCCATCTCTTGGGATTGAAGACTTCAAAGGAAATATGGGACAAATTGGAAACCCTGTATGGAAAGCAAGATGATTTGAGAGTATACCGGCTTGAGAATGATTTAATGTCTCTCCATCCTTCCAATTTTGAGACCATGAATGAATTTTTCACAAAATTCAAGCACATTGTCTTACTGTTGAAGCAATGTAAAGTCGAGAAGGAGGATGATCAGCTCATCCTTGCCATACTCTCCAAACTTGGAGCTGATTATTTGGTTTTTGTCTCTACATTCCATGCATGGAAGTTCACAACCTCTGGATGGAAGATGCCTTCACTCAATGCCTTCATTGAGTCCCTAACAAGTGAACATGATAAGCTTGTCCAGAAGGGGATCATCTAATCCTCTTGTGATCAAGCCCTCCATGTCCGGGGGCCCAAATATTTGAAGGGTAAAGGAAAGAAGCAAAAGAACCCAAAAACCAAATTCAAAGCTCCTAAGCCTAAAGTTGAAAACTAGCAGCATGAAGAGTCTTTTGGCTCAAAGAAGAACAAAGGAAAAGGGCATCATGGAAAGGAAAAATTCAAGTGTTCATATTGTGGGAAGGGCTTCCACCCTCATTCCTGCATGAAAAAGAAACTTAATGAAGCTACCTCTCTCCTTGAGAGAAATCACATCAATCTTCCGAAAAGCTTTCAGAGGAGAGATCAGCAAGATCAGGAACCACATCATGAAAGAGGTCATGCCCTCATGGCAAGCACTTCGAAGTCCAAAGTGCTCTTGATAGATTCTGGAGCTTTGAACCACATGATGGCTGAAAGAGACTCCTCATATTTGGAGACTGGAAAATCCATTCCCATCCACATGGGAGATGACTCCACCATCATTTCAGAAGGACAAGGTACTGTAGATCTTGAGAATGGCTATTTTTCAAAAAAATTGTATGTACCATCTCTGGCATCAAACCTCCTGAGTGTTTATCAAATGACACATACGGGAGTGCCCAAGAGAGTATCCTTTAGCCTGAATGATGTAGAGATCATGGAACTTGCATCCGGGAAACTTGTTGCAAAAGACCTTGCAAACCATCGTTCAAAAGTCTATGAGTTTTCCCATTTTGTGGCTGATGCAAAGCCCACCGCACTACTGACTCAAGGAAATGAAGTTAGTAGATTGTGGCATGAGAGGTTTGGCCATCTATACTTCAAATACTTGCAGCAATTACCAAAAAATTCTATGGTTGAAGGCCTCCCGGTCATCAAGGCAACCACTGGAATTTGTAAGGGCTATGTTGTTGGAAAGCACCCTGAGCATAAGTTCGACCGGGGGAAGGCAAGTCGAGCATCATGCATCTTGGGAATGATACATTCTGATATCAGAGGTCCCATGCATATCCAATCCATGAATGGATCAAGGTACATTTTGAATTTTATTGATGATTTTTCCAAGTACACATGGGTCTTCTTTATCAAAAAGAAGTTTGAAGTCTGTGAAAAATTCACCGATTTAAAGGCCTTGATTGAGAATGCATCTGGCCAAAATATCAAGATATTGAGATTTGATAATGGTGGGGAGTATGTCAGTAATGAGTTGCTGCACATATGCTCCCAAAGTGGCATTCAGGTCCAGCATTCTATTCCCTACACTCCCTAGCAGAACGGTGTAGCGGAGGAAGAATCGATCTCTCGAGGAGATGACCACCTGTATGTTGGAATCAAAGAAGTTGGCTGCAAATTTGTGGGCTGTGTTACCACCTAAGTTGTACTTAGTGTTTTTTTATCAAGTGAGCCTGGTGAACTGGACAAGGATAACTTGTTCGGACTTCAGAGAACCTTCAGTCTTGCTTCTGGGAAGCTTTGTTGTACTATATCACATGTTCATACCCCATGGGGGAATTGTAATAAATGTTCTAGCATGATAGTGTCTGTAAAAGACTCGGTCTCTTAGACTTTATTTGTCAATATGATCAGCCCAGGGTGTTTTTTCCCTTGGTTATTATTGGTTGTTGAATAAACGACTGATAATTTCTGAGTTTTTCACTCCATACCTCCAAAGTTGGGGTGGTCGGCTTGGCGTTTAGGCCTATTGAGGTTATTAGAGTCTATGTGTCAATGTATAAACATGCTAGACATCATGGTCGATTCATATGAACATGTCTAAGTCCCCCTAGGTTTTTTCAATTTTTCAATTTTTTAGTTTTTTCAGTGTTTTTTATTAAAATTTAATTTTTCCAAAACTTAGGCTATTTTTTAATAGTTTAATTGGAAAAATTGATTTTGTAATAAAAGTGGGCCCAATAATCTATTTCAGTCATGTAGGTGCTCATTTTCAAGCTAAGAGCACCATGAAACCCATGGACCCACTATTTCCTAGTTTTGAGTGATTTTCCATCACTCAGGTCAGAAAACCCCAAAAATCAATTATTGATGATTTCAATTAATAAATTGATGAATAATGGAGTAAATCCAAAATCCAAAATCAGTGGATTCTCAGTCGATTGGATTGAAATCAGTCATATTTGAAGTAGATTGACTGGATCTGACAAATCCTGATTAAAGGAGGTGATCAAAATTAGATCCAGAGTTGATATTCAGCTGTCTTCATGGGGAATTGCACCCTCTCTCTCTCCTCCACACGTGTGGACTCTCCTGGATGCTCTGTGGATTGATGTGTCGGTGTATGGGTTGATGTGTCAGCTCAATCAAGCCCCCGGTTAACAAGTAGGTTCATTTCAACTTCATATCTGCATTGATTGACTCTCCATCAGCTGATTTGATCTGATTCCTTGAGGAATTGCGCCTCCCTTGGGCTGGATGTCCTATTTTTTGTATAGAGTCTTGGCTGAGGCTCCCTCTTCCAAGCTAGTTAGAGCTGGATTGAAGGGATTTCTATTGTAATTGTGTATTTATCATCATTTGTGAATAAAGAAGCTTTGGAGGCTATACCGTGTAGTGCATGTGTTTGTGTGGATTCTCAGTGTTATGCTGCTAATGTGGTAACTGCAATTTCTTTCCAAATTCTGTGTCGCTTTTGTGTTCTGGCTTCAAGGATTCAGTTGAATCAAGTAAGGGTGTAAACTAGGCAAGTTATATTGCTTGATCTTGTTTATCCATATGATGTATGCTCAAAAATTTCAGGTATATGCTTAAATGAGATTATTTTTGCATGATCTTTCATTTTTTTGCTTTATACATCTATATCCAGATCTCACAAGGTGTTGTGCAGGCTTGTGTTATCTAGTTGCAGGTTCCCGATTGGATGATGATGTGGATCAATATTGACACCATTCCTTATCCAATAAGCTCAAGAATCTATCCCTCAGCGCTCCACAAAAGGGCCTCCTTTCATCTTGCTCCATTCAAGCAACGAGCCGACCTTCTCTCCTCTTCTTCTCATTTCTTACAAAAATTCAATCTTTCGGTTACTTGTCTCTCCCTCTTGTGATAAAATCTAGTTCTAGGAATTGAATACATATTATTAGATATATTTCATAAGAGTATTGCTTCTTAGATCTGTAATTTCATAAAGAGTATCATTTCATAAAGATAGATCTAGTTGTAGGAATTGCCCTTTTTGCAAGTAGCTAAGTCATAGATATAAAACTTGCTCATAAGGTAGTTTATTTTTCATTCTTTAAAGATTAATATTCTACAATAAAGTGTACATCTTATTGGATTCCCAAAAATCAAGCTAAGATCCCAAGGAAATCTTGCTTTCCTTGGTCCCTTTTTGCATAACTAGATTACTCCAATTTAACAAGTTTTAACTTTTTTTTTTTGTTAAAAGTAAGCTGACCCAAAGGTAATTTTAGAGTGATTTTGGGCATATTTTATTCTAATATTATTGCTGGTTTTTAGAAGGTTTTACAGAAAATAAAGGAATCTGCTGTTCGAAAGTGGCCTCAGGAGCGTTCAAATCCCCCCAGGGTCTCCCATTTGGCTAAAACCTTTAATTTTCGCACTTTGTAAGCTCTTGACTTCACTCTGTATAAGGTTCAAGAGGAATTATATCAGTTCTCTGATATTTTAACTGATGTTAATAAAAATAATTTTTGAATAGGCTCTTTCGAGCCCATTCCCCATCGCCCCCTGAGGGGATTTGCGTCCATGTCCTTTTTTTGCTTTCGTTCATCTTTTGTAATCTAGAGTAGCATTAATCTGCAGGGTAGTATACTTTGACATAAAATCAATTCCATATTCCATTTCTATTGTTTTCAAAGTAACTTTAATACTTACCCCACAAGCCTCCTTTGAGCCGAAAGGTGAAGAAAGGTTCATGGTAGTCTAATTAGAAAATTGTGGTTCGCTCATATTTTATGTTTCGTTTGCTATCATCTTTTGTTTCAGTAAGCATTATAAAATTAACTCTTCCTTTATTCCCTAATTGACATCCACTTGGATCGAAAGAGGTTCCTCGAGGGTTTTCTTTTAACAATAACACCCATTGTAAAATTTACTAAAATTGACAAGAATCCGGTGTGTATGCTCTACACTTGGTTGTGGTTCATTCGATTAGTCAAGCTGTATCAAAAGCACTTGAGTGACTAGTATAATTAGGACTCACTCTCCCAAATTGACAAACCATCAGGTGAAAATCCAACACCTAGATCAAACCATCATGGTGGCAAAATACCCAAAGGAAGCGGGAACTTCTGAAAAGTGACCTTGGGGCGCCGATCTCTGTCACACCCTAATGGGTGCGTTATGAAAAATAGCCCTAGAGACTCCATTCAGCCCACATATTCCTTGCAGGTATCCGTGAAGGTTTAGTTTTGGACATACTCCAAGTATTCTCGGGTATATATGGAGTCCACCCCTTTGCCTAATTTTAATAAACTCACACCTCAAATTTAAATTAAAACATACCAAGAGAAATTTGCAAAACATTCACTCCAAGCACATGCAAGTACATCGATTCTATTTTTTGACTCCGTTCTAAGGCACTGGTTATTTTCTTGCTTTATATATATATTGTGTCTTAGCATTGTGCTTTCGTGTGTTCATTTTTGTATCTTGTCATCCTTGATTGTCTATAGTTAAATTTCAAACTCCTAAGTAACTCATTTAGTTTAACATCACCATACTAAGTAATTATCCTTAGTAACTTAATAGGGTCTACCCCCCTTGGCTTCCTTAGGAGTTGAGCCTAAACGGAGGAGTCAAGAACAAGGTGACAGCCTTGACTCGAGACTTGCCCCCAAGGACACACCGAGTGGCTTGAATATTTCTGCCACGTGACCCAAGTGTGTGTAAGGCGGCAACAGGCTGAAGCCATTCATGCTGCAGCATACATTCAGAACAGAGTGCCACACTCATCCATGAAATGGAATACCCTTTTCGAATCATACTTCAGACACAAGCCGGATGTGTCGAATCTACAGGTGTTTGGATCCCCTGCATAAGCCCGAATTCCACTTGATAAAAGGAGGGATTTGCAACTGCAAAGCATAGAATTTCTGTTTATTGGGTATATTGATGTATCAAAAGGTTTCAAGCTGCTAGATATTAAAACAAAATAGATCATCATCGAAAGGAGTGTCAAGTTCGATGAGCCTCTTCAAGAGGTGGAACTAGTGAAGGAGAAAACTGCTGAATTTCCTTCCTATTCTACTGAATATTTGGATGATGAAATTGGGGGTGATAACCCTGATTTGGATACTCTAATTTATGATATCATTGTATAGAAAACATCAGATGTTGAATCAGAACTTGAAGTACAAAATCATCTCCCAACATGGGCCCGATAGACACTCTCCTCCGCAGGAGATAACATTGGAAATCTGGATGATCCAAGGAGAACCCAGTCTGATTTCCAAAGAGCAGGTATTGTGCTCTCTTGTACTGATGATTTGCTGTCTGAATCTTGTTATTTGATGATAATTTCAGACCCAAATTCCTATTACCATGCTCGGAAGGATCCAAGATGGCAAGTTTCCATGGATGAAGAGATGAATTCTCTTCAGAAAAAACACAACTTGGGAGCTAGTTTCTCTTCCTCCGGGAAGGAAATTGGTTCAATGCAAGTGGGTGTTTCAGAATAAGGTTTCTATAGATGGAATCACCTGTAAATATAAAGCAAGGCTGGTGGAAAAAGGTTTCTCCCAGGTCCAAGGTGTGGACTACCATGAGACTTTTGCACTAGTTGCAAAAATGGACTCCATCCGCCTAGTTTGGCAATTTCAGCATTTAAGCATTGGGAAGTGCATCATATGAATGTTAAGTCAAACTTTCTGCATGGATATATTCATGAGGAGATATACATGAAGCATCCTCAGGGATACATTTTTGGTCCATCTTTGGTTTGCAAGCTAAAGAACTCACTATACGGGTTAAAATAGAAATCAAGAGAGTGGTATTCCAAGATGGATGCGTTCCTTCTCTTGCAAAACTTCCAAAGGTGTAGAACAGATCCAAATGTGTATATAAAGAAGTATAATGGTAATTTTATTATTATTGTTTTATATTTTGATGACATACTGATCACAGGTAGCACAGTTGCTTCTATTTCAGTCATCAAAACTGCTCTCCACAATGCATTTGAAATGAGCGATTTGGGGCTCGAAATTGAGAAAAGTTATGATGGGATAATGGTCACTAAGTCCAAATACATATCATACATGTTTGTAAATTTTAACATGGTTGAATGTAGAGCTGCTCCATTCCCATTCCTTTCAGGGATCAACCTTGAAGAAGGAAAAAGCACACCTCCCATGGACTGCACTATTTATCGACAACTGATTGGTAGCTTGTTGTACTTGACTCATTCTCGACCTGATATCTATTATGCCATGAATTTTGTATCAAGATACATGAAAAATCCCCATTATCTTCATTGGAAGGCAACCAAGAGGATCCTCCATTACATTCAGGGAACCAGGACCTACGACATTCACTATGTTGCAGGCTTCGAGCTAAAGCTGGTTGGATACACAGATTTCGATTGGGTAGGTGATTATATTGATTAGAAGTTAACTTATGGATATTTCTTCATGTTTGGTGGTGGCCCCATTTTCTGGTCTAGCAAAAAGTAGGCTGCCATAGCATTGTCTTCAATAGAGGCCGAGTATCGAGGAGTGGTGAATGCTTGCATCCAAGCTATTTGGTTGCAAGGAATTCTTTCAGAGTTTCACATTGGTAGTACTTTTTACACTGTCCTCTTTTGTGACAATCAAAGTGATATTAATATATCCACAGAGCCAGTTACCAGGCAGAGGACCAAGCATGTAGAGATACACATGCACTATATCAGGGAGCTAGTGCATGACAGGACCATCATTCTACAATACTACCAGACTAATGAGTAGATTGCAGACATCTTCACCAAGAGCTTTTCAGAAAAGAAGTTCACTTACCTCCGTTCACTGTTGGGGGTGAGTTCATCAGGGTGATCCAACTACTTTAAGTGTTCATCTTGAGGGGGTGTTTTTCCCACTAGTTTTCCCTCTTTTCCTCATTTAGTTTGTTTTGAGCATCGTTTGAGTTTCAGTATTGTACAGGGTGACCTATGGCCTTTGTTTCTGGGGCCCTATAATTCTTATGCACTTTATGTTTTCTACTCCTCCTAAGTATAGCTTAAGGGGTGGTGTTGGAGACATTTACCACCATACACACTAATTTTTGCCAATTTGTCCTATTTAAACCACTATCCTAAGTTTTATTGACTTAATTGACATCAGAGGAGCACTGTAGGACATCAGCATGAGCACACCCACGCCTACCTTCAGTCAAGGAGGATAAGTAATCCTTCTCCTTCATTCAGGGAGGCTAACTGGAGCACTCTGGGGATGATCTGAGAGTCATAAATGCACTTTATTGCTAACATATGGTTACAATTAGTTACATGGAGTAGTGAAGGTGCCTCCCTTCATCAAATTGATTATTTAATGAACTGGAGTCAACAGGGGCACCTCCAACCACTTTTGATGGTCAGTTACACTTCAGTTAACCTCATCGGGCTTCATTGGAGTCATTGATGCGCTACCACTTGTTGGTTGGCTTGCAGTGACATGTGTCTGAGCTACTTTCAGTTAGACTTAGTGATTTATTGCACTTCGACTTTAGTTAGGACTCAATTGAGTCAATTAGGTTTTTGATCAGTGGTTAACTTGAGTGTTTACTATGGCTTACATTCAGTTAAGCTAGACTCACTCATTCAATTCGAATGACTTCCTTGGGAATTCGAATTGTCTTAGAATTCATGCATCTGGCATGATCATTGTATTGTATTATCATTCTTTCATTTGATTATATAGAGTTTCTACTTCCATTGCAACACCATTTTGCCAATTTTATGCATATTTATCTGAATTCTTTGCGAGACTCTGTTTTCAGTTCCTAGACCACTGTGACAAATTAATATCCCCTTCTCATATCTTTTCTCATGATGCTTCCCAACTACGCACCTAATGCATCCATTTCATGATCTAATTTGTGGAAGACCTTCCACCATCTCATCTTTGTGTAGTTCCTGCAAGTATTTATAGTTCATGTGACCAAACCCCTCATACCATAGCTTCGAAACCTAATAGGTATGTGGAAGAAGTTCTTGGTCATTGGGAGTGGGGATGAAGTTAAAGAACTTGTACATCCTCTCATATTGGTTTGCATAGCCAAATGCAATGACTTTGTGTGTTGAGATCTCTGCAATATCTACCATGTATGGAGTGAAGGTCACTCTCTTTGGCTCTCCTATATGGGTCATCTTATATACTGACAGCAAATTTGCTGCAACATATGGTACATACAATACATGACTAAATTCGCAATGCTCTAAATCAATCCTCCCAATCCCTTTGGTCTCAAGTTCTGAATCATCTCACATTCGAACTGTTGGGCCAACATTCAAACTCATGGAGGAGAAGAGATCTCTCTTGGCTACCATATTCCTGGAAGCCCCTGAATCAATGACACAAGATGAAGAGTTAGAAGTACCTGCCACCAAAGCATGGCATTTCTCCTTTCTCTCACTTGAAATAGAGTTTCCATCTTTCTTCCTTGTGTTGTCAGGGACTAGAATGGTGTTCTTCTTTAGCAGTTGCGCCATGCTGTCAATGGTATTTTTCATGCATGAGCTCCCTTGATGCCATCTTTTGTGGAAATAGGTGCATTTGGACTTCTCTTTTCCCTTCTTTCCCATCTACTTGGAAGGATTTGAACTTGCATCACTAGATTTGGGTTTTTCTTCTTCTCTGGTAGCTTCGAATTCTTGGACTTAGGCTTGCCCTTTGAGGAATTCGAAACTCCCACTACTATTTCTTGATACTTGGTCTTCATGGTACCCATTTGGACAATTTTTTCTTGCTCTTGAGTGAGTGACTCCATGAAATTTTCTAGACTAGGCATTTGCCAGTTTCGAAGTGTTAACTTGCCAAAGTGGAATGTACTCACAAAAACTGAGAATTCTGGTCCCAACTTCAAAAGTATAGACAAGATCAATTGGTCCAATTTATTTTCAATACCACACTGCTTCGACTGCAACACCAGTGACTTAAACTTGGTGAAGAAGTCCTGGATTGTCTCATAGTGCGTTGGGCTCAAGTTGATAAGATCAATCTCAAGCTGGTGACCACGTAGGTCATCAGTTTTCCCAAATAGAGTCTCTAGTTTTACCCAGACCTCATTGGGTGTTGTCAAACTATCAATGTGGAACAATAGCTCTCTTGGGATGCTTAGACAAAACAATCCAAATGCCTCATCCAATCTATTGAAGTACTTGGCTTTCTCAACTGCAGAATTTGGTTCCACCTCAGTGCCCATGGTAACTTTGTAAAGCCCTTTGTCTCTCAACTGAATCACCATATTTTCCTTCCAATCAAATAAATTGAATGTTGTTAGCATGATGTGGATAGTATCCATTTATTCCTATGATGATGATGAAGAAATTTATGGACGTTCTACAGAAACACAATTTTGATTTTATCTGGAACTCCACTAAAAATGCAGTTCAAATCACTCTGAATTAATATGCAACTCAAAAATATCCAATAGGATATAATACCATGTGATAAATTGGAACCACGGGAAAATATAGTAGCGTTAGTGAAGCTCACAAATCAAATTTGGTGCAAAACTGGCAATAAACCATCAAAGAAAGACAAATTACAAACACAATGTGAAATGGAACAAGATAATTTCAGATTGTCTAGCCATGAAACATGTTATTATTGGGTATATAATACAATGCAAAAGTTTCATGAGGCTTTGGAAGTCAATTGTGAGCATACAAGTCAAAATTGCCAAAATGGCATCAAACCCCCCTAGGTGAGCCAATCATGTCCCAAATCACCCCAAACAACCAAATTTTTTTGAGTTGACATGGTTGATGTGTTTTGGGTTAATGATTACACCTTGGATAGTGTGGGTGTGGAAATATGGGTGGTTTAGAGTCTCAATGCAGCATTTAATGCACCAAATCAATCCAAAATTGGCCAAAATCCCACTCCAGCGCTCCAAGTAAACTTAGCTGACCACATGCAGTGTATGGGAGTGCACTAGGAATGATAAGGGAGAACATGTTGCTGTTTGGCTGATCTGGAATGCTCATGTGGGTGTGAAAGCCCCAATTTGACATGGCATTAGTCCACCTAAGCACCCCTAGTCCACCTCATAGTGTATTAAAGCTTAAAAGCAATAAAATTGACTAATTAGTGTAAATAAGGTACTAATGATGGATTAATGTTGTAACACCAAGTATACCATGATTATATATCCAAAGGATGTGCAAAAGGAAATAATGTGAAGAGTCTATTTCTAAGCAGTAACAACAAAATATAAGTATTTAATGTTTTAGGAAACAAGTGTCATTTATTTAAATTTTTGTCTTATTGATAAATAACATAGATTCTTTTATAATTGTTTAAATTAATACCAGTTAACCCTTGTGGATATTTCTATCATATGTTGCATAATAGATTATGGAAAATCCACATCATGAGATTTCAAATCCTTCTATATAGAAGTTGGGACTAAGAGGGAGCTCACTAATCCCTACAATCCAAAACAAAATGGTGTAGCAGAAAGAAAGAACCTAAAAATAATGGAGGGAATAAAGTCCATGATTCATGATCAAGACTTACTGATGCATCTATGGGAAGAAGAAGCGAGGACTGTTTTATATGTACAAAATAGAATTTATCATGTCACACTTGGGAACAAAACACCAGAAAATATGTTTACAGGAGAAAATCCAAAAGTCATCCACCTGAAGATATTTGGTTGTCTAATGTATGTGCATGTTCCCAAAGATAAAAGATAAAATTTGGATCCTTCAGGAAAGAAGGGGATATTTATTGGATATAGTGACACATTGAAGGCATATAGATTCTATATCCCTAGTTATAGACAAAATGATATTCGTAGATATATAACCTTCTATGAGGATACATCTTTTAGCAGATACGGACATACTCATTAAGAAGAGGTCCATAATGAAGAAACTATAGTTCCTAGAGTTGCAGAAATAGGTGCGGATGATGGGGTTTCAAAAGAGCATGTTCCAGAGGACCATAGTATGGCAAAACCATAGAAACCAGCAGATCCACCTCGAGAGATGATTACTCATAAGAGAATACCAACATGGGTTTGAGAAATTATGTAATATGCAGAGAAGTTTGGTGCTCCAAATTGATCCTTCAGAGAAAGAAAGAGACTATGACCATGTCATAACCCAATTTTTCACAAAAATTAAAATTTTTCGATGTAACATAAATTGTCTATAGTCGCAGTTTGTTAACTGCTAGTGGTTAACGGAAAAATGAAACAGTTAACAAACTAATGATTAACTTAAACACATATAAATTAATACCATTTTAATTTCGATATGTGATGTAAATAATCTGCATTCAGTTGACTCTAGCTGTACTGATGATTTGATTTTGTCAAGTAGGTGAGAAGTTACGTTCTAACTGGGGCTTACTTAGTGATTGCTAACTTAGCTGGATTTCTGGATCTTACAGGCTTGACAGGTAAATTTTGAACCAGTAGGAGTTTATTAAAGTGTTAATCCAGATATACTTATTTAGCATAAATATACTGCTAGAGTAAAAGTTTGCTTAATAGAGTTCAAGGGTACTACGAGGTAAAGTAATTTTTCTTTACTTGTTTTGCAACAATGTCAGTATTTTAAATTCATGTCGTAATGATCAGTAACTTTTCCCTACTGATAGTCTTTTATCAGAATGACTACTACTTTAGATAAATATTCTTTCCATCTATACACTAAGTTATTTACCAGTTCTTCATAGAGCTCATGATTTAGTATAACAACACTCTTATTGAAATAGGAGTTTATTGCTAGTGCTATTTATAAAATTTACAACACTACTTATAAGTATGGAAATAAATCTAAGGATTTCCAAGAAACAAGCTTACAATATAACTCTTAGCTTTACTTTTAATTAATATTTGGTAGGGGAAATTTAACAGCTTATTATTGTACTATATTTATAAATGATCAATTGCATAATTGTTGTCAAGTTGTGGTTCCTATATTCCAAGTTTCTTCATGACATAAGTAATGTGGCGAAATTACATTACCATATGATTTATTTATAATACATAGTGATGTTATATTTATTCCTGGATAGTTTTACTATCCTTTACTACCAAGTCTAATCTAGACTTGGTTTAATTCATTTAGAGCTTTGGTTCCTTATGGAGACCAAATGATTACAAACTTCCAAGAAGTTTATCTTACTCTATGGTACTATAGACTACATACAAAGTAAGAGTTAATCTAGGGTGTAAATACTATTTACTTTCACTTACGCAGTAATGATTTATAAACTAGTTTCTTATCCACTAGTGTTTGCATAACACTAATTCTAACATCATAATCTTGCATTATAATGTTGTACAAATGATTATTATTATAACAATTAACCTAAGATCAAGGAAAATATCCTACTAATGATCTTCCATAGTTATTTTACCAATGAAGATTCCAAGGTTTAAATAATATAAGGTTTAATGATACCATATAAATATCCTTCTTAAACATAGCTTGACTTTATGGTTTATCAATGAAATGATACGTTTTTTGAATTTGTAGATTACATTATCATTATAGTCACTATTTAAATTATTGACAATAATTTGGTTCCCAACAATGCAGTGACAACTATATCAATTGACCCATTGTGGACTGAATAATTTGGTGGGGCCATGGAACACCCACCACCGTGCAATGCATAACTTAAAAGCTCACAATGCAACCCTAACACCTCATTCTTCATCGAGGGTTTTGGTCTTTGCACTGTCTGGTTTTACTGCGGCCATGAGGGATCGCTTTTTCTCATCTCCAGCTCCATTGTTTGTTTGTGAAAAGTGTTGCCACTCTATTATGTGGGTTGTGAGATTCAAAACTTGCATTTGGTTTTATTTCTACATTCATTACGCTGCCATGAGGGTAGTGTTACTCTATCAGTAGTTTTTAGTGTTGAATCCTTTCGTGGCCAATGCCAACACTTTTATCCTGCTCCAACTTTGGTGTATTATGTATGGTGAACCCCGTTGCCTCTGGCATAGGTGAGCACAAGGGTTTGTGTTGTTCGTTGTGTTGGTTCATTTCCTCCAGGGTTCCAAATTCCTTCACTGCCAAGTAAAGAATTTATCTTACAAATGTTACAAATTTCTAGTTCTAGTTTTTAATATTAGAATTAACAGCTTCTAACTATACCCTTCGGATTTGTTTGGAGGTTATGGTTCTAAATCAAGCTTGGAAAGGTCCTATCCATCACTAGTTTACCTCAAGACCAACAGGTAAGACCCGAATACAATGTGGCAACTCCCTGCTTGTAAAGATTAGGGGAAAACGGTTTCGGTTGGAGAAGAAGTACGACTTCGGTTCCTTCGGTGTTTAAAAATGATTAGCTTAGTTTTTATTTAGTATTTTTGGTTATTAAAACCCTTTCTTGTAGTAGGGTAGCTCTAGCTTCGATGCCGTGACTTGTATTTCACTTTTCTCGACTTATTGACAGGTTTACAGCCTTATGGCTAAGTAATGACAGAATCTGTTCTTATTATGTGGAGGTTCTACTATCTTCATGGTTTTAATGGTTCTATGTTTCAAATACTCTAATAAAATATACATTGTATTATAAAGGTTATTACAGTAATGAAGTTTTTACAGGTTGATTGTTAGTTTTGTCTTTCAAAACCCTCGCCACGATGCTGGGTGTAAGCAACCTTCAGCTGGGTGAAGTAAAATGGTTAAGTCGTTAGCCCTTCGTCTTGACAGAGTAATACATTTAGTTTAAAAGGGATTTAAACTTTGAGCTTTCTCTTGTTTATGCAATAGTTTTATAAACTTATAAATTATGGCTCTGTGTAATTTGAGTCCTTCCTTCTTCGACTATTAATAATGATAATTATTGTTTAAGCTTTCTCTTGTAATTAATTAAAGTAAATGTGACGACTGTAAGCTCAGTCTTAAGATAAAATTTATATGTTTATACTTATCAATTCGGATAAAATCCTAAGGTTACTATGAAAGAACCCTTAGATAAATATATTCTTAAATTTATCAGTTGTGTTGGTTTCTGTTTACCTATTTTTCGTCGTTACAATAGTATTCATATTGTTTATCCTGTTAAAATATTTTCTTTCCTTTTAAATAAAAGAGTTTATACAACTAATGCAAATTCTTGTTATAAGACTGTACCCAATCTAGTGCATACTTTAGTATTCTAGTTTTTAAATTTTAATTTGTTTATTCTATTTTTAAGAATACTTTTATAAAAAGAATGAAAGTAGAATTAGGGTTTGACCCTCAGGTTAAACCTACACAAATTTAGAGCTTATCTGGTAAATAATTACTTCTTAAATAAGTAAGTTCTTAGCTTTATTCTATTTATTGTTTACTTTTAAGTTTACATTTGTTTACTGCTCTGTTAATTAGTAAAGATTCAGAGTTATGTAAGGATTATAACATTAACTTTGTAACTTTGATTGTTTCTTTATTAAACATAATCCTTTTCTAGTATATAATAAATAATAGTTTAAGCTAAAGATGAAAGTGAGGTTAAAGCCTTGTCTAGATACTTAATGTATCTCCTATAATTTTTGTTGTAACAATATATTTCTTTACTATAATTATATTTTAGCACTATTGTTTCTTTTCCAACATAGATATGCTCATAAAAATAGTAAACATAAATGACCAGAACACGGTTCTCTTTAATAATAATTTACACACAGAATTAAATTACTCAGCTATCTATAGAATGCAGAACCCTATCTATTATATTCAATCTCTTATCATTTTATTTCATCTACTTAATATATTCTAATTGTGCTGGAGTATGGCCTAGTTTTCCAAGTGTTGAAAAACACAGTTGAGAAATTATTTCCATTCTAACACATTACTTTTCTAAATCAAATTCATTTCTTCAATCATTAAAAAAGACTACTAGATTCTAACATTTTACAAAGTGAATCTTTAATATTCATATATCAGTCAAACTAATAAAATCTTTAATATTCATTTACTTAGTTTGTATATATGTTATTTTATTAGTTTAGGTTAGGTTTATAATTTGAAGCCAGTCTAACACAATAAAACAGAATAATATAGAACCTATTTAGGATAGATGACAACGGCGTTAGGAGGTTGTTCCTTCCTACCAGTCTCCTGGGGAGCGCTCAAACAACGGGGGAAAACGACCCAGTCCGGGACCCTTAGAGCAGGCTCCAAGCTGTTTGGGATAGTCGTTCCCGACAGGTTTAAAGGCTCTGTTAGCCTGGGATCTTAGAAGACTAATAGTTACGATTAATGCTACTGATATTTAGTACTGATCCTACGCTTATAATTACAAAGATTAATCCGATTTATATATTACAAGCGTCACAAACTGTTAAGTATAAAACAATTAACCCTAATTACATGAATATAACATAAACCTAGACAGAGTTCGTGTCCTACAAAGCCATGTTATAATTATCTACACGTGTACAGTAATTACAAAAGGATAATCTGAATGTAATTAATAATAAGATCTGATTCAACAAGGTTCTTCAGATAGTACAAGAAAGCAGTAAATAAATAAAATATAATTCTGATCTAATTTCTATCCTGATCAGGAGCAATAATAAATTAACCCTGTAATTGACTGATGTTGATAAAGATACTGTATGTAAGCCCTTGAGGAAATTTGAAGACATTCAAATATTACAAGACCATACAGAACTTACTACACATTATGTAACAATAATATCAATTATTTATTACAGAACATGACATACCAACACAATCAAAAACAGGAATAGTCGATATTTTATAAATAATATTTGCACAATTCATCAAGGAAATTATAACAAACATTCATAAAATAGGAGAGCGAATAGCAGAACTGAAAGATATTATAAATCATATGTAAAGTTTTAAAACTGTAAATATGTATTAAAACATCACCAGTCAAACGTTGTAGTTACTGACAGCTAACTGCCTAGAAACACAGATAGGATGAACAGCAGTCTGGTTCTCGCTTCCCCAGCATATCGACCCCCACAGCATGGTTTTGATCTGAGAGAACAATCTCTCAGTCCCCCCCCCAACCTCTAACAACATACAATCTGCTTAAATAAACAACAATCAAAAGAAATCCAAAACGAATTCAACTCTGTACAGGCGAATTTCTGGAAACAAACATTTTGTTGCCGGCCGCACTTGCAAAACCGTGCTCAAATGATCCCCGAAATATCCTTGAATCCATCATTTTCTGGCGAAATTAACCTGAGTAAAGCTAAATGGGTCCGTTCTGAAGAAAACCCATGTGGCGGATTTCTCAGATCTACCTCCATGTGTTCACAACGTGACTCAGAAAATCGCCTGTCAGTTAGCTACGCGATTTTTGCAACTGGTAACAATCCCAACAGTTTGTTCTTTTTCTGGAGTGAAGCTAATCGCCTTGAATCTCTACAACCACCTTCTATCTGGCTTATTCATTGCAGCAAACCTGATCTTCAAGAGATAACGTAACCATTTATTCCTTATTTTATGAACCTGCAAAAAAAAATGATCCAATCGCTCACACAAAGAGAGGCAATAAAGATTTAATAAAAGAACAGAATAATAAAATAGAAATAAATTTATCTCCCTCATTTCATGAGATTTGTTTGTAAAATATTTACAACATAATCAATCGTGGCATCCATAATCGATCTACCTCTATCATTTTTAAACAGAAATGTATTTTATCACCTAAAACCAGCGCAATCAGATGGAGAAAATCACTGTGAACTCCTCGTTGATCAGCATGCAGCGTAGATAAGATTTATGTCATTCATTGCTCACTGAAGAAATTGAAATTTTACGGCAGAAAATATGGCAATATCTTCCTCACGATCTCATACAGCTCAGCGGGTTTGGGAAATGATTTCACACATAATCAATATTATCTCTCTCTTTCCGGCGAATTTACCTCATTGATAAATTATCATCAACTCAACAATCACTCCAAAACTATGTGACATCTAATACAAATATTCTTTTAGATCGCCATGAGATTGATATTAACTATGTTGATGATTTATGAAAAAGAGACATGGCATCCCGGTTTTATTGAAAGCGCTGAGCTAGCCTCTCATACATATCTGTTCATAGAAGAAAAATATTGCAAAACAATCATCCCATAATTATTTCATAATCAATGATCGCCTTTAAACCAATAACCAAAATGCATAACTTAAAACAAAAATCATTATTGCATTATGATAATGGTAAAGTTGTCGGGAGGGTAAAATCAAGAATTAGAATTTTCCTTTCATAAAAATGTATATACTTTGGCCTCAAATATATCGTGAATATATATCCCTTAAGTAAATTAATTTTTGAAAACATCAATAATTAATGAAAACACAAAAATTACCTTGAATTAAAAGGAATATTCTCACATAAATAATTTAACCCGGTATATAAAATGTGACCATCATGAATATAAAAATAATTTGGAGAAGAGCTTCATGCATGAAAAATCAAAAGTAACAACATATCAACCTTCCAATTTCAAAACCTTATCAAAATTTATGATAGCTAAATCACATAATAAAATCAGATGATAAATATTTAGATAAAATTTCAAGATTGGATTATGATAAAGGATATGGTGATTCATGCCTTGATTTTAAATGTCAATTCACTGAAAATATAATTTCAAAGTGGTGATTCTTGTTAACTAATCCATAGTTCGCAAAGGTTTCTTTTAAAAACATTGAATTTCATGTTTTAGTAGCTTCTGGAATATCATCATTTCAGTAGCTGTCAATTCTTTACTTTTACTATATGAAATTCAATTATTTCATCAAAACAAAACACAATTTTATTTGATGAAATAATGGTTTTTAAAAGCTGTTGGGTAGTGGCACAACACATAGTTATAGTCTTTTGATAACCTGGATGACCTGAGTATGGAGTTTTATGGATTTCATCCAAAATTAATCACTTAACTTTAGGTACATTAGGTACATACATTCTGTCTTTATACAGTAAAAATCTTTTTTCATTCAAATTGTACGCTTTACTTAAGCTTTCCGTTGGATTTTATTTCGTCTTAGCTTGTAAGTTTCGGTAAATTTCATCTTGTTCTACCCCCGCTTTAAATTGTTCATCTAAATCTGTTATATAAGTGCTGATAACTGCTATGAAGTTTAGCCTTGCATTCCTACTTAATGCATCAAGAACTTTATTTTCTTTACATTTAATGTGCTGAATTTCGAAATCATACTCACTTAGAAAAGCTATCCACCTAGCTTGTCTGGCATTTAGATTAGGCTGATCTAACAGATATTTTAGTCCTTTATTATCAGTCATTAGAATAAATTTTCTTCCAATTAGATGATGACGCCAAATCTTTAGAGCATGTATAACAGCAGCTAATTCCAAATCATAAGTTGCATAATTCTTTTCATGAATTTTTAATTTCCTAGACTCATAGGCAATAACATGCTCTCTTGAGTCAGAACACTGCCTAAGCCAACATTGCAGGCATTAGTACACACTACAAATTCTTTATTTGGATTAGTTATTCTTAAAATAGGTGCGCTGGTTAATAAATTTTTAAAATTTTTAAAGCTATCCTTGCATTTCTGGTTCCAATCAAATTTCTTTCCTTTCTTCTGCAAAGAAGTTATCGGATTTGCAATTCTTGAAAAACCTTCAATGAACCTCCGATAATAACCAGTAATTCCAATGAAGGATCGAACATCAGTTACATCCTTAGGAACTAGCCAATCTTCTATCGCCTTTATCTTTTCGGGATCCCCTGAAATCCCTTCCTTAGTCACCACATGACCTAAGTACTGAATTTTATCCTTAAAGAAATCGCATTTACTAAACTTTGCAAAGAGTTGATGATCTCGTAGCTCTTGCAAAACAATTTTTAAATGTTCTTTATGTTCTTCTTTAGTTTTTTAATAGATTAATATGTCGTCAATAAACACGACCACAAACTTATCTAGATACTTATGCATAACGTTGTTTATTAAACACATAAAAATAGCTAGGGCATTAGTAAGCCCGAATGGCATGACAAAAAACTCGTAATGGCCATATCGAGTTTTAAAAGCTGTTTTAAAGATGTCTTGATCTTTAATCCTAACTTGATGATATCCACACCTTAAATCAATTTTTGAGAACACCGTGGCTCCACGTAGTTGATCAAACAGATCATCTATGCGAGGCAACGAGTATCTATTTTTTATAGTCATCTTATTCAACTGACGATAATCTATGCAAAGTCGCATGGTTTCATCCTTTTTCTTAACGAAGATGACAGGCGCCCCCCAGGGAGACACACTAGGTCGAATATAATTTTTGTCATAAGTTCTTTTAATTGTGACTTTAGTTCATTAAATTCAAGTATGTTCATTCGATAAGGGGCCTTTGAGCTGGGTACTACACCAGGTACCAGCTCAATGGTAGAATCTAGTTCCCTTTTCGGAGGTAGTCCCGGAATTTCTTTTGGAAATACATCAACGTATTCTCTTAAAACTGGTATGTCTTCCAATTTTAATTTGTCTGTCTTATTTAGATTTTCCTCATCAGTTATTGTTACTGCATAAGATTTACAACACTTCCTAATAGCTCTCTTAAGCTGTAGAGCAGAAATCTGCCTTATGATGGTTCTTCTAGGAATTCGATTTACATTTATTGATTTTCCATCATTATTTATACACGTAAAGGTTTTATCATAACAATTTAAAATTACCCTATGTTTTTCTAACCAATCCATATCGATTAGCATATCATAAGAACCAAGAGGTAATACATTAAGCTTTACAACAGTTTCAAATTGATCCATAACTACTTCACATTCCTTTACAAAACAAGTTACCTTCCTTTTTGCACCAGTGGCTAACTGAACCAACCAAGAATTTTCAAATTTTTCAAGAGGCAGCTTACATTTTTCTACCAATTTAGGTGAAACATAACTGATACTAGCTCCTGGATCAATTAAAATAGCTATAGCTATTTGGTTTATCGTACCTTCTACTTCCACCATGGAATCTTGATATTCTGCTTGTCGACTCTCCAAGGCTGCATTGATTCTGGGCATAGTCCTCGCTAAGTCTCCAACAGTCATTTCCTCCTATATGGTATGAATATTAGTGACAGTCTTCTTCTGATTAGGACAGATTGAGGCATAATGTGGGCTATTACACTCCCAGCACTTTATAGGTTCTTTGCGTTCAAATTTATTTGTATAATTACCATGGTTATTAGCATATTTTTTACCCCTTGGATTATTCTAATTTCTTGGTGAATTATTCATATTCCCTTGGAAATTCTTGTTAGAAAAATTTCTGGCCTTATTGTTTTTAGAATTTTGGTTGGGCACAAATTCTTTCTTCTTTTGATCATAATGGTTGTTATTCTTCTTGGCCTTCCAATTGGCCATGCTCTCCTTCTTTTGATTTTGTTCATAACAAAAATTGGATTTCCTCATAGCTTCCTCCAGAGTTTTTGGATTGTCATACTCAATCATATCCTTGATATGATAAGGCAGACAACTGAAGAATCGTTGTACCTTTGGTTTTTCATATACAAGGTATGGCACATACCTAAGCCGACTTAAAAACTTGTTGTTCAAATCTTTCATAGTCATTGAACCTAGTTTAAGCTCATAGAATTCTTTTGCTCTCTCTTCATAGTACTGCTCAGACAGAAATTTCTTTTTAAAGTACCTCTTGAAGGTACTCCAATTTACGTTCTTCTCTTTTATTCCCTTCACTCTCTTCAAGTCTTGCCACCAAATATCATCCTTCTATGAAAGATTGTAGATAGCCATTCTAGCCTTTAATTGGTTAGAATAGTTATAAATCTGGAAGTACTTCTTCATCCTAGATAACCAGGATTCTGCTTCCTCCCCCTTCTCAATCTCTCCATTGAATGTTGGTGGTTTAATCTTTTTAAACTCCCCAAAAATTTCCTCATAGGGTTTATTTTTTCTCTTTTTAGTATAATGGTTGTCATCACTACTATCACTAGTGGAATGAAAATTACGTGGATCACCAAATACCTCTGAAGATGAGCTACTTTCATTTTTAGTTTTTTTAATCTTTTTATATTTATGTTGATGACTTGTATCTTCTGAATCATCTCTTTTACCCCTTCCTTCAGTTTGAAATCTTTATGTTAGGATCTAATTTAGCTCCTCCTGATCCCTCAGAATCCTTTAATTCTCTCGTTTAACAGATTCCATTTCAGATTTTAAGTATTTTATTGTTTGTAAAAGTTCTGAGGAATTATTCGTTAGATATTCTTATATAGGGTCTCTTGGTAAGTTTTCTTGTTCAATAAATGGAGATTCCTCTTCTGCGTATTCCTCCATCCTTTCCATACCTATTGTTAATCTTCAGAAATAATTTCTCTGTTTAGTAACATTAAAAGAAAATAACATCAGCAAAATAATTTAATTTCACTATTTCATAAAAGAAAGTTGGGCTTCATCGAGGCCAAGTGTTTGAACCTTGTGCTCTGATACCACATGTCATAACCCCAAATTTTCACAAAAATTAAAAATGTTTGATGTAACATAAATTGTCTATAGTCACAGTTTGTTAACTGCTAGCGGTTAACAGAAAAATGAAACAGTTAACAAACTAATGATTAACTTAAACACATATAAATTAATACTATTTTAATTTCTATATGTGATGTAAATAATCTGCATTCAGTTGATTATAGTTGTACTGATGATTTGATTTTTTCAAGTAGGTGAGAAGTTACGTTCTAACTGGGGCTTACTTAACGATTGCTAACTTAGCTAGATTTCTGGATCTTACAGGCTTGACAGGTAAATTTTGAACCAGTAGGAGTTTATTAAAGCGTTAATCCAGTTACACTTCTTTAGAATAAATATACTGCTAGAGTAAAATTTTGTTTAATAGAGTTCAAGGGTACTACGAGGTAAAGTAATTTTTCTTTACTTGTTTTGCAACTATGTCAGTATTTTAAATTCATGTCATAATGAGCAATAACTTTTCCCTACTAATAGTCTTTTATCAGAATGACTGCTACTTTATGTTAGTTTTTCAACATTTAAGCTAGCATTATGTTAAGATCTTTTCACTGAGAGAATAACAAGCACAACAATCACATAAGCACATCACAAGAGACGAGACACAAATATTTTAGGAGGGGAAACCATAAATGGAGAAAACCCCTCAACTTCCTCTAAGATAGTATCACCACAAGATGTGATCCCAAAACAGTAAG
>LPNX011192651.1:38608-146481 GCA_001517045.1 Pseudotsuga menziesii
TAGGTTTGGAAGTTGTCAACTAAGCTGATGTGATATATCATATTGAAATGAGAACCTCAAATGGAAATAGCAAAGGATTAGATCTTACCGATTTGAGGTGTCCGTCCTTGTCTCAGAGTTCGTTGATCTAGGGTTTGTCACAGAAACCCTAATTTTCAAAACTTGGAATCTTTTATATCTGATTGGATGAACAGATATATATCTTCAAATGGAGCTGTCCAATGTACTCCTTTTCTGAAAACAATGAAGGGAAACTCCCGGAACAGGAAGCCCTAATTTTCTGATTTCTTCTGCAGAAATTCCTGTAACTGTTTCTGTGATATCTCCAAAATTACTGATTCTCTGTGTTTGAAATTTCTCACTGAGGTAACCTCGCATGTCCCTGATCCAAAACCATAGGTTTCATCAGAATTGGTTTCACCATTTGGGATTTATGATCCTCTTCCCAAGGTGACCTGTTACTGGACTTTTCAGAACAGCAAAGTTGTACGGAATTCCACGTGTCACTGGTTCATCTTCTGAGTCTGACCTTCATACCACATAAATTACAGTCTGTGACCTTTCTAGAACATCTTTAGGAATTCCATTTGGACCTCTGTAGCCCAAGATATTGCAGATCGCCCCAGGTGTCCTGTTTATGGATGATTTCTGGAAGAGGATGGAACCCTCACTTGGAGAGATCATATCTCCCAGAATATAGCGAATCAGAGGCTGAACGTTGGACACAGTGTTCATCAGGATTTTATCTTCGGCCCCTACAATTTTCAGCTTCTGAGAATTCGCCAATCTCAGAATATAGTGACTATACCAAAACGTAGCAGTTTTAGTATTTAGGGTTTCTCCTAGCTCAGGGTCAAACTAGGGTTTGACTTTCCCGGAGTTTCACCCAACCAAATTTATTGATCCAGGTCTCTAAATTTCGGTTTTGATGAGGATAAAAATCCTATGCTGGCCTCATTCAAAAATTCCTCTTCTGTAGAAAGCCCTAATTTCCACATCGAAACTGAAAATGCTTGAAATTGAATTTCGCATCGACAGAAAGATGCACCCTTCAATGGAGAGTCATCCTAGCATACTTTTGCTGAAAATCTGTGGAGGAAGATCCAAAGAATAGGAAGCCCTAGTTCCTGTAGCTGCACAATGTCTTCTTCTCAGGTTAACTCTAATAACATGTTAGTTTTTCAACATTTAAGCTAGCATTATGTTAAGATCTTTTCACTAAGAGAATAACAAGCACAGCAATCACATAAGCACATCACAAGAGACAAGAGACACAAAGATTTTAGGAGGGGAAACCATAAATGGAGAAAACCCCTCAACTTCCTCTAAGATAGTATCACCACAAGATGTGATCCCAAAACAGTAAGATGACCTCCCAACACAACAACAGCCTTCTGTCTTCTATCAAGTCAAAGTATTTCCTTCTCCAAAGGTGCGCCACACTTGAGAGAGCAAGTGATGTAATTCACAAGTGATAAATAGAGAGACTCTCACTCTCTATTTATATTCTTCTGTTGACTTGAAGTGCACTCAACCATGTAGGCTTAAATTACAATTACTTACTCGAGCCTACACCTTAATTAGTGTATAATAACCCAAGTGCATGCCCCGAAACTGTGGGGACTTACCTAATGACTTGACAAGACTTGTTTACATTAATAATCCTCTCGATCGGAACATCGGGGTAAGACAATATGACTCAAATACATAATAGAAACATCCCGGAATAAACATCGGGTTACAATATATAAAATACATATAAGAATACATTCCGAAGTTACATATACATCAACACTTTAGATAAATCTTCTTTCCATCTATACACTAAGTTATTTACCAGTTCTTCATAGAGCTCATGATTTAGTATAACAAAACTCTTACTGAAACAGGAGTTTATTGCTATTGCTATTTATAAAATTTACAACACTAATTATGAGTATGGAAATAAATCTAAGGATTTCCAAGAAACAAGATTACAATAGAACCCTTAGCTTTACTTTTAATTAAGCTTTAGTAGGGGAAATTTAACAGCTTATTATTGTACTATATTTATAAATGATTAGTAGTTTTTAGTGTCAAATCCTTTCGTGGCCAGTGCCAACACTTTTATCCTGCTCCAACTTTGGTGTATTATGTATGGTGAACCCCGTCGCCTCTGTCATAGGTGAGCACCAGGGTTTTTGATGTTCGTTGTGCTGGTTCGTTTCCTCCTTGGTTCCAGATTCCTTCGCTTCCAAGTAAAGAATTTATCTTACAAATGTTACAAATTTCTAGTTACAGTTTTTAATATTCAAATTAACAGCTTCTAACTATACCCTTTGGATTTGTTTGTAGGTTACGGTTCAAAATCAATCTTGAAAAGGTCCTGTCCATCACTGGTTTACCTCAATACCAACAGGTAAGCCCCGGATACAATGTGACAACTCCCTGCTTGTAAAGATTAGGGGAAAAGGGTTTCAGTTGGAGAAGAAATATGACTTCGGTTCCTTCGGTGTTTAAAAATGCTTAGCTCAGTCTTTTTTTAGTATTTTTGGTTATTAAAACCCTTGCTTGTAGCAGGGTAGCTCCAGCTTCGATGCCGTGATTTGTATTTCAATTTTCTTGACTTATTGACAGGTTTATAGCCTTATGGATATGTAATGACATACTTTGTTCTTATTATGTGGAGGTTCTCCTATCTTCATTGTTTTAATGGTTCTCTGTTTTGAATACTCTAATAAAATATGCATTGTCTTATAAAGGTTATTATAGTAATGAAGTTTTTATAAGTCAATTGTTAGTTTTGTCTTTCAAAACCCTCGCCACGATGCTAGGTGTAACCGGCCTTGATCTGGGTGAAGTAAAATGGTTAAGTCGTTAGCCCTTTGGCCTGACAGAGTAAAAAATTTAGTTTAAAAGGGATTTTAAACTTTGAGTTCTGTCTCATTTATGCAATAGTTTTATAAACTTGTAAATAATGGCTCTATGTAATTTGAGTCCTTCCTTCTTTGACTGTTAATAATGATAATTACTGTTTAAGATTTCTCTTGTAATTAATTAAAGTAAATGTGACGATTTTAAGCTCAGTCTTAAGATAAAATTTATATGTTTATACTTATCAATTCGGATAAAATCCTAGGGTTACTGTAAAAGAACCCTTAGATAAATATATTCTTAAATTTATCAGTTGTGTTGGTTTCTGTTTGCCTATTTTTCGTTGTTACAATAGTATTGATATTGTTTATTGTGTTAAAATATTTTCTTTCCTTTTAAATAAAAGAGTTTATACAATTAATTTAAATTCTTGTTATAAGACTGTACCCAGTCTAGTGCATACTTTAGTATTCTAGTCTTTAAATTTTAATTTGTTTATTCTGTTTTAAAGACTACTTTTATAAAAAGAATTAAAGTAGAATTAGGGTTTGACCCTCAGGTTAAACCTACACAGATTTGGAGCTTATATGATAAATAATTACTTCTTAAATAAGTAAGTTCTTAACTTTATTCTATTTACTGTTTACTTTTAAGTTTACATTCATTTACTGCTCTGTTAATTAGTAAAGATTCGGAGTTATGTAAGGATTATAACATTAACTCTATAACTTTGATTGTTTCTTTATTAAACATAGTCCTATTCTAGTATATATTAAATAATAGTTTAAGCTAAAGATGAAAGTGAGGTTAAAACCTTGCCTAGATACTTACTGTATCTCCTATAATTTTTGTTGTAACAGTATATTTCTTTACTATAATTCTATTTTAGAACTACTGTTTCTTTTCCAACATAGATATGCTCATAAAAACAGTAAACATAAATGACCAGAACACGGTTCTCTTTAATAATAATTTACACATGGAATTAAATTACTCTGTTATGTACAGAATGCAGAACCCTATCTATTATATTCAATCTCTTATCATTTTCTTTCATCTACTTAAGATATTCTAACTGTGCTGGAATACAGCCTGGTTTTCTAGGTGTGGAAAAACACAATCTAGAAATTATTTCCATTCTAACACATTACTTTTCTAAATCAAATTCATTTCTTCAATCATTTAAAAAGACTACTAGATTCTAACATTTTACAAACTGAATCTTTAACATTCATATATCAGCCAAACTCAGATTGATTTATCTAACACAATAAAACAGAATAATGTAGAACCTGTTTAGGACAGATGACAACAGCGTTAGGAGGCTGTTTCTCCCTACCAATCTCCTGGAGAGTGCTCAAACAATGCTTCCTCAGGACCTCTGAACCTGTTCTTGGTCTTCTTGGCTGAGAACTAGTGGAGAATGCAAACAGTAGACTAGTCCAATATCTCAGTAAAACACTCTGCTCTCAGTAGTATGATCTTCAGCTTAAAAGCTGCAACTAGATCAAACAGTAGTTATCCCCTCAAACACTTTCCACATTTCCCTTCCATTGAATTTCTCTGAAGTACATTCATTCACCAGAATGATCACTTGTTTAGAATGAGTAGCCTCATCTCTCTTCAATGGGAATTTTTATAAAGATTGCCTAGGTATTTTGGGTCAGTTTTCATTAATTGAGCCACCTGCTCTGATTCCACTTTCTTGGGGAATCATGACCCCAAACGTAGGTAGGTTGCCACCTGCAAGAGATGGAAGTGGTTTGAGGATGCTGCCACATGTCAGTTTGCTTTCCACCCAGTCTCCTCCACCAATTTGACCAGTAAACACTCTTTTAACTGCTCTCCTAACTTGTTGTCTCCTCCTTTATTTATTTAAAAAATAAAACATTTAGAATTACATTAAATATCCTTGACTCTGTTGAGTCATCAATTACAACTTAGCATAAAATTTAACATATTGTCCTCAAATAATATACAATTTTTTTTGCAAAATTGGGGCATGTGAAAAACCATTTTCCAGTTATGTAGCATTGTCGTATGCCATCATTGATGTAGAACCTTCCAGTTATGCAGAAGAAGTTGATAAGAAAGTATGGAAGGATTCCATGGTTTAGGAATATTAGTATATTATGAAGAATGATGTTTGGGATGTGGTTCTGAGACCAAAAGGGAAGTCAATGGTTACTTCTAAATGGATTTACAAAATGAAGCATTCGATAGAAGGAAGTGTCTAGAAATACAAGGCAAGGTTTGTGGCTCGAGGATTCTCCCAGAAAAAAGGAATAGATTATGAGGATAAATTTTCTCATGTGATGAGATAAACTTCGATTAGTGCTATACTTGCGGTAGATACAAAAATGAAATGGAAGGTACACTAGATGGTCATGAAGATGGTTTTATTGAATGGTGTAATAAAAGAAGAAGTGTACATGGAACAACCACAAGGATTTTCCAGACACATGTGCGCAAGTTGAAAAATGCCTTGTATGTGTTAAAGAAAGTACCCAAAGCATGATATAGAAGAATTGACAATTTCCTAATGATCATGGGATTTACAAAGAGTAAAGAAAATCCCATCCTTTACTATAAGGTTGTGAATGATGGATGAGTGATATTACTATTATATGTAGATGACTTGTTTTTCACATGAGTCAAGGAGCTCATCAATAAATGTAACGAGAAGATTTCTATATAATTTGAGATGAAATACCTAGGTATGATGCACTATTTCTTGGGTCTAGAGGTATGGAAGAGACCAAATGATATTTTCCTAAATCAAGGAAAATATGTTGTATTTAACCTGAAGAGATTTGGGATGTTTCATTGTAAGGATATGCCTACACCGATGGTGACAAAACTGAATTTATTGAGTAATACTCCATAAGAGATAGTGGATGCCACCATGTATATACATATGATTGGTTCGTCAATGTACCTGACAAACATGAGACTAGATATATGCTTATTTGTGCACACATTGAGTCAGTATATGGTTGAGTCAAGACGTGTTCACTTGATTGCTACAAATCATGTGATGAATTACTTGAAGGGTACAATCGACTATGGACTTAGATATGTTTTAAATTGCGAGATAAAAATACATTGCTATGCTGACTCAGATTAGGCTGGTAGTGTCATTGATAGGAAGAGCACTTCAGTATGTTGCTTCAATATAAGGCCATCTAATATTTTATAACACATTAGGAAGCAGACTCATCTAGCTCTTGGTACCGTCAAGGAAGAGTATATAGCAGAATGTATATCCAGTGGCAAAGTTGTGTGGCTTTTAAAGTTTCTTGTAGAATTCTTTGATATCAAGTTAGAGGTGACTTGTATCTATTGTGACAACCAAAGTTGCATAAATTTGTCAAAGAACCCTATGTTTCATGACAAGTCCAAGCGTGTCAATATCATGTACCATTACATTCGTGACATGGTATAGAAGGGACTTGTGAAGCTCCAGTATGTTGCAATAGATGAGAAGATAGTTGATGTGTTGACCAAGCCTCTCTCAAGGGTAAATTTTGAATACTTTAGGGACATGCTTGGATTAGTCCAGATGGACTTCCCATGTGAGAGGGAGTGATGAGTTACATATGTGATTTCAAGAGGAAGTAGAACATTGAGTGTGGTAACAGTGGGTATTCATTCATGACTTAGTCACCTAGATTATGTGTGATATAGGTGAAGTCCCATAATGATGTAAGGTCTGAAAAGACACTGAGACCCATAAGGTCTAAAAGGACGATGACGCTACACCCACTAGTGATATGCTATGTTGATATCCTCAATACATGATGTAATAAAAGAGATAAAAGAGAGTTCTCATATAGAACTGCTAGTAATGGATAAATACATGAAAAGGTCAACAAGTAAATGTTCAAGTACAAGATAAAACAAGAAGTGTTGAATATTGTGTCAGAAGAATGGATTATATGCTAAGAGGGAGTATTGAATTAATATTCATCTTCGTAATATATTCTTATTGTATTATATTTGTATGTAAAATCCTAAAAAGAATATTTTTATATTGTATTTGTAAAACATGTAATGTTGTCTAAAGAATAAAACGATATTATATTTTATCCTCACAAAATTACAAGCCAGAACCATGAGGAAAAGTCACCTAGAAAACAAGTGTAAATAGAGGGGTCTCCCTCCTCATTTGGATATACACACACAACAAGCAAGTTCAAGGAAGTGGTTCTCTCCAGCTAAGAAGAAGATTTTTTTGGGTTGCAAAATACTTGGAAGACATATATCTCTTGATCTATGGTTTTTCTAGAGTTCCTCTATCTTTCTGTAAGATAAATATAAACTTCCTGTTAACGCTGTGACATTGTACTTGGTTGATGAATCTATAGTGATAATTTTTGTTGGATTTTTCTCATGAGAGGGTTTTCCTATGATAAATATTTATGTATTTGTGTCTATTTTTGAATGTATTTCTTTCATTGATCCTTAAGAATGCAGTTGTTATGATGTGGCATGTTAAATGAATGAAATTCTAAGATAATTGCTTGTAAATCAAAATTCTAACATGCATATGGTTGCAATGGAAGTTTTCCTACACTTGAAAAATACAAGCCTTCTTCTCAAGTAGGGAGGGACAATGAATAAATAGATCTTAATAAATGTTGAATATGGTAACTAGTTCAAGTTCGATGCAATAGTATGTTTTTGTTGAATAAGAAATAAAGTAGAATTCCAAATGGATTACATCAAGTTAATTTTCAGTAGATCTCTTAGGTTATAATTCATGGAAAGAGGCTCAAAATTATGTACCTGGTTATTTTATGGATTAATATTGTTTGTGCTAGATTTTATGTGTTGGTTGGTACTATTAGATTCTGACAGGAAGATCTTGGGCCAAAAATGGTATTCACATGGATTGCATAAGAGAAATAAGAGAAGAATAAATAAAGAAAAATATGAGAAATATTACATTAATTGATTATTCACATTATGGGTGAATATATAATACAACATCAATGAATATTTTGAATACCTACTTAGGCAGTTGAATCTACCAACCTAGATTGACTCTAGAGCTAACTAGGAGTGAGAAAATCACCATAATAGCTAACTAGTGCCACTGCAGATCACTAAATATGTTAATAACTATTTACAATCAATTAACTGAAGGGGGTAGGAGAGAAAAGGAGCCTATATTCCCATGAATAATGAAAACTGGTGCTAGAGACACTGAAAGTGATCTAACTGATGGGTATCGAAGCACAACCGAGGATAATTAATGACCTACTGGGGTGAATTGTTGGGCACTGTTGGTGGCACTCCGAGTGGATTCCTATAAAATAGGGATTGATCTATGGAGCTCCAAAATGCATGTAGATAGTTGCAATAAGTGGCAGATGTCCACTAGTCATGTCCCCCATGCACTGGTGAAGTGATGAGACCTCCTAAGCTAGGGAAATTAAACTAATAGACTTTATGTGGTAAAATGATACAAAGGGAGGATTACTAATAGTCCCAATACCCCCCTTTAATCCTAAATTGGACTATCTGGGCCCTGGTAACTAAGACCAAAGGTCATCCATTACAATCTAAATGTAAAAATTATTTTTCCATGAAAAATTGAGGGGAAAGGAAAAACATCATGGGGAAAATCCTTCCTAAAAAATGGACTGAGATACACCAAAAAATAAAATACTCTAAATACAAGTAGGTGTGAACTTGATTAGATGTTTGGAGGGATATTCTTCTTCGGAAGAAGAGGAATATGCTCAAATTTATCAGGAGCATATATAGCTGCATAAGAGTTTATGGGACCATGTAAAGCAACTAAGATAATCTGACAAAAGAGCAAAAAACATTGCTCATTCAACTTGATCTTGAAATAAGGTTCAAATGATTCTTGATGTTCTTGATACTTCAAACCATGTGAAGTAGATTCAGCTCCAGATGAGAGGAAAAAGCATCCAAGCGAATGCAATAGGTCTCCATCATTTTTAGGAGATGAGTATGTGATTGAGCAGGAAGATACATCACACTTGGGACTATGGAGAGAGAATTCTTGAGCTCCAAAATCTGATGTAACTTCTAAAATTATCCATGAAATCACAAAATGTAATATCATCATATCATAAAAATATATTGACATCGAATCCCCAGCATCAATTTTGAAAGACACTTCAGGGGCTTGATTTTTCTCACAAAAAATCATGAGATCACTTACAAGCATAATTGAGAGGCCTTGAATCTCTAAATTTGAACCAATTAAAGTGAGAGACTCGGTGGATAGTTCTTCAATGGTGGAGGTTCGAATATTTTCATTTGGAGTAGCTGCATGAAAACATGAGACATCAAATTTCTCACAAAATTCAAGAGCAGTAATAGAATGAGTCTAGTTTTGAATTGAATCAGTTGAAGACTTGGTACGATGGAAGGACAGTTTTTCAACAATGAAGGTACGAATATCCTCTTCTGGAGCAGCTGCATGAAAACATGAGACATCAATTTTCTCAAAAATTTTGAGAGCAGCAGCAGAATGAGTATGGTTTTGAATTGAATTAGTTGAAGACTCTGTCATTTCTTCATCTTCTAGAACTTTATATTCTTGAGAAATAATGGTGGTTGGAAGAACTTGAAAGGAGATTCCATATGTTCTCTTCCGATGCTCTGTACTAATCTCTTCAATCTGCTGGCCAAATGCTTTGTCCAATATGGATAAAATTTCACTTGGGAATTCAACAACATCAATGAGATAGCACATCCTAGGAGGAATGGCTAGACACATGGCTCCATATGTTATGTTACAATTATTGAATCAAATAGATTTCTCATCATCAGATTATGGCATTTCCACAGATCCAATAGACACATCAAAGAGCACATTGCTCTTAATTTATGCAATCATATTCAATTTCCTTTCAGAATAGTTGAATGATGATAAAGGAGGAACTAATATAAAATCCATAACCTATTGTACCTACACAAAACTATAAATAAAATTTATGTAAGATGAATCAACCTCTATTTCGACAAGAGCACATTTTCAGTGTCTATCACACCTACAAAGACTTCTCTAGACAAAATCTAGAGTTAGAAAGGAAAATATTGTAGGATTTACGTGGAAACACATTTTTTTGGTGCATCAATGGAAATATATGAGGGATATTCAAATAGCATGACCAGGTTTTGATACATATTATATTCTGATAAGCAGATCTTGGGCCAAAAATAGTCTTCACATAGATTGCATAGGAGAAATAAGAGAATAATAATTGAAGAACAATATGAGAACTATTCCATTAATTGATTACTCACATTATGGGTGAATATATAATACAACATCAATGAATAATTCGAATACCTAATTAGGTAGTTGAATCTACCAACCTTGAGTGACTCTAGAGCTAACTAGGAGTGATAAAATCACCATAATAGATAACTAGTGCAATTGCATATCACTAAATCAATTAATAACCAGTTAGAATTAGTTACAATCAACTAACGGAAGGGGGTAGGTGAGAAAAGGTGCCTATATTCCCATGAATCATGCAAAATAGTGCTAGAGACACTGGAAGTCATCTAACTAATGGGGATCAGAGCACAACTGAGGATAATTAATGACCTACTGGGGTGAGGTGTCAGACACTACTAGTGGAACTCCAAGTTGGTTCCTATAAAATAGGGATTGATCCCTAGAGCTCCAAAATGCATGCGAACAATTGTAGTAAGTGGCATATGTCCATTAGTCATGTCCCCAATGCACTAGTGAAGTGATGAGACCTCCTAATCTATGGAAATTAAACAAATAGACTTTATGTGGTAAAAGGAGACAAATGGAGGATTAATAATAATCCCAACAGGTACAAGAAATAAAGAAATGTAACGTACACTAACTATTCAAACGAAGTTGTTATATCCAACACTCAAAAGGAAGGAGTATATAGGTAAATAGAGATAAGAGTTCTATTTTCTTTAATGGAAGAGGATTAGCCTTGTTTTATTTCGAGTCCAACGCTCATTTTTTAGAGTATCTTATTGGTAGATGGAAGTTTGATATGTTATAAGTATAAAGAGTTAGGATATAAAAATTAGGTCTTCTTGAATTGGAGCTTTGCAAGCCCTATATTTTTTTCCCTTTGACAAACAACAACATGAGTGTATTAGTTATAGAAAGCATGCAACTGTTTCATGTTCCTATTCTAGTTTCAGTTTTAATCCAGCTCAACCATGCATCATCTTCATCTTTGGCATATTTTAGACTCAATTTTATTTTATGAAGGTAAACTTAAAGTAAAACAAAAACTTTTTAATTTGTTAAAAATTTCCAAAATTTTGATGAAGCGAGTTATTGTAAAAAATTGAATTATGTCATATCCACCTTTTTTGTTATGGTTGTCCTTCCATATGCAATTTAATGACCAATCCAACATGCTATAATTGTTTGCATCATACATATCTCACCCATTATCATATCATTCTTGTTCTGTCTAAATTCCATGTTGTGATTCATTCTTTATTTCATAATTCTTCCTTCCATAAGATCTTTTTATTGTTTTCCTCGATCATAATTTTGTGCCAAGGAAAAATTTGTTCTTTTAAAGTTATCACTAATCTCTTGTTTAACTTTGTCTTCTTGTTTCCATACAATATGAGTCTATCCACATTTCCTTAATGAACTATCAAAGTGATGATATTGAGGAAAAAATAGATTATTTCACACATGGCATGGTGTGACTTTATGATACATGTGTATAGAACTCGATGAGAAAGAACATGGAAATACTTGGACTCTATCTCATAAATAAAATTTTCAAATTATCAATGTAATCCAAAAGTAAATGCGTATAGGGCCACAAAGGGAAATGGGATGCAATTGTTTTTGTCTTAGGTATGATAGGTGAAATTGCTCACTTTTACACCATGTACAATCCTCACCTACATATCTTATTTCAATTTTATATAGATAATTTATCTTGGGAAAATTCCATAGTGGGCAGTGCATTGACTGAGCGACATGATGCACATGCATATCATTAGTTATTTGTTGAGTTATTGAATAGGTTTACATAACTACCTAAATGAGTTTAGTTATTGTAGAATGCACAAAAGATTGTTGTTTTTGGAAAATATTTCCTTTAACTGAATCATCTTCAGGAATTTCATTAGAGCATGGATCTGGAATTTTTTTCATATTGTTGTTATAGATAGTTTATTGGCCCAACAAATGGAAAAATTTACAAAAAAGCCTCTTGTGGAAATATGATTCACATCAAGATATAGGAGCTAAAGGAATCCTCACAACTCAAGATATTCCCAAATTATGCAGAAAACAGTGAAAAGACTGAAATTAACACATGAGAATGAAGCCAATAACAAAGTTTATTATCATTGTCCCCTATGTAAATATGCCTGGAAGATTTTAATATAACAATAGTATAAAATCGTTATCCTTTAGAGTTAATTTGGATGCATACATGTGGCAGGAGTAGATTGGACCTAAAAAACACCCTAGCTGGACCAATGAGCTCCCAAACCACCTCAAAAGGTCACTGATGCCTGTGTGAACATGGTTGGAGCATGCTATGACATAAATGAAGGTAGCATAGGCGTAGTGGAGTGCATGGGTGAGTGTGAGTGTCTCTAGCCAGTAATAAATGGTCCAAAAGGACCAAAAATCCAAATACCATGCATGGGTGCCTCTGGTCAACCGATTTCCCTTTTTTTATGGAGTGGTAGCACACCAAGGACTAAAATATCATAAATGAGGGTGCATGTGTAACCAAAATGATCAAATGTGGGTGCTTGGGTGCATTAATGAGTCCAAAACACCAAAAGGACCTTGCTTGACCAACACAACCTAGTTTTGGACCATATAACATAGGTATGAAACAAATGAAAATGTTCCCTAGGTGTATGAACATCGTACTAACATGGTATAATTCTCCAAAAACTCTACACAGATGTAGGATATTGAGAAAAGTGAAATATGGTGGTGTGAAATTAATGGCAAATAACCCTTTTACAGGAATTGATGGTGTGGCTTATTTTTGTTCCTATCAAATATCTAAAAAGGGGATTGGTATTTAATACAATATTTTTTTGTTGTTAGAGAAGAACAAGTTGAACCAAAAAACATCACTTTCATCTCCATATCATTCATGAGAATCATAGTATGGTGTGAAGACAAAAAATCAATTGATATTTTCCTTCGAAATCACAAACCAACTACGTATGATGATTGAGGTTATCTATCTATTTTTTGTAGTATATATACAACATATTTATGTGACACATTTAACAATAAATGGTAGCAATAATATGAAATAACAATTTGTGAAATCAAATTGTTGTTATGTAACCTATAATCAAAGAAATGAAATGCAAAATGGCATACAATATGTGTTTTCAATAGGCGACAAGGAATAAGGGAAAGTTAATAACACTCTTTGTCAAAGCAGAACTATGGATATCTTGAATGTTCAAGGTAAGCACTGAGATTTTTTTCTTGGTACTCATTCTGCAAATGTTAGTATGTTTATTATCTGAGAATAAAATCAAATAATTGGGAATTTTCTCTATTTCTTTTACAAACAATGTTATGAATCTCTGAATCATGAAGGAATGTGTGGAAGTGTGTTGGTGCAAATTTGGCAATGAATTATTGTAATTTCCATCAAGTTCCAATGGTTTTGACATGTGTTCTCTATTTAATTTTGAATTACATAACATATGAGAGGATATTCATTCTGGAAAAAGTGGAGAAGGACAAAAAATTTGGTTCAACACTGGTTACTATAGGAATCTCAGTTTTAAGTAGTACACCGGAGTAATCTATACATCAGATTAATATTGGAATCCTTGATTTTAGTAGACCTTCATCCCTAGTATTATATATTTTGTTTGCATGGGGACATGCAAAGACTCAAGTGTGGGGGAGAATATGTTGGGCCTATGATTTATCATGATTTTATTATTTAAATGTATGTTTTTGCATCATCCTATTCACCCATTGTCGACATTTTTAAATGTATTTCTCCATAAACACACTAAAATTTGCTCATACATGTCTACATAGTTTATTTTTGTTATTTCCATTATTTTTAATGGATTAAATAGAATATTATTTATTTTATTGATGATGGTTCACGTATCCAAGGAATTATGATGATACCTCATTTATTATCATGGTTGTGTCCCTTGTGTACAAATTTGGGCACAAAATAGTTGTTAGAATAATCAACCCATAGTTTACTACCTTAGACATTAATTTAATTATTTTTGTCTTATTTGCCTAGTTCATGTGTCCCACCTTATGCAAGTTGTCAATTACCTATCCATAGTGGTCCAACTTTCCTAATTTGACCCATCTAGCACTTGGGAAACCTCAAGGAATCAATTCTGATTTATTCCTGGTCTCCTAGGCGCCTTTCTGCTTTTTCTGCTTTATTGCCTGCTTTTTCAGTGTTTTAAGGAAATAGGGAAAGTTTGACTTGGTGAGGTGAACTAGTTTTTTGTCCTCTTCATCCTCCACTCTTTTCTCCTTGGAAAAGCATGTATGAGTTTTAATTCCACCACTCTTTAGCTTGCTTAATCCATTTTGCTAATTCGTGAGCTCCATGACAGATTTGGGATCAACTTTTTACACCTATGGGGGATTTGCTTAATTTTAGTAAGCCTGCTTTATGCTAGATTTGAATTGCTCCTCATGCATTCGAATCCCTGATGTATTTTATTTATACAGAAACCTATTATGTTACATGGTTGGCTATTGTACACTAAGTTAATACATTTTAGTGTTCAGCTCCAATTTCAGTCTCTTTTGTGAGTGATTTTGCATGATCAATTGTTAATTGTTGTGAGTAAAATTAATCTATCACTGGGTTCAATTTCCACAATAGTAAAGATAAAAATAAGTCTAGTTCTGAAAACAAAATTTTTTGTGCAATTGGAAATGAACTTTACTTGAAAACCAAGAAACTAATGGGAAAAATTACCAATAAATTCTATAAGTTTATGTTGGATCAAATATGATATTGTAATTCTTCAAAATCATTTTATGCTCATGTTAATTGATGGCGGATTCATTAAGGCTCTCCTTTTTGTTACAAAGAGAAACTTCCTATGGCTTGGGGGTACCACAACAGGCAATATGACACCAGAAATAAATATTTCATAATACACAAGAGCAGTAAGCAAATCTAACACTAAGGGATATAGAACCATACCTTGTTCCAGACAGTTGAAGAAGATCCTCATTGAGATTTTCCAATGAAATTGCAATTATAATTTTCTCTCAACAACAACAAACAAAGAAAGCATGATATATATAAATTTGTTAGCACTACTCTAGACTATACAATCAATCATGTATAAGCAATTAAATACATCCATGTATTCGATATTCATATTCAAAATGCACATGAATTGGACAAGAAAATATATTTCTATCAATAAATCAGAGATACAATAGTGACAAACTCTGTCGTCTCTTCTGCAAACCGGAGAAATCGAGTCCTCCACCTGGGCCTCCACCATTTCAATCCTCCATCTCTCGATAGAAAGCTCACAAAATAGAGGAAATATTGGGAAGAACACTATGTTCTCTAAGTGACAAAGGGATGCAGACTCAAGTATAAGAAAAGATGAGGCAATAATGGACTATAGTTTCCTTACTCTTCAGTTTCTCCCCCTTCAATGTATCCAAGGGGTTCCTTATATAACACTCCAAATAGGTAATGGAGGGTCAAATCCGAGAATTCTCAAGGATTTTTGGAAGGCCAAGATTCGAGTTATTCAGACTCAAATGAGGAAAACTGCAAAAATATTTTTCATTTTGCACACATCCTGATTTACGCGGGTTTGAGGTCAAAAGTTGCATATACACGCGGGTATTGATTTAAAAGTCATGTATAGGTATAAACATGAAATTTTTTGGGATGATCTTGGAACGCCAAAGTATAATATCAGTCCATGAGGTCCAAGGAATTTGCAGAGGAATAGGGAAGGCCATAAATGTGTGATCTACCTAGTGTTTTAAAATCAGCTATAACAGATGCCCCCTGATGTGTGAGGTCAGAGGGGAACATGATGGACGAAATACATTATAAAATCCATTCCGAAAGTGGAGTAATGAAGACCCAAGTGGAAGAACCAACCACTCATCTGTACAATACAATAATCAATCTCTGCATGTGACTACAAATACATGGAGCAGTTCTGGATACATAAGAGTACAATGGCCATGAATAGGAATGATATACAAAGTTTCATGTGTGGTCATCACCACGTACAATATAAAATGGATCAAGATATACATAATGGATGAAGATATATGATATACACTGGAAATACTAGAATCATGATCATGAGAGATGAAATATCATGAATATTGGCACGATCAAGGAGGTAGCATATATGGAATTCCACCAAGATGGAAGGTCTTCTTCACAAACCGCTACGAGTACATGTCCTACTATATGATTAGATGCGTGGAGGTCGAACATAGTAGTCCATCATCTGATTATCGGTCATTGATGTATAGTGTTAACAAACATGAGATAACCCACCGATAATGAAAATGGGAATCAAGGTACTGAGTACAATCTAACAAGTGTGAATAGATGTGTTGAGTTAGAACACTTGAAAGAATCTATTGATTAGGGGACATTGATGTATTCCCAAAATTGTCGATGGGGAGATAACCTACCACTGATGACTACAAGTCTCAAGTCACTCAAATGACTCTAGACTACTATTCCAGAATAAATGATTTGATGTCGATGGAATGGAATCCACTGGAAGGAGTTCATTAAGGCATCCACCATAAACCAACACAAGGTACTCAACAAAGTTGTATAATGTGGAAGAACTCAATGACCAATAAGTGCATGAACCAGTAATAGTACTAGGAATGGATGACATGCAAATTCAAGATAACCAAGGAATGGCCGACTCAGGATTCAACTTCCTTTGAATAAGAGAATAACGCAAGTGGTGACTGAAGGTAGGAAACATAGACTTGATATGAAAACTAGGACATCTTTGTGACACAGGAGGCATCAACAGAGGTTCCATGGGATTGGAAGCATAATCAGTCGGTGGAGATAAACTCAGAGTAACGAGTACAGTTCCTAAATTCAAACTAATAACCCAACCAATGGATGTGATATACAGTGCTCTATTCGAAGGAGACATGACTCAACTGCTTCCAAAGATAACATATTTTCCCATCTGGCTTTTTATGTTTTTTTTTATGTTTTTGGACCTTTTCAGATATTTTGAAAAGCTTGGAAAAGAATAAAAGTGCTTTATAGTACATAGCTAGGAGGAGATGAGTGTTAGGGACAGGAAAGCTAGTTCCAAGCAGTGGAACATACCTATGCTCAATGCAAGGAAACATGTGCAAGATAATGAGACTCGAGGGAAGGTATCCTCCCGGTAAAGGGGTGATCAAGCTGCAAAGGATATGTAGAAGGCTCTGCTTTGCTAGACATGAGACAAGCTCAGGATATATGGTTGATAAATCGAAGTCAGGGAGTCGGTGTAAATCTTAGGAAGGCAAGAAAAACTCATGAAATGCAATTACAACTTGATATATACAAGGGAATCCCTATCGATAAAATCCAACATAACATTCAAGAGGAGTATGAAGCTCTTGCTCAAGGACATGGCAGGACTAAAAAGGGACTCCCACAACCTAAAGGAGGCAACTCAACATGGGTACCAAATGCAAAAAAGGATCTAACTAGGGAACCCATGTATAGGAAAGCTCTACCATTCACACAATACCACTTCTAACAACAACATGAAGGTTATGTGATATCATGGAATGGGTTCATACCTAAGGTTAAAATGAAATGGTCATAAGGTCATGCAAAATTTAAGCAGATGTGAAATCGTAACCTATATGCCATTTCAGATATTATACATGTAATAGGAAAGAACAGATCAAAGACTCAGTCAAAATGTGCTCAAAACAGGCCCCTAAAACACCATATTAGTCCAAACGGTCCAAAAATGGTCAAAACTGGTCAAAACTATAGAAAGTGGGTAAAAATTTCAAATCAATTTCTATAAAATAGTGAAAAAATAAAATTTTCCATACCATTTGAAAATTTACCCACCATAGTGCATTTGAGACCAAAAACTTCAGAAGCTGATTTCGGGAGCATCGGTCCACAAAATTACATTCCATCTAGTTCAGGTAGAAGCTAATGCCCTTCTCTTCCATTTACATGTTTTTATTTTTAATTTTGAAGGTCAATTTTTAATCTTCGGCCATCCCAAAGGGGGCGGTTTCAGACCAGATGAAAATCGAGTCTTTTTCCACATATAGGGATGAGTATACACTGAAAATACCATGATACCTGCATACATGCGTGGCTGTTTTGAAATTGATCGCATACAACGCCGTAAAAAAGAAATTCAAAGGTAAATAGTGATGGAACTTAAAAATTCTTGTGCATGATGGTTCTAGAATGGAGAGAGCATGAACATGGTGATGTTGAAGAGGCTATGTAAGCTGATCTAATGGCTCAAAAAACGTTAAAGGTTTGTAGACTATACAAGTTTTGGTGCCCATTTGGACCATTTTTTCTTGCTCCTGAGTGAGTGACTCCATGAAATTTTCTAGACTGGGCATTTGCCAGTTTTGAAGTGTTAACTTGCTGGAGTGGAATGTACTCACAAAAACTGAGAACTCTGGTCCCAAATTAAAAAGTATAGACAAGATCAATTGGTCCAATTTATTTTCAATACCACACTACTTCAACTGCAACACAAGTGACTTAAACTTGGTGAAGATGTCCTGGATTGTCTCATAGTGCGCTAGGCTGAAGTTGATAAGATCATTCTCAAGTTGGTGACCACGTAGGTCATCAATTTTCCCAAATAGAGTCTCTAGTTTTACCTAGAACTCATTGGGTGTTGTCAAACTATCAATGTGGAACAATATCTTTCTCGAGATGCTCAGACAAAATAATCCAAATGCCTCATCCAATCTGTTGAAGAACTTGGCTTTCTCAACTATAGAATTTGGTTCCACCTCAGTGCCCATGGTAACTCTGTAAAGCCCTTTGTCTCTCAACTGAATCACCATCTCTGCCTTCCAATCAAATCAATTGCAGGTTGTTATCATGATGTGGATAGCATCCATTTATTCCTACGATGATGATGAAGAAATTTTTGGATGTTCTGCAGAAACACAATTTCGATTTTATCTGGAACTCCACTAAAAATGCAGCTCAAATCACTCTGAATTGATATGCAACTAAAAAATATCCAATAGGATCTAATACCATGTGATAAATTGGAACCACGGGAGAATATAGTAGTGTTAGTGAAGCTCAAAAATCAAATTTGGTGCAAAACTGGGAAAAAACCATCAAATGAAAGACAAATTACAAACACAACGTGAAATGGAACAAGATAATTTCATAATGTCTAACCATGAAACATGTTATAATTGGGTATATAATACAATGCAAAAGTTTCATGAGGCTTTGGAAGTCAATTGTGAGCATACAATTCAAAATTGCCAAAATGGCATCAAACCCCCCTAGGTGGCCCAATCATGTCCCAAATCACCCCAAACAACCACAAATTTATGACTTGACATGGTTGATATGTTTTGGGTTAATTATTACACCTTGTACAATGTGGGTGTGGAAATATGGGTGGTTTAAAGTCTCAATGCAGCATTTAATGCACCAAATCAATCCAAAATTGGCCAAAATCCCACTCCAACGCTCCAAGTCAACTTAGCTGACCACATCCAATGTATGGGAGAACAATAGGAATGAAAAGGGAGCACATGTTGCTGTTTGGCTAAGCTGGAATGCTCATGTGGGTGTGAAAGCCCCAATTTGACATGGCATTAGTCCACCTAAGCACCCCTAGTCCACCTCATAGTGTATTAAAGCTTAAAAGCAATAAAATTGACTAATTAGTGTAACTAAGGTACTAATGATGGATTAATGTTGTAACACCAAGTATACCATGAATATATATCCAAAGGATGTGCAAAAGGAAAGAACTTGAAGAGTCTATTTCTAAGCAGTAACAACAAAATATAAGTATTTAATGTTTTAGGAAACAAGTGTCATTTATTTAAATTTTTGTCTTATTGATAAATAACATAGATTCTTTTATAATTGTTTAAATTAATACTAGTTAACCCTTGTGGAGATTTCTATCATATGTTGCAAAATAGATTATGGAAAATCCACATCAGGAGATTTCAAATCCTTCTATATAGAAGTTGGGATTAAGAGGGAGCTCACTAATCCCTACAATCCAAAACAAAATGGTGTAGCGAAAAGAAAGAACCTAAAAATAATGGAGGGAATAAATTCCATGATTCATGATCAAGACTTACTGATGCACCTATGGGAAGAAGAATCCAGGACTGTTGTATATGTACAAAATAGAATTTATCATGTTGCACTTGGGAACAAGACACGAGAAAATATGTTTACAGGAGAAAATACAAAAGCCATTCACCTGAAGATATTTGGTTGTCTAATGTATGTGCATGTTCCCAAATAGAAAAGATCAAAGTTGTATCCTTCAGGAAAGAAGGGGATATTTATTGGATATAGTGAGACATCGAAGGCATATAGATTCTATATCCCTAGTTATAGACAAAATGATATTCGTAGATATATAAGCTTCTATGAGGATACATCTTTTAGCAGATCCAGATATACTCATTAAGAAGAGGTCCATAATGAAGAGACTATAGTTCCTAGAGTTGCATAAATAGGTGCAGATGATGGGGTTTCAAAAGAGCATGTTCTAGATGACCATGATATGGCAGAACCATAGAAACCAACAGATCTACCTCGAGAGATGATTACTCATAAGAGAAGACCAACATGGGTTTGAGAAAGTATGTAATATGCAGAGAATTTTGTACTCCAAATCGATCCTTTAGAGAAAGCAAGAGACTATGACCATGTCATAACCCCAAATTTTCACAAAAATTAAAAAATTTTGATGTAACATAAATTGTCTATAGTCGCAGTTTGTTAACTGCTAGCGGTTAACAGAAAAATGAAACAGTTAACAAACTAATGATTAACTTAAACACATATAAATTAATACTATTTTAATTTCAATATGTGATGTAAATAATCTGCATTCAGTTGATTCTAGCTGTACTAATGATTTGATTTTGTCAAGTAGGTGAGAATTTATGTTCTAACTGGGGCTTACTTAGAGATTGCTAACTTAACTGGATTTTTGGATCTTACATGCTTGATAGGTAAATTTTGAACCAGTAGGATTTTATTAAAGCGTTAATCCAGTTATATTTATTTAGCATAAATATACTGCTAGAGTAAAAGTTTGCTTAATAGAGTTCAAGGATATTACGAGGTAAAGTAATTTTTCTTTACTTGTTTTGCAACTATGTCATTATTTTAAATTCATGTCGTAATGATCAATAACTTTTCCCTACTGATAGTCTTTTATCAGAATGACTACTACTTTAGATAAATCTTCTTTCCATCTATACACTAAGTTATTTACTAGTTCTTCATAGAGCTCATGATTTAGTATAACAATACTCTTACCGAAACAGGAGTTTATTGTTGTTGCTATTTATAAAATTTACAAAACTACTTATAAGTATGGAAAGAAATCTAAGGCTTTCCAAGAAACAAGCTTACAATAGAACCCTTAGCTTTACTTTTAATTAAGCTTTAGTAGGGGAAATTTAATAGTTTATTATTGTACTATATTTATAAATGATCAATTGCATAATTGTCATCAAGTTGTGGTTCCTATCTTCCAATTTTCTTCATGACATAAGTAATGTGGAGAAATTACATTACCATATGATTTATTTATAATACATAGTGATGCTATATTTATTCCTGGATAGTTTTACTATCCTTTACTACCAAGTCTAATCTAGCCTTGGTTTAATTCATTTAGAGCTTTGGTTCCTTATGGATACCAAATGATTACAAACTTCCAAGAATTTTATCTTACTCTATGGTACTATAGACTACATAAAAAGTAAGAGTTAATCTAGGGTGTAAATACTCTTTACTTTCACTTATGGAGTAATGATTTATAAACTAGTTTCTTATCCACTAGTGTTTGCATAACACTAATTCTAACACCATAATCTTGCATTATAATGTTGTACAAATGATTATTATTATAACTATTAACCTAAGATCAAGGAAAATATCCTACTAATGATCTTCCATAGTTATTATACCAATGAAGATTCCAAGGTTTAAATAATATAAGGTTTAACGATACCATATAAATCTCGTTCTTTAACATAGCTTGAATTTATGGTTTATCAATGAAATGATACGTTTTTTGACTTTGTAGATTACATTATCATTATAGTCATTGTTTAAATTATTGACAATAATTTGGTTTCCGACAATGCAGTGACAACTATATCAATTGACCCATTGTGGACTAAATAATTTTTTGGGCCCATGGAACATCCACCACCATGCAATGCATAACTTAAAAGCTTACAACACAACCCTAAGACCTCATTCTTCGTTGAGGGTTTTGGTCTTTGCACTGTCTGGTTTTACTGTGGCCATGAGGGATGGCTTGTTCTTGTCTCCATCGCCATTTTTTGTGTGTGAAGAAGTGTTGCCACTCTAGTATGTGGGTTGCAAGATTCACAACTTGCATTTGGTTTTCTTTCTGCATGCATTACGCTGCCATCAGGGTAGTGTTACTATGTCAGTAGTTTTTAGTGTTGAATCCTTTCGTGGTCAATGCCAACACTTTTATCCTGCTCCAACTTTGGTGTATTATGTATGGTGAACCCCATCACCTCTGTCATAGGTGAGCATGAAGGTTTGTGTTGTTCGTTGTGCTGGTTTGTTTCCTCCTTGGTTCCAGATTCCTTCGCTTCAAGGTAAAGAATTTATCTTACAAATGTTACAAATTTCTAGTTACAGTTTTTAATATTGGAATTAAAAGCTTCTAACTATACCATTCGGATTTTTTTGCAGGTTATGGTTTAAAATCAAGCTTGCAAAAGGTCCTATCCATCACTGGTTTACCTCAAGACCAATGGGTAAGCCCCGGATACAATGTGGCAACTCCCTGCTTGTAAATATTAGGGGAAAAGGGTTTCGATTGGAGAAGAATTACGACTTCGGTTCCTTCGGTGTTTAAAAATGCTTATCTCGGTTGTTATTTAGTATTTTTTGTTTTTAAAACCCTTGCTTATAGTAGGGTAGCTCCAGCTTCGATGCCATGACTTGTATTTCACGTTTCTAGGCTTATTGACAGGTTTACAGCCTTATGGCTAAGTAATGACATACTCTATTATTATTATGTGGAGGTTCTACTGTCTTCATGGTTTTAATGGTTCTCTGTTTCGAATGCTCTAATAAAATATACATTGTCTTAGAAAGGTTATTATAGTAATGAAGTTTTTATAAGTTGCTTGTTAGTTTTGTCTTTCAAAACCCTCACCACGATGCTGGGTGAAGTAAAATGGTTAAGTCATTAGCCCTTCAACCTGATAGAGTAATACATTTAGTTTAAAAGGGATTTTAAACTTTGAGCTCTGTCTCATTTAGGCAATAGTTTTATAAACTTGTAAATTATGGCTCTGTGTAATTTGAGTCCTTCCTTCTTCGACTGTTAATAATGATAATTATTGTTTAAGCTTTCTCTTGTAATTAATTAAAGTAAATGTGACGACTGTAAGCTCAGTATTAAGATAAAATTTATATGTTTATACTTATCAATCCGGATAAAATCCTAGGGTTACTGTAAAAGAAACCTTAGATAAATATATTCTTCAATTTATCAGTTGTGTTGGTTTTTGTTTACCTATTTTTCGTTGTTACAATAGTGTTGATATTGTTTATCCTATTAAAATATTTTCTTTCCTTTTAAATAAAAGAGTTTATACAATTAATGTAAATTCTTGTTATAAGACTATACCCAGTCTAGTGCATACTTTAGTATTCTAATTTATAAATTTTAATTTGTTTATTCTATTTTAAAGAATACTTTTATAAAAAGAATGAAAGTAGAATTAGGGTTTGACCCTCAGGTTAAACCTACACAGATTTAGAGCTTATCTGGTAAATAATTACTTTTTAAATAAGTAAGTTCTTAGCTTTATTCTATTTACTATTTACTTTTAAGTTTACATTTGTTTACAGCTCTGTTAATTAGTAAAGATTCATAGTTATGTAAGTATTATAACATTAACTCTGTAACTGTGATTGTTTCTTTATTAAACATAATCCTATTCTAGTATATATTAAACACTAGTTTAAGCTAAAGATGAAAGTGAGGTTAAAACCTTGTCTAGATACTTACTGTATCTCCTATAAATTTTGTTGTAACAGTATATTTCTTTACTGTAATTATATTTTAGCACTACTGTTTCTTTTCCAACATAGATATGCTCATAAAAACAGTAAACGTAAATGACTAGAACACGGTTCTCTTTAATAATAATTTACACACGGAATTAAATTACTCTGCTATCTATAGAATGCATAACCCTATCTATTATATTCAATCTGTTATCATTTTATTTCATCTACTTAAGATATTCTAACTGTGCTAGAGTACGGCCTAGTTTTCCAGGTGTGGAAAAACACAGTTTAGAAATTATTTCCGTTCTAACACATTACTATTCTAAATCAAATTCATTTCTTCAATCATTAAAAAAGACTACTAGATTCTAAAATTTTACAAACTGAATCTCTAACATTCATATATTAGTCAAACTCAGATTGATTTATCTAACACAATAAAATAGAATAATGTAGAACCTGTTTAGGACAGATGACAACAGTGTTAGGAGGTTGTTCCTCCCTACCAATCTCCTGGAGAGCGCTCAAACAATGCTTCCTCAGGACCCACAAGCATGTTCCTTGTCTTCTTAGCTAAGAACTGGTGGAGAATGCAAATAGTAGACTATTCCAATATCTCATTAAAACACTTTGCTCTTAGCAGTATGATCTTCAGCTTAAAAGCTACTACTAGATCAAACAATAGTTATCTCGTCAAACACTTTCCACATGTCCCTTCCATTGAATTTCTTTGAAGTACATTCATTCACCTGAATGATCACTTCTCTAGAATGAGCAGCCTCATCTCTCTTCAGTGGGAATTTTTATAAAGATTGCCTAGGTATTTTGGGTTAGTTTTCATTAATTGAGCCACCTGCTCTGATTCCACTTTCTTGGAGAATCATGACCCCAAATGTAGGGAGTTTGCCACCTGCAACAGTTGGAAGTGGTTTGAGGATGCTGCCACATGTCAGTTTGCTCTCCATCCAGTCTCCTCCACCAATTTAACAAGTAAACACTCTTTTAACAACTGTCCTAAGCTGTTGTCTCCTCCTTTATTTATTTAAAAAATAAAATATTTAGAATTACATTAAATATCCTTGACTCTGCTGAGTCATCAATTACAACTTAGCATAAAATTTAACATATTGTCCTCAAATAATATCAAATAATATCAATTTTTTTTTGTAAAATTAGGGCATGTGACATACACACCCCCTTAAAGAATAACATCATCCTCGATGTTATTTATTCTTTGTCCTCAGAATCCCCCTGGAACAGAATTGGATATGCATCCCGCATATTACTTTCCAATTCCCAGGTGGCTTCCTCTGGACTAAGGTGCTTCCATTGCACCTTCACCTAACCATTGGTGCGGTTTAGAAGTATGATCTCCCTCTGCCTGAGGATACAGTCCGATTCCACCGGAAAATCTCCTTCTGGTTCCACCTATACATTATTCCAGTTAACAACATGAGTAGCATCATGAACATATTTCTTTAATACAGAAATGTGAAAAACATTATGTACTCTTAAATTTGGTGGTAATTCTAATTGATAAGCTACTTGTCCAATCCTGGATGGTATTTCAAATGGACCATAGTAACGAGGTGCTAGTTTTGCACAACTACCCAATCTCAGAGATCTCTTTTTGGGCCTCACCTTGATGAAGACATGTTCACCTACCTGAAACTCCTCTGGAGTTCTTTTAAGTTCTGCTTGAATTTTGTGTCGATCCTGGGAAACTTTTAGAATACCTTGTACCTATTTTACAATTTATTCCATTTCCTTCAATATTTTAGGACCTAATACTAATCTATCCATGAGATTACTCCAATAGATAGGAGTATAACATTTCCTTCCATACAAGATTTTGAAAGGACTAAATCTGTGTTGATGTATTTGTAACTTCGGAATGTATTCATTTATGTATCTTAGTATTGTAACCTGATGTTTATTCCGGGATGTATCTATTATGTAATTGAGTCATGTTTTCATGCCTTGATGTTCTGATCAGGAGAATCAATAATGTAAACAAGTCATGTCAAGTCATATTGGGTAACCCTCCAATTGTCTAAGGGTTAAAGTCCCCGCAGTTCCGAGGCACTAGGGTTATTATACTCTTCTAGTAGAGGTCGGCCCTACTAGGGTTTTAGTCATGTTGGGATTAGTATAAATAGAGAGATGGGGTCTCTATTTAGAGCACATGACTCACACACTCAATTGTAGCACATAGTTGAGGAGGGAGAAGACATTGGGGTTAGACAAGAAGAAGATTACTGCTGTCGGGAGTGCATCTTACTGTTTTGGGATTTTACATCTTGTGTTGATTCTATCTTTAAGGAAGTTGCAGGGTTTTCTCCATTTATGGTTTCCCCAATGAAAAACACTGTGTTCATTTTCTCTTGTGTTTGATTGTTGTACTTGTTGTTCTCTCAATAAATATCCTAACATAATGCTAGCTTAATGTTGAAAAACTAACATGGTATCAAAGCTAACCTAAGAAGAAGACGTTGTGCAGCTGTGGGAACTAGGGATTCCTAGTTTGTGGATCTTCCTCCATATATTTTTAGCAAAATTAAGGTGGAATAAATCTCCTCCTTAGGGCACATATTTCTGTCTAAGCAGAATCCAATTCTGAGGTTTTTCAGTTTTGGACCTGTCGCTACTGTCGAAAATTAGGGCTTTTCGCAGAAGAGGAATTTTTTAGTGAGCCTAGGCCTGGATTGATCTCCTCCCCAAAATCAAATTTAGGGACAAATTTCAAGGCATTTGGGTGGACAGAACTCCAGAAAATCAAAACCCTAATTTGCTCCTGAACTAGCTCTGCAGGATTTCAGCTCAAGTTTTAGATCTGACATCTTGAACCTAGTAAGATCTAAAATATTTTGTATTTCCATTTGAGGTTCTCAGTTAATATGTCTCATCATACCAAGCTTGATGAAAAGCTTGAGGGAGCTGATAACTTTCGAGCCTGGAAGTATAGGATCTCCCTGGTCCTGGAAGAAAATGAGTTAGACTCCTACATCCATGAGGAGGTTCCAGTTCCAGAGGGAGATAAGGAAAAGGCCTTACATAAGAAGAAGATGGTTATGGAAAAGAGAATCATTGCTGATTCTATCAAGGATCACCTTATCCCGTAGATGTCCTCTCTCAAGACACCTAAAGCTATGTTTGATGCCCTAACCAAATTGTTTGAAGGGAAGAACATAAACCAGAAGATGACCCTGAGAAACCAACTAAAGAATGTGAATATTTAGAATGCAGAAAAAATCTAGTCTTACTTCACAAGAGTTTCTCAGATCAAAGAGCAACTAGAAGCAGTTGATGAAGAAATGGAAAATGCAGAGATTGTAATGACTACCTTGAATGACCTTCCTAGGTCATGGGATTCTTTCATCCAAGGAATCTGTGCTAGAAAGAAGTTAGTCAAGTTAAGCAAACTATGGGAAGAGTGCTCTCAAGAAGAAGCTCTAATAGTAGCTTGAGAAGAGAAGATTGGAAGTGAAGACCAATCTCTCATGGTGCACTCGAAGTCTCACTCCAAGTCAAACAAAAGAAGACCTCATAGCTCCAGAGGTAATCACTCTCACAAAGATAACACTAGAAAAGATGTATCTAGGATCATATGCTATACATGTGATGAAGTAGGACACTATGCAAGTAATTTTCCTAACAAACAAAAGATAATAAAGAAGAGCAACAAAAGAAGACATCATGCTCATGCTGCAAAGGATGATGAACCATCCAGGAAGAGATCCAGATATGAAAGTGAAGATTCTTCAACCGAGGATGAATATGTTCTGATGTCCGCTCTCACAGGTAACATTACTCATGGAAGTGATGATTTTCTTATAGACAGTGGGGCTTCCAAACATATGACTGGATTTAAGGAATCCTTTGTGATACTGTCAGAACATGAATCACCTCACAAGGTAAAGCTAGGAGATGACTACCAATATCCAATAAAGGGTAGTGGGGAATCTTCCTATAAATTAGACTCTGGAAAATCTCTAACAATGAAAGAAGTATTGTTTGTGCCAGGACTCAAGAAGAACCTTCTCTCCATATCAACATTAGATGCAAAAGGAATGCAGGTTGCATTCATAGATGGTCAAGTCATCATGTGGCCAAAAGGAAAGACTATCGATGATGCAGTAGTAATTGGAGAACAAGAAGGAGGATTGTACAAATTAAAGGGCCATCCAAAACAAGCCTTGGTCCATGACACAGTAGAGCCAAGTGAAATTTGGCATAGAAGGCTTGCACATGTGCATTATAGAGCACTACCTATTGCAAGCAAAGCTGTCAAAGGTATTCCAGAAATCCAAGAAAAACATGATGGGGTCTGCAAAGGATGTGCGAAAGGAAAGAATACAAAGAAGACATTTCCAAGCAGAGAAATAAAAGCAAAATGAATCTTGGAAATCATCCACTCCGATGTATGCGGTCATATGTCATCAAACTCTCTAAGCAGGTATGCATTTTATGTTTCTTTTATTGATGACTTTTCTAGGAAGACATGGGTTTACTTCATGAAGAACAAAGACGAAGTATTCAGTAAGTTCAAAGAATTCAAATCCTTGATCGAGAACCATACTGAAAATAAGATCAAGACCATTCAATCAGATAATGGCGGAGAATTTACTTCAAATGAATTCAAAGAGCTATGCAAAGAATTAGGGATTAAGAGGGAGTTGTCCACTCCTTATAATCCACAACAGAATGGGATTGCAGAATGGAAGAACAGAACTATCATGGAAGCTGCAAAGGCAATGCTTCATAATCAAGACCTTCCTATGCATGTTTGGGCGGAAGCTGCCAGAACAGCGGTGGATGTACAGAACCGTACTCCACATAGAGTAATCAAGAACAAGACTCCTGAAGAAGTATTATCCGACAAGAAACCAGAATATTCGGCTGTCCTATGTACATCCACATTTCAAAAGAGAAGAGGACTAAATTAGATCCTTCAGGAAAGAAGGGTATATTTGTGGGATACTCTAAAAGCTCGAAGGCTTACAGAATATATTTCCTAGGATACAAGAAGATTGACATCAGCAGGGATGTGACATTTGATGAAGACACAGCTTACAACAAATCCAAAAAGAGACCTGCTGAAGAACCTGAAGAAGTAGAAGCACCGAGAATTCATGATACAACCATGAATGAAGAAACTCGAGAAGAAGATCGATAATTTGAAGAACCACAAAGACCTGTAGATCCACCTCTAGAGAACAATCCTCATAAGAGGAAACCTACTTGGGTACGAGAACTTATCCAAGGTGCAAAAAGATATGGGGCTCTAGAAGAGAATCACAGAGAAAGAAAGAGGACCAGATCATGTTCTGGGTATGTAGCTTTACTATGTGATTTCATTGATAAAGAACCTTCCAGTTATGAAGAAGCTGTAAAATGGAAAGAATGGAAGGATGCTATGAATGAAGAGTATCGATTGATCATGAAGAATGATGTTTGGGATGTTGTCCCAAGACCAGATGGCAAGTAAGTTGTAACTTTCAAATGGATCTACAAGATCAAACATGCCGCAGATGGTAGCATTGATAAAATATAAGGCAATATTTGTAGCTCGAGGTTTCTCTCAGAAAGAGGGAATAGACTATGAAGAAGCCTTTGCACCTATATCCAGATACACTTCCATCAGATCACTACTTTCTCTGGCTATAGTGATGAAATGGAAGATACACCATATGGATGTCAAGACTGCTTTCTTAAATGGTGTAGTGGAAGAGGAAGTGTATGTAGAACAGCCGCTCGGCTTTGAGACACATGACAGGGAGTCTCATGTATGCATATTGAAGAAAGCCCTGTACAGTTTGAAACAGGCACCCAGGACATGGTACAACAGAATTGATAGCTTTCTATCCAGTTTGGGCTTTACCAAGAGTAAAGCAGATTCCAACCTTTACTACAAGGTTGAAGATGGCAACCCAGTGATGCTTCTACTATATGTAGATGATCTGTTTGTGATAGGTATGTATGGGTTGATTACTGATATGAAGAGAAATCTTGCTATCAAGTTTGAGATGAAGGACTTGGGTATGATGCACTATTTTCTAGGTATGGAAGTGTGGCAGAGTGCGGATGGAATCTTCCTTGCACAAGGGAAGTATGCAGTAGAGATCCTGAAGAGGTTTTGGATCATGGACTACAAGACTATGGCTACACCTATGGAATCAAACCTGAATCTATTGAGTGATGCTTCATCAGAGTCGATTAATGCTACGATGTATCGTCAGATGATTGGATCATTGATGTACCTGACGAACACGAGAATAGACCTTTTCTTTGCTATGAACACCTTGAGCCAGTTCTTGACAGATCCAAGAAATGTTCACTTGATTGCTCCAAAGCATATTCTGAGGTACCTGAGGGGTACAGTTGATTATGGGCTCAAGTATGATGCAAATCAGAAGATTAACCTAGAGGGTTATGTTGATTCATATTGGGCAGGTAGTGCCATCAATAGGAAGAGCACTTCAGGGTGTTGCTTCAGTATGATATCAAGTATGATATCCTGGTTTAGCAAGAAGCAATCCTGTGTGGCATTGAGTACAGATGAAGTAGAGTATGTCGCAGCTTGTTCAGCTAGGTGTGAGGTAGTATGGCTATGGAAGCTACTGTCTGATTTATTTGATCTCCATATGGATGATACTTGTATACATTGTGACAACCATAGTTGCATGAAGTTGTCAGAGAATCCAGTGTTCCATTACAAGTCGAAGCACATCGAGATCAAGTATCACTATATTAGGGATATGGTGCAAAGAGGAGCGGTGAAGCTCCAGTATGTTGCAAAGGAGGAATAGAGAGTTGATGTGTTGATGAAGCCATTGGCCAGAGTGAAGTTCGAGTACTTTAGGGAGAAGCTTGGTGTTCTATAGATCGAGATTTCTTCCAAGGGAAAGTGATTTGCCTCAAAGCCATTCTGACAAGCAGGTCAGATGTAAGGGCTGAGCCATTCTATCATGGTGAGAGGATTCAGTTCCTTCCATGTCAGATATGAGTGCTAAGATCCAAATTCATTCTGACGATCAGGTCAGATATAAGGGCTGAGCCATTCTGTCATGGTGAGAGGATTCAGTTCCTTCCATGTTAGATATGAGTGCTGGCCATTATGTCGAGTAGGATAGATGTAAGGGAAACTGCCACTATCCAGGAGAGTGGAGGCACCTGGTCTGTTACTAGGTAGCTCATTCTGGGACTGGGGGCCATTCTATCATGGTGAGAGGATTCAGTTCCTTCCATGTGAGATGTGAGTGCAGGACATTCTGGCGAGGGTGTAGGACTTGTTTCCTACCAGGTCAGATATAAGGGCAACTTCCATTCTCTGGGAGAATGGCGGAACCTGGTTCATTACGAGGTAGCTCAGTCTAGGACTGGGGGCCATTTTGTCATGGTGAGAGGATTCAGTTCCTTCCAGGTTAGATGTGAGTGCAAGCCTTTCTAGCGAGGGTGGAGGACTTATTTCCTTCCAAGTCAGATATAAGTGCTGAATCCTTTTCACAGATGTTAGTGATGTGATTTCCTATCATGCTGGTGAATGTGAGTGTTGGGCCTTTCTGATGTGATTGTAGGTTACTACATGATCAGATGTGAGTGTTGGGTGTGCCTTTTTGATGAGTAGGTCAGATGTAAGTGCTGGGCGAAGACCTACCTGATGGCTAGGCCTACTACCAGCATGAAAGAAGGCTGGCTTTGTAGAACTTCCTATGACAAGATAGAACACATGATGATGACCAGATGAGATCCAGATCGAGATATGATCTAGATCCAGTTATGATGACTCTGAGAGATCTATATCGAGTGATGATCCAGATCCAGTAGCGATGATCCATATCTAGTCCAATGATGATGGTCCAGATCGAGTGATGATCCAGATCCAGTGATGTTGATCCAGATCGAGAGATGATCCAGATCCAGTGATGATGATCCATATTCGAAGAATGAAGATGAATTGAAGACTCGGAAGACTCAAGATGCAGATGACAAGACAATCTAGTTGATACAAAGAAGAAGACCAGTGCTGAAAATTGTGTCGAAAGAATACCTTCCTAGTTAAGAGGGAGTGTTGATGTATTTGTAACTTCGGAATGTATTCATCTATGTATCTTATGTATTGCAACCCGATGTTTATCCCAGGATGTATCTATTATGTAATTGAGTCATGTTGTCATGCCCCGATGTTCCGATCGGGAGAATCAATAATGTAAACAAGTCATGTCAAGTCATAGTGGGTAACCCTCCGATTGTCTAAGGATTAAAGTCCTCGCAGTTTCAGGGCACTAGGGTTATTAGAATATCCTAGTATAGGTCAGCCCTAGTAGGGTTTTAGTCATGTCAGTATTAGTATAAATAGAGAGCTGGGGTCTCTATTTAGAACACATCACTCACACACTCAAGTGTAGCGCATAGTTGAGGAAGGAGAAGACACTAGGGTTAGACAAGAAGAATATTACTGCTGTCGGGAGTGCATCTTACTGTTTTGGGGTTTTACATCTTGTGCTGATTCTATCTCTGAGGAAGTTGTGGGGTTTTCTCCATTTATGGTTTCCCTGATGAAAAACACTGTGTTCATTGTCTCTTGTCTTTGATTGCTGTACTTGTTGTTCTCTCAGTAAAGATTCTAACATAATTCTAGCTTAATGTTGAAAAACTAACAATCTGGATGACACTTCATAATTATTATTATACGCAAATTCTACCAAATGCAAATAATCCTCCCATTTACCTGGCTAGTCTTTCACATACATTCTTAATAAATCTTCTAGTACTTGGTTTACTCTTTCAGTCTGTCCATCTATTTGAGGATGGAACAAAGTACTAAAATTTATTGTAGTGTTTAACCCTTTGAATATAGATTTCCAAAAATTACCTGTAAATTTAGGGTCTCTATCTGAGATTATAAATTTCAGTATTCCATGCATTCAGAAAATTTGTTTTAGAAAGATATCAGATATGTTTGCAGCTTTATACGTAGTTTTAATAGGTATAAAGTGGGTTGCTTTACTTAATTTGTCGACCACTAACATGATAGAATCATTTAAATTCTGATTTTTAGGTAGTCCAGTAACAAAATCGAGACTAATTATCTCCTATTTCCAGCTAGGAATGGGCAATGGCTGAAGTAATCCTGCTCGGTGTTGATGTTTAATTTTCACCTGCTGACATTCAAAACATCTAGTGATATACTCTGCGAGTTCAGTCTTCATGTGTGGCCAAAAATATTCTTTCCTTAACATAGTTATAGTCTTTTGATAACCTGGATGACCTGAGTATGGAGTTTTATGGATTTCATCCAAAACTAGTAACTTAACTTTAGGTACATTAGGTACATACATTCTGTCTTTATACAGTAAAAATAATTTTTCATTCAAACTGTACCCTTTACGTAATCTTGCTATTGGATTTTCTTTCATTTTAGCTTGTAAGTTTTGGTAAATTTCATCTTGTTCTACCCCTGCTTTAAATTGTTCATCTAAATCTATTATATAAGTGTTGATAACTGTTGTGAAGTTCATCCTTGCATTCCTACTTAATGCATCAACGAATTTATTTTCTTTACCTTTAATGTGCTGAATTTTGAAATCATACTCACTTAGAAAAGCTAGCCACCTAGCTTGTCTGGCATTTTGATTAGGCTGATCTAACAAATAATTTAGTTTTTTATAAGCGGTCATTAGAATAAATTTTCTGCCAACTATGTGATGACGCCGCATCTTTATAGCATGTGAATTTCAGCCCCGCATTCCTACTTAATGCATCAACAACTTTATTTTCTTTACCTTTAATGTGCTGAATTTCGAAATCATACTCACTTAGAAAAGCTAGCCACCTAGCTTATCTAGCATTTAGATTAGGCTGATCTAATAGATATTTTATTCCTTTATTATCAGTCATTAGAATAAATTTTCTACCAATTAGATGATGACGCCAAATATTTAGAGCATGTATAATAGCAGCTAATTCCAAATCATAAGTTGCATAATTCTTTTCATGAATTTTTAATTTCCTAGACTCATAGGCAATAACATGCTTTTCTTGAGTCAGAAAACCGCCTAAACCATCATTGCAGGCATCAGTACACACTACAAATTCTTTATTTGGATCAACTATTCTTAAAATAGGTGCGTTGGTTAATCAATTTTTTAACCTTTTAAAGCTATCCTCGCATTTTTTGTTCCAATCAAATTTCTTTCCTTTCTTCTGCAAAGAAGTTATCGGATTTACGATTCTCGAAAAACCTTCAATGAATCTCTGGTAATAACCTGTAATTCCCATGAAGGGTCAAACATCAGTTACATCCTTAGGAACTAACCAATATTCGAACGCCTTTATCTTTTCTGGATCCACCGAAATCCCTTCCTTAGTCACCACATGACCCAAGTACTGAATTTTATCCTTAAAGAAATCGCATTGACTAAACTTTGCAAAGAGTTGACGATCTCGTAGCTCTTACAAAACAATTTTTAAATGTTCTTTATGTTCTTCTTCAGTTTTTGAATAGATTAATATGTCATCGATAAACACAACCACAAATGTATTTAGATACTTATGCATAATGTTGTTCATTAAACACATAAAAATAGCTGGGGTATTAGTAAGTCCGAATGTCATGGCGACAAACTCGTAATGGCCATATCAAGTTCTAAAAGTTGTTTTAAAGATGTCTTCATCTTTAATCCTAACTTGATGATATCCAAACCTTAAATCAATTTCCAAGAACACTGTGGCTCCACGTAGTTGATCAAACAGATCATCTATTTGAGGCAATAGGTATCTATTTTTTATATTCATCTTACTCAACTAACGATAATCTATGCAAAGTCACATGGTTTCGTCCTTTTTCTTAACAAAGATGAGAGGTGCCCCCCAGGGAGACACACTAGGTCGAATATACTTTTTGTCAATAAGTTCTTTTAATTGTAACTTTAGTTCATTAAGTTCAAGTATGTTCATTCGATAAGGGGCCTTTGAGCTACGTACTGCACCAGGTACCAGCTCAATGGTAAAATATAGTTCCCTTTTTAGAGGTAGTCCTAGAATTTCTTCCGGAAATACATCAACATATTCTCTTAAAACTAGTATGTCTTCCAATTTTAATTTGTCTGTCTTATTTTGATTTTCCTCATCAGTTATTGTCACTACATAAGCTTTACAACACTTCCTAACAACTCTCTTAAGCTGCAGAGTAGAAATATGCCTTATGATGGTTCTTCTAGGGATTCCCTTTACATTTATTGATTTTCCATCATTATTTATACATGTAAAGGTTTTATCATAACAATTTAAAATTACCCTATGTTGTTCTAACCAATCCATATCGATTAGCATATCATAAAAACCAAGAGGTAATACATTAATCTTTACAACAGTTTCAAATTGATCCATAACTACTACATATTCCTTTACAAAACAAGTTACCTTCCTTTTGCACCAATGGCTAACTGAACCAACCAAGAATTTTCAAATTTTTCAACAGGAAGCTTACATTTTTCTACCAATTTAGGTGAAACATAACTGAGACTAGCTCCTGGATCAATTAAAATAGCTATAGGGGTTTGGTTTATCGTACCTTCTACTTCCACCATGGAATTTTGATATTCTGCTTGTCGATTCTCCAAGGCTGCATTGATTCTAGGCATATTCCTTGCTAAGTCTCCAACAGTCATTTCCTCCTATATGGTATGAATATTACTAACAGTTTTCTTCTGATTAGGACAGGCTGAGGCATAATGTGGGCCATTACACTCCCAGCACTTTATAGGTTCTTTGCATTCAAATTTCTTTGTATAATTACCATGGTTATTAGTTGATTCTTTACCCTTTGGATTGTTCTGATTGCTTGGTGAATTATTCTTATTCCCTTGGAAATTCTTGTTAGAAAAATTTATGGCCTTATTGTTTTTAGAATTCCAGTTGGGCAAAAATTATTTCTTCTTTTGATCATAATGGTTGTTATTCTTCTTGGCCTTCCAATTGGCCATGCTCTCCTTCTGATTCTATTCATAACAGAAATTGGCTTTCCTCATCGCTTCTTCTAGAGTTTTTGGATTGTCATAATCAAACCTATCCTTGATATGATAAGGTAGACAACTGAGGAATCGTTGTACCTTTGTTTTTTCATCTACAAGGTATGGCACATACCTAAGCAGACTTAAAAACTTGTTGTTCAAATCTTTCATAGTCATTGAACCTAGTTTAATCTCATAGAATTCTTTTGCTCTCTCTTCATAGTACTGTTTAGACATAAATTTTCTTTTAAAGTACCTCTTGAAGGTACTCCAATTTAGGTTCTTCTCTTTTATTCCCTTCACTCTCTTCAAGTCTTGGCACCAAATATCGGCCTTCCCTGAAAGATTGTAGATAGCCATTCTAGCCTTTAATTGGTTAGAATAGTTATAAATCTGGAAGTACTTCTTCATCCCAGATAACCAGGATTCTGCTTCCTCCCCCTTCTTATTCTCTCCATTGAATATTGGTGGTTTAAGCTTTTTAAACTCTCCATAAATTTCCTCATAAGGTTTATATTTTCTCTCTTTAGTATAATGGTTGTCATCACTACTATCACTAGTGGAATGAAAATTACGTGGATCACCAAATACCTCTGAAGATGAGCTGCTTACATTTTTAATATGTTTAATATTTTTATATTTATGTTGATGACTTGTATCTTATGAATCATCTCTTTTACCCCTTCCTTCAATTTGAAATATTTCTGTTAGGATCTGATTCAGCTACTCCTGAGCCCTCAAAATCCTTTCATTCTCTCGTTTAACAGATTCCATTTCAAATTTTAAGTCTTTTACTGTTTGTAAAAATTATGAGGAATTAGTGGTTAGATCTTCTTGTATAGGGTCCCTTGGTAAGTTTTCTTGTTTAGTAAATGGAGATTCCTCTTCTGCATATTCCTCCAGCCTTTCCATACCTATTGTTAATCTTCAGAAATAATTTCTCTGTTTAATAACATTAAAAGAAAATAACATCAGCAAAATAATCTAATTTCATTGTTTCATAAAAGCAAGTTGGGATTCATCAAGGCCTAGTGTTTGAACCTTGTGCTCTGATACCACATGTCATAACCCCAAATTTTCATAAAAATTAAAAAAATTTGATGTAACATAAATTGTCTATAGTCGCAGTTTGTTAACTGCTAGCGGTTAACGAAAAAATGAAACAGTTAACAAACTAATGATTAACTTAAACACATAATTAATACTATTTTAATTTCGATATGTGATGTAAATAATCTGTATTCAGTTGATTCTAGATGTACTGATGATTTGTATTTGTTAAGTAGGTGAGAAGTTACATTCTAACTGGGGCTTACTTAGTGATTGCTAACTTAGCTGGATTTCTAGATCTTACAGGCTTGACAAGTAAATTTTGAACTAGTAGGAGTTTATTAAAGCGTTAATCTAGTTATACTTCTTTAGCATAAATATACTTCTAGAGTAAAAGTTTACTTAATAGAGTTCAAGGGTTCTACGAGGTAAAGTAATTTTTCTTTACTTGTTTTGCAACTATGTCAGTATTTTAAATTCATGTCGTAATGATCAATAACTTTGCCCTACTGATAGTCTTTTATCAGAATGACTGCTACTTTAGATAAATCTTCTTTCCATATATACGCTAAGTTATTTACCAGTTCTTCATAGAGCTCATGATCTAGTATAAAAACACTCTTACTTAAATAAGAGTTTATTGCTATTGCTATTTATAAAATTTACAACACTACTTATAAGTATGGAAATAAATCTAAGGCTTTCCAAGAAACAAGCTTACAATAGAACCCTTAGCTTTATTTTTAATTAAGCTTTAGTAGGGGAAATTTAATAGCTTATTATTGTACTATATTTATAAATGATCAATTGCATAATTGTCGACAAGTTGTGGTTCCTATCTTCCAAGTTTCTTCATGACATAAGTAATGTGGCGAAATTACATTACCATATGATTTATTTATAATACATAGTGATGCTATATTTATTCCTGGATAGTTTTACTATCCTTTACTACCAAGTCTAATCTAGCCTTGGTTTAATTCATTTAGAGATTTGGTTCCTTGTGGAGACCAAATGATTACAAACTTCCAAGAAGTTTATCTTACTCTATGGTACTATAGACTACATACAAAGTAAGAGTTAATCTAGGGTGTAAATACTATTTACTTTTCACTTACGCAGTAATGATTTATAAATTAGTTTCTTATCCACTAGTGTTTGCATAACATTAATTCTAACATCATAATCTTGCATTATAATGTTGTACAAATGATTATTATTATAACTATTAACCTAAGATCAAGGCAAATATCCTACTAATGATATTCCATAGTTATTTTACCAATGAAGATTCCAAGGTTTAAATAATATAGGGTTTAATGATACCATATAAATATCGTTCTTTAACATAGATTGACTTTATGGTTTATCAATGAAATGATACATTTTTTGACTTTGTAGATTACATTATCATTATAATCATTGTTTAAATTATTGACAATAATTTGGTTCCCGACAATTCAGTGACAACTATATCATTTGACCCATTGTGGATTGAATAATTTGGTGGGCCCGTGGAACATCCACCACTGTGCAATGCATAACTTAAAAGCTCACAACACAACCCAAACTCCTCATTCTTTGTCGAGGGTTTTGGTCTTTGCACTATTTGGTTTTACTACGGCCATGAGGGCTCGCTTGTTCTCGTCTCCAGCTCCATTGTTTGTGTGTGAAAAAGTGTTGCCACTCTAGTATGTCGGTTGCGAGATTCATATCTTGCATTTGGTTTTCTTTCTGCATGCATTACGCTGCCGTGAGAGTAGTGTTACTCTGTTAGTACTTTTTAGTGTCGAATCGTTTCGTGGCCAATGCCAACATTTTTATCCTTCTCCAACTTTGGTGTATTATGTATGGTGAACCTCGTCGCCTCTATCATAGATGAGCAGAAGGGCTTTTGCTATTCATTGTGCTGGTTCATTTCCTCCTTGGTTCCAGATTCCTTTGTTTCCAGGTAAAGAATTTATCTTACAAATGTTACAAATTTCTAGTTACAGTTTTTAATATTAGAATTAATAGCTTCTAACTATACCCTTCGGATTTGTGTGCAGGTTACGATTTGAGATCAATCTTGGAAAGGTCCTCTCCATCACTAGTTTACCTCAAGACCAATGGGTAAGCCCCGGATACAATGTGGCAACTCCCTGCTTGTAAAGATTAGGGGAAAAGGGTTTCAGTTGGAGAAGAAATACGACTTCGGTTCCTTCGGTGTTTAAAAATGCTTAGCTCAGTTTTTATTTAGTATTTTTTGTTATTAAAACCCTTTCTTGTAGCAGGGTAGCTCCAGCTTCGATGCCATGACTTGTATTTCACGTTTCTCAACTTATTGACAGGTTTACAACCTTATGGCTAAGTAATGACATACTTTGTTCTTATTATGTGGAGGTTCTCCTGTCTTCTTGGTTTTAATGGTTCTCTGCTTTGAATACTCTAATAAAATATACATTGTCTTATAAAGGTTATTACAGTAATGAATTTTTTATAAGTCGATTGTTAGTTTTGTCTTTCAAAACCCTCGCCATGATGCTGGGTGTAATCGGCCTTGAACTGGGTGAAGTAAAATGGTTAAGCCGTTGTCCCTTCAGCCTGACAGAGTAATACATTTAGTTTAAAAGGGATTTTAAACTTTGAGCTCTGTCTCGTTTATGCAATAGTTTTATAAACTTGTAAATTATGGCTCTGTGTAATTTGAGTCCTTCCTTCTTCGACTGTTAATAATGATAATTACTTTTTAATCTTTCTCTTGTAATTGATTAAAGTAAATGTGACGACTGTAAGCTCACTCTTAAGATAAAATTGATATGTTTATACTTATCAATTCAGATAAAATCCTAGGGTTACTGTAAAAGAACCCTTAGATAAATATATTCTTAAATTTATCAGTTGTGTTGGTTTTTGTCTACCTATTTTTCGTTGTTACAATAGTATTGATATTGTTTATCCTGTTAAAATATTTTCTTTCCTTTTAAATAAAAGAGTTTATACAATTAATGTAAATTCTTGTTTATAAGACTGTACCCAGTCTAGTGCATGCTTTAGTATTCTAGATTTTAAATTTTAATTTGTTTATTCTATTTTAAATAATACTTTTATAAAAAGAATGAAAGTAGAATTAGGGTTTGACCCTCAGGGTAAACCTACACAGATTTAGAGCTTATCTGGTAAATAATTACTTCTTAAATAAGTAAGTTCTTAGCTTTATTCTATTTACTATTTACTTTTAAGTTTACATTCGTTTACTGCTCTATTAATTAGTAAAGATTCAGAGTTATGTAAGGATTATAACATTAACTCTGTAACTTTGATTGTTTCTTTATTAAACATAATCCTATTCTAGTATATATTAAATAATAGTTTAAGCTAAAGATGAAAGTGAGGTTAAAACCTTGTCTAGATACTTACTGTATCTCCTATAATTTTTGTTGTAACAGTATATTTCTTTACTATAATTCTATTTTAGCACTACGGTTTCTTTTCCAACATAGATATGCTCATAAAAACAGTAAACATAAATGACCAGAACAGGGTTCTCTTTAATAATAATTTACACACGAAATTAAATTACTCTGCTATCTACAGAATGCAGAACCCTATCTATTATATTCAATCTCTTATCATTTTCTTTCATCTACTTAAGATATTCTAACTGTACCGGAGTACGGCCTGGTTTTCCAAGTGTGGAAAAACACAGTCTAGAAATTATTTCCATTCTAACACATTACTTTTCTAAATCAAATTCATTTCTTCAATCATTTAAAAAGACTACTAGATTCTAACATTTTACAAACTGAATCTTTAACATTCATATATCAGTCAAACTCAGATTGATTTATCTAACACAATAAAATAGAATAATGTAGAACCTATTCAGGACAGATGACAACAGCATTAGGAGGTTGTTCCTCCCTACCAATCTCCTGGAGAGCGCTCAAACAACGCTTCCTCGGGACCCCCGAGCCTGTTCTTGGTCTTCTTGGCTAAGAACTAGTGGAGAATGGGAATAGTAGACTAGTCCAATATCTCGGTAAAACAGTGTGCTCTCAGCAGTATGATCTTTAGCTTAAAAGCTGCAACTAGATCAAACAGTAGTTATCCCCTCAAACACTTTCCACATTTCCCTTCCATTGAATTTCTTTGAAGTACATTCATTCACCTGAGTGATCACTTCTCTAGAATGAGCAGCCTCAGCTCTCTTCCATGGGAATTTTTATAAATATTGCCTAGGTCTTTTGGGTCAGATTTCATTAATTGAGCCACCTGCTCTAATTCCACTTTCTTGGGGAATCATGACCCCAAATGTAGGGAGGTTTCCACCTGCAACAGTTGGAAGTGGTTTGAGGATGTTTCCACATGTTAGTTATCTCTCCACCTAGTCTCCTCTACCAATTTGACCAGTAAACACTCTTTTAACTGCTCTCCTAAGCTGTTGTCTCCTCCTTTATTTATTTAAAAAATAAAATATTCAGAATTACATTAAATATCCTTGACTCTGCTGAGTCATCAATTACAACTTTGGCATAAAATTTAACATATTGTCCTCAAATAATATCAAATAATATCAAATTGTTTTTGTAAGATTGGGGCATGTGACAAACCATTTTCCAGTTATGTAGCATTGTCGCATGCCATCATTGATGTAGAACCTTCCAGTTATGCAGAAGAAGTCGATAAGAAAGTATGGAAGGATTCCATGGTTTAGGAATATCAGTATATTATGAAGAATGATGTTTGGGATGTGGTTCTGAGACCGAAAGGGAAGTTAGTAGTGACTTCCAAATGGATTTACAAGATGAAGCATTCGATAGAAGGAAGTTTCTAGAAATACAAGGCAAGGTTTGTGGCTCATGGATTCTCCCAAAAAAAGGAATAGATTATGAGGATACATTTTCTCATGTGATGAGATAAACTTCGATTAGAGCTATACTTGCAGTAGCTACAAAAATGAAATGGAATGTACACCAGATGGTCGTGAAGATGGTTTTATTGAATGGTGTAATAAAAGAAGAAGTGTACATGGAACAACCACAAGGATTTTCCAGACACATGTGTGAAAGTTGAAAAAGGCCTTGTATGTGTTAAAGAAAGTACCCAGAGCATGATATAGAAGAATTGACAATTTCCTAATGATCATGGGATTTACAAAGAGTAAATAAAATCCCAACCTTTACTATAAGGTTGTGAATGATGGATCAGTGATATTACTATTATATGTAGATGACTTGTTTTTCACATGAGTCAAAGAGCTCATCAATAAATGTAACGAGAAGCTTTCTATATAATTTGAGATGAAATACCTAGGTATGATCCACTATTTCTTGGGTCTAAAGGTATGGAAGAGACCAAATGATATTTTCCTAAATCAAGGAAAATATGTTGTAGTTATCATAAAAATATACTGACATCGAATCCCTAGCATCATTTTTGAAAGAGACTTTAGGTGCTTGATTTTTCTCACAAAAGATCATGAGATCACTTACAAGCATAATTGAGAGGCCTTGAATCTCTAAATTTGAACCAATTAAAGTGAGAGAATCGATGGATAGTTCTTCAACGGTGGAGGTTCGAATATTTTCATTTAGAGTAGCTGCATTAAAACATGAGACATCAAATTTCTCACAAAATTCAAGAGCAGCAATAGAATGAGTCTAGTTTTGAATTGAATCATTTGAATACTTAGTACGATGGAAGGACAGTTCTTTAACAATGAAGGTTCAAATATCAGGTTCTGGAGTAGCTGCATGAAAACACGAGATATCAATTTTCTTAAAAATTTCGAGAGCAGCAACAAAATGAGTATGGTTTCGAATTGAGTTAGTTGAAGAATCTGTCATTTCTTCATCTTCTAGAAATTTATATTCTTGAGAAATAATGGAAGCTGGAAGAACTTGAAAGGAGATTCCATATGTTCTCTCTCGATGCTCTATACTAATCTCTTCAATCTGCTGGCCAAATGCTTTGTCCAATACGGACCAAATTTCACTTGGGAATTCAACAACATCAAAGAGATAGCACATCCTAGGAGGAATGGCTAGACACATGGCTCCATATGCTCTATTACAATTATTGAACCAAATAGATTTCTCATCATTGGATTATGGCATTTCCACAAATCCAATAGAGACATCAAAGAGCTCATCGCTCTTAATTTATGCAATCATATTCAATTTCCATTCAGAATAGTTGAATGATGATAAAGGAGGAACTAATATCAAATCCATAACTTGTTGTACCTACACAAAACTATAAATAAAATTTGTGTAAGATTAATCAACCTCTATTTCGACAAGAGCACATTTTCAGTGTCTATCACACCTACAAAGACTTCTCTAGATAGAATCTAGAGTTAGAAAGGAAAATATTGCAGGATTTATGTGGAAACACATTTTTTTTGGTGCATTAATGGAAATATATGAGGGAGATTCAAAGAGCATGACCAGGTTTTGATACATATTATATTCTGATAGGTAGATCTTGGGCCAAAAATAGTCTTCACATAGATTGCACAAGAGAAATAAGAGAATAATAATTGAAGAACAATATGAGAACTATTCCATTAATTGATTACTCACATTATGGGTGAATATATAATACAACATCAATGAATAATTCGAATACCTACTTACGTAGTTGAATCTACCAACCTAGAGTGACTCTAGAGCTAACTAGGAGTAAGAAAATCGCCATAATAGATAGCTAGTGCAATTGCATATCACTAAATCAATTAATAACCAGTTAGAATTAGTTACAATCAACTAACGGAAGGGGGTAGGTGAGCAAAGGTGCCTATATTCCCATGAATCATGCAAAATAGTGCTAGAGACACTGGAAGTCATCTAACTAATGGGGATCAGAGCACAACTGAGGATAATTAATGACCTACTGGGGTGAATTGTTGGACACTGCTGGTGGCACTCCGAGTGGGTTCCTATAAAATAGGGATTGATCCCTAGAACTCCAAAATGCATGCAGACGGTTGCAGTAAGTGGCATATGTCCAGTAGTCATGTCCCCAATGCACTAGTGAAGTGATGAGACCTCCTAATCTATGGAAATTAAACAAATAGACTTTATGTGGTAAAAGGAGACAAAGGGAGGATTAATAATAATCCCAACAGGTGCAAGAAATAAAGAAATGCAACGTACAAGAATTATTCAAATGAATTTGTTATATCCAACACTCAAAAGGAAGGAGTATATAGGTAAATAGAGCTAAGAGTTCTATGTTCTTTAAAGGAAGAGGATTAGCCTTGTTTTATTTTGAGTCCATGGCTCATTTTTTAGAGTATCTTATTGGTAGATGGAAGTTTGATATGTTATAAGTATAAAGAGTTAGGATATAAAACTTAGTTCTTCCTGAATTGGAGATTTGCAAGCCCTAATATTTTTTTCCCTTTGACAAACAACAACATGAGTGTATTAGTTATAGAAACCATGCAATCGTTTCATGTTACTATTCTAGTTTCAACAATATTTATTTTTTCATAATTTGTCTACATTCAGTTTTAATCCAGCTCGAGCATGCATCATCTTCATCTTTGGCATATTTCAAACTCAATTTTATTTTATGAAGGTAAACTTAAAGTAAAACAAAAACTTTGTGGACACTGTTGGTGGCACTCCGAGTGGGTTCCTATAAAATAGGAATTGATCTCTGGAGCTCCAAAATGCATGTAGATAGTTGCAATAAGTGGCAGATGTCCACTAGTCATATCCCCCATGCACTGGTGAAGTGATGAGACCTCCTAAGCTAGGGAAATTAAACATATAGACTGTATGTGGTAAAATGATACAAAGGGAGGATTAATAATAGTCCCAATACCCCCCTTTAATCCTAAATTGGGATATCTGGGCCCTGGTAACTAATACCAAAGGTCATCCATTACAATCTAAATGTAAAAATTATTTTTCCATGAAAAATTGAGGGGAAAGGAAAAACATCATGGGGAAAATCCTTCCTAAAAAATGGACTGAGATACACCAAAAAACAAAATACTCTAAATACAAGTAGGTGTGAAATTGATTAGATGTTTGGAGGGATATCCTTCTTGGGAAGAAGAGGAATATGCTCAAATTTATCAGGAGCATATACAGCTGCATAAGAGTTTATGGGACCATGTAAAGCAACTGAGATAATCTGACAAAAGAGCAAAAAACATTGCTCATTCAACTTGATCTTGAAATAAGGTTCAAATGATTCTTGATGTGCTTGCTACTTCAAACCATGTGAAGTAGATTTAGCTCCAGATGAGAGGAAAAAGAATCCAAGTGAATGCAATAGGTCTCCATAATTTTTTAGCATTTTTAGGAGATGAGTATGTGATTAAGCAGGAAGATGCATCAGACTTGGGACTATGGAGAGAGAATTCTTGAGCTCCAAAATTTGATGTAGCTTCTAAAATTATCCATGAAATCACAAAATGTAATATCATCATATCATAGAAATATACTGACATCGAATCCCCAGCATCAATTTTGAAAGAGACTTCAGGTGCTTGATTTTTCTCACAAAAAATCATGAGATCACTTACAAGCATAATTGAGAGGCCTTGAATCTCTGAATTTGAACCAATTAAAGTGAGAGACTCAATGGATAGTTCTTCAACGATGGAGGTTTGAACATTTTCATTCGGAGTAGCTGCATGAAAACATGAGACATCAAATTTCCCACAAAATTCAAGAGCAGAAATAGAATGAGTCTAGTTTCGAATTGAATCAGTTGAAGACTTAGTACGATGGAAGGACAATTCTTCAACAATGAAGGTTCGAATATCCTCTTCTGGAGTAGCTGCATGAAAACATGAGACATCAATTTTCTCAAAAATTTCGAGAGCAGCAGCAGAATGAGAATGGTTTCAAATTGAATTAGTTGAAGACTCTATGATTTCTTCATCTTCTAGAACTTTATATTCTTGAGAAATAATGGAGGCTGGAAGAAATTCAAAGGAGATTCCATATGTTCTCTCCCGATTCTCTGTACTAATCTCTTCAATCTGCTGGCCAAATTCTTTGTCCAATATGGACCATATTTCACTTGGGAATTCAACAACATCAATGAGATAGAACATCCTAGGAGGAATGGATAGACACATGTCTCCATATGCTCTATTACAATTATTGAACCAAATAGATTTCTCATCATTGGATTATGGCATTTCCACAAATCCAATAGACACATCAAAGAGCTCATCGCTCTTAATTTATGCAATCATATTCAATTTTCATTCAGAATAGTTGAATGATGATAAAGGAGGAACTAATATCAAATCCATAACCTGTTGTACCTACACAAAACTATAAAGAACATTTTTGTAAGATGAATCAACCTCTATTTCGATAAGAGCACATTTTCAGTGTCTATCACACCTACAAAGACTTCTCTAGACAGAATCTAGAGTTAGAAACGAAAATATTGTAGGATTTATGTGGAAACACATTTTTTTTGGCGCATCAATGGAAATATATGAGGGAGATTCAAATACCATGACCAAGTTTTGATACATATTATATTCTGATAGGTAGATCTTGGGCCAAAAATAGTCTTCACATAGATTGCACAGGAGAAATAAGAGAATAATAATTGAAGAACAATATGAGAACTATTCCATTAATTGATTAGTCACATTATGGGTGAATATATAATACAACATCAATGAATAATTCAGATACCTACTTAGGTAGTTGAATCTACTAGCCTAGAGTGACTCTAGAGCTAACTAGGAGTAAGAAAATCACCATAATAGATAGCTAGTGCAATTGCATATCACTAAATCAATTAATAAACAGTTATTATTAGTTACAATCAACTAACAGAAGGGGGTAGGTGAGTAAAGGTGCCTATATTCCCATGAATCATGCAAAATAGTGCTAGAGACACTGGAATTCATCTAACTAATGAAGATTAGAGCACAACTGAGGATAATTAATGACCTACTGGGGTGAATTGTTGGACACTACTAGTGGCACTCCGAGTGGGTTCCTATAAAATAGGGATCAATCCCTAGAGCTCCAAAATGCATGCAGGCAGTTGCAGTAAGTGGCATATGTCCATTATTCATGTCCCCAATGCACTAGTGAAGTGATGAGACCTCCTAATCTATGGAAATTAAACAAATAAACTCTATGTGTTAAAAGGAGACAAAGGGAGGATTAATAATAATCCCAACAGGTACAAGAAATAAAGAAATGTAACGTACAATAATTATTCAAATGAAGTTCTTATATCCAACACTAAAAAGTAAGGCGTATATAGGTAAATAGAGTTAAGAGTTCTATGTTCTTTAAAGGAAGAGGATTAGCCTTGTTTTATTTTGAGTCCAAGGCTCATTTTTTAGAGTATCTTATTGGTAGATGGAAGTTTGATATGTTATAAGTATAAATAGTTAGGATATAAAACTTAGTTCTTCTTGAATTGGAGCTTTGCAAGCCCTAATATTTTTTTCCCTTTGACAAACAACAACATGAGTGTATTAGTTATAGAAAGCATGCAACCGTTTCATGTTCCTATTCTAGTTTCAACAATATTTCATTTTTCATAATTTGTCTACATTCAGTTTTAATCCAACTCCAGCATGCATCATCTTCATCTTTGGCATATTTCAGACTCAATTTTATTTTATGAAGGTAAACTTAAAGTAAAACGAAATTTTTTTAATTTGTTAAAAATTTCAAAATTTTGATGAAGAGAGTTATTGTAAAAAACTGAATTATGTCATATCCACCTTTTTTGTTATGGTTGTCCTTCCATATGCAATTTAATAACCAATCCAACATGCTATAATTGTTTGCATCCTACATATCTCACCCATTATCATATCATTCTTTCTCTGGCTGAATTCCATGTTGTGATTCATTCTTTATTTCAGAATTCTTCCTTCCATAAGATCTTCTTATTGTTTTCCTCGATCATAATGTTGCGCCAAGGAGTATGTTCTTTTAAAGTTATCACTAATCTCTTGTTTAACTTTGTCTTCTTGTTTCCATACAATATGAGTCTATCCACATTTCCTTAATGAACTATCAAAGTGATGATATTGAGGAAAAAAAAGATTATTTCACACATGAAATGGTGTGACTTTATGATACATGTCTATAGAACTCGATGAGAAAGAACATGGAAATACTTGGACTCTATCTCATAAATAAATTTTTCAAATTATCAATGTAATCCAAAAGTAAATGCGTACAGGGCCATAAAGGGAAATGGGATGCAATTGTTTGTGCTTAGGTATGAGAGGTGAAATTGCTCACTTTTACACCATGTACAATACTGACCTACATATCTTATTTCAATTTTATCTAAATAATTTATCTTGGGAAAATTCCATAGTGGGCAGTGCATTGACTGAGCAACATCATGCACATGCATATCATTAGTTATTTATTGATTTCTTGAATAGGTTTACATAAATACCTAACTGAATCCGGTTATTGTAGAATGCACAAAAGAATGTTGTTTTGGAAAATATTTCGTTTAACTGAATCATCTTCAGGAATTTCATTAGAGCATGGATCTGGATTTTTTTCATATTGTTGTTATAGATAGTTTATTGGCCCAAAAAAATGGAAAAATTTACAAAAAAAACTCTTGTGGATATATGATTCACATCAAGATATAGGAGCTAAAGGAATCCTCACAACTCAAGATATTCCCAAATTATGCAGAAAATAGTGAAAAGACTGAAATTAACACATGAGAATGAAGCCAATAACAAAGTTTATTATCATTATCCAGTATGTAAATATGCCTGGAAGATTTTAATATAACAATATTATAAAATTGTTATCCTTTAGAGGCAATTTGGATGCATACATGTAGCAGGATTAGATTGGACCTCAAAAAACCCCTAGCTGGACCAATGAGCTCCCAAACCACCTCAAAAGGTCACTGATGCCTGTGTGAACATGGTTGGAGCATGCTATGACATAAATGAAGGTAGCGTAGGTGTAGTGGAGTGCATGGGTGAGTGTGAGTGTCTCTAGCCAGTAATAAATGGTCCAAAAGGACCAAAAATACAAATACCATGCATGGGTGCCTCTGGTCAACCGATTTCCCTTTTTTATGGAGTGGTAGCACACCAAGGACTAAAATATCATAAATGAGGGTCCATGTGTAACCAGAATGATCAAATGTGGGTGCTTGGGTGCATTAATGAGTCCAAAACACCAAAAGGACCTTGCTTGACCAACACAACCTAGTTTTGGACCATATAACATAGGTATGAAACAAATGAAAATGTTCCCTAGGTGTATGAACATCGTACTAAGGTGGTATAATTATCTAAAAAATATACACAGATGTAGGATATTAAGAAAAGTGAAATATGGTGGTGTGAAATTAATGGCAAATAACCCTTTTACAGGAATTGATGGTGTGGCTTATTTTTGTTCCTATCAAATATCTAAAAAGGGGATTGGTATTTAATACAATATTTTTCTGTTGTTAGAGAACAAGATTTTTTTATTGTTAGAGAACAACAAGTTGAACCAACAAACATCACTTTCATCTCCATATCATTCATGAGAACCATAGTATGGTGTGAAGACAAAAAATCAATTGATATTTTCCTTCGAAATAACCAACCAACTACGTATGATGATTGAGGTTATCTATCTATTTTTTGTAGTATATATACAACATATTTATGTGACACATTTAAAAATAAATGGTAGCAATAATATGAAATCACAATTTGTGAAATCAAATTGTTGTTATGTAACCTATAATCAAAGAAATGAAATGCAAAATGGCATACAATATGTGTTTTCAATAGGCGACAAGGAATAAGGGAAAGTTAATAACACTCTTTGTCAAAGCAAAACTATGGATATCTTGAATGTTCAACGTAAGCACTGAGCTTTTTTTCTTGGTACTCATTCTGCAAATGTTAGTATGTTTATTATCTAAGAATAAAATCAAATAATTGGGAATTTTCTCTATTTCTTTGACAAACAATGTTATGAATCTCTGAAGCATGAAGGAATGTGTGGAAGTGTGTTGGTGCAAATTTGGCAATGAATTATTGTAATTTCCATCAAGTTCCAATGCTTTTGATAGGTGTTCTCTATTTAATTTCGAAGTACATAACATATGAGAGGATATTCATTTTGGAAAAAGTGGAGAAGGACAAAAATTTTGGTTCAACACTGGTTACTATAGGAATCTCAGTTTTAAGTAGTACACTAGAGTAATCTATAGATCATATTAATATTGGAATCCTTGATTTTAGTAGACCTTCATCCCTAGTATTATATATTTTGTTTACATGGGGACATGCAAAGACTCAAGTGTGGGGGAGAATATGTTGGGCCTATGATTTATCATGATTTTACTATTTAAATGTATGTTTTTGCATCATCCTATTCACCCATTGTCGACATTTTTAACTGTATTTCTCCATAAACACACTAAAATTTGCTCATAGATGTCTACATAGTTTATTTTTGTTATTTACATTATTTTTAATGGATTAAATAGAATATTCTTTATTTTATTGATGATGGTTCACGTATCCAAGTAATTATGATGATACCTCATTTATTATCATGGTTGTGTCCCTTGTGTACAAATTTGGGCACAAAATAGTAAAGAGAAAAATAAGTCTGGTTGTGAAAACAAAAATCTTTGTGCAATTGGAAATGAACTTTACTTGAAAACCAAGAAACTAATGGGAAAAATTACCAATAAATTCTATAATTTTATGTTGGATCAAATATGATATTGTAATTCTTCAAAATCATTTTATGCTCGTGTTAATTGATGGCGAATTCATTAAGGATATCCTTTTTGTTACAAAGAGAAACTTCCTATGGCTTGGGGGTACCACAACAGACAATATGACACCAGAAATAAATCTTTTCTAATACACAAGAGCAGTAAGCAAATATAACACTAAGGGATATAGAACCGTACCTTGTTCTAGACAGTTGAAGAAGATCCTCGTTGAGATTTTCCAATGAAATTGCAATTATAATTTTCTCTCAACAACAACAAACAAAGAAAGCATGATATATATAAATGGGTTAGCACTACTCTAGAATATACAATCAATCATGTATAATTAATTAAATACATCCATGGATTCGATATTCATATTCAAAATGCACATGAATTGGACAGGAAAATATATTTCTATTAATAAATCAGAGATACAATAGTGACAAACTCTATCGTCTCTTCTACGAACCAGAGAAATCGAGTCCTCCACCTAGGCCTCCACCATTTCAATCCTCCATCTCTTGATAGAAAGCTCACAAAATAGAGGAAATATTGGGAAGAACACTATGTGCTCCAAGTGACAAAGGGATGCAAACTCAAGTATAAGAAAAGCTGAGGCAATAATGGACTATAGTTTCCTTACTCTTCAGTTTCTCCCCCTTCAATGTATCCAAGGGGTTCCTTATATAACACTCCAAATAGGTAATAGAGGGTCAAATCCGAGAATTCTCAAGGATTTTGGAAGGCCAAGATTCGATTTATTCAGACTCAAATGAGGAAAACTGCAAAAATATTTTTCATTTTGCGCACATCTCGAGTTACACGGGTTTGAGGTCAAAAGCTGCGTATACACACAGGTATTGATTTAAATGTCACATATGGGTATAAAAAGGAAATTTTTTGGATGATATTTATAATATAAGTCCATGGGGTCCAATGAATCTGCAAAGGGATAGGGAAGGCCATAAATGTGTGATCTACTTGGTGTTTTAAAATCAGCTATAACAGTTGGCCCCTAATGTGTGAGGTTAGAGGGGAACTTGATGGACGAAATACATTATAAAATCCATCCCAAAAGTGGAGTAATGAAGACCCAAGTGGAAGAACCAACCACTCATTAGTACAATACAATAATCAATCTCTGCATGTGACTACAAATACATGGAGCAGTCCTGGATACATAAGAGTACAATGACCATGAATAGGAATGATATGCAAAGTTTCATGTGTGGTCATCACCACGTACAATATAAAATGGATCAAGATGTACATAATGGATGAAGATATCTGATTATCATGAGAGATGAAATCTCATGAATATTGGCATGATCAAGGAGGTAGCATATATGGAATTCCACCAAGATGGAAGGTCTTCTACACAAACTGCTACGAGTACATGTCCTACTATATGAATAGATGTGTGGAGGTCAAACATAGTAGTCCATCATCTGATTATTAGTCATTGATGTATAATGTTAACAAACATGAGATAACCCACTGATAATGAAAATGGGAATCAAGGTGCTAAGTGCAATCTAACAAGTGTGAATAGATGTATTGAGTTCGAACACTTGAAAGAATCCATTGATTAGTGGACATTGATGTATTCCCAAAACTATTGATGGGGAGATAACCTACCACTGATGACTGCAAGTCTCAAGTCACTCAAATGACTCTATACTACTATTCCAGAATAAATGATTTGATGTCGATGGAATGGATTCCACTAGAAGGAGGTCATTAAGGAATGCACCATCAACCAACACGAGGTACTCAACAAAGCTGTATAATGTGCAAGAACTCAACGACCAAGAAGTGCATGAACCAGTAATAGTACCGGGAATGGCTAACATGCAAATTCAAGATAACCAAGGAATGGCCGACTCAGGATTCAACTTCCTTTGAACAGGAGACTAAGGCAAGTGGTGACTGAAGGTAGGAAACATAGACTTGATATGAAAACTGGGACATCTCTGTGACATAGGAGGCATCAACAGAGGCTCCATGGGGACTAGAAGCATAATCAGTCGATGGAGATAAACTCAGAGTAACAAGTACAGTTCCTAAATTCAAACTAATAACCCAACCAATGGATGTGATATACAGTTCTCTATTCAAAGGAGACGTGACTCAACTGCTTCCAAAGATAACATCTTTTCCCATCTGGATTTTTATGTTTTTTTTAATGTTTTTGGACTTTTTCAGCTATTTTGAAAATCTTGAAAAATAATAAAAGTGCTTTATAGTACATAGCTAGGAGGAGATGAGTCTTAGGGACAGGAAATATAGTTCCAAGCAGTGAGACATACCTATGCTCAATGCAAGGAAACATGTGCAAGATAACGACACTCGGGGGAAGGTATCCTCTCGGTAAAGGGGTGATCAAGATGCAAGGATACGTAGAATACTTTGCTTTGCTAGACATGAGACAAGCTTGGGATATATGGTTGATAACTCGAATTCAGGGAGCTGGCGTAAATCTCAAGAAGGCAAGAAAAACTCATGAAATGCAATTACAACTTGATATATACAAGGGAATCCCTATCGGTAAAAGCCAACATAACATTCAAGAGGAGTATGAAGCTCTTGCTCAAGGACATAGCAGGACTAAAAGGGGACTCCCACAACCTAAAGGAGGCAACTCAGCATGGGTACCAAATGCAAAAAAGGGTCTAACTAGGGAACCCATGTATAGGAAAGCTCTACCATTTACACAATACCACTTCTAACAACAACATGAAGGTTATGTGATATCATGGAATGGGTTCGTACCTAAGGTTAAAATGAAATGGTCATAAGGTAATACAAAATTTAGGCAAATGTGAAATCCTAACCTATATGCTAGTTCATATATTATACCTGTAATAGGCAAGAACAGATCAAAGACTCGGTCAAAACGCGCTCAAAACGGGCCCCTACAACACCATATTAGTCCAAACGGTCCAAAATTGGTCAAAATTGGTCAAAACTATAGAAAGTGGGTAAAAATTTCAAATCAATTTCTATAAAATAGTGAAAAAATAAAATTTTCCATACCATTTGAAAATTTACCCACCATAGTGCATTTGAGACCAAAAACTTCAGAAGCTGATTTCGGGAGCATCGGTCCACAAAATTGCATTCCATCTGGTTCAGGTAGAAGCTCTTCCATTTACATATTTTTATTTTTAATTTTGATGGTCAATTTTTAATCTTGGGCCATCCAAAAGGGGGCGGTTTCAGCCCACGTGAAAATCGATCCTTTTTCCGTGTATAGGGCTGAGTATACACTAAAAATACGATTATACCCGCGTACATACATGGCTGTTTTGAAATCAATCGCATACAGGGCTGTAAAAAAGAAATTCAAAGGCAAATAGTGATGGAACTTGAAAATTATTGTGCAGGATGGTTCTAGAATGGAGAGAGCATGAACATGGTGATGTTGAAGAGGCTATGCAAGCTGATCTAATGGCTCAAAAAATGTTAAGGGCTTGTAGACTATACAAGTTTTGGTGCCTTGGAAGCTTAAGGGAAAAGCCAAGGCTACTCCAGTTCCTAGTGGATTATTGGGATCCTGACTCGGAGACCTTTCAGTTAGATGGAATTCCCCTCAACCTTGAGGTTGAGGACATGTACTTTATCACAGGATTGTCCCGTAGAAGGGAGGTGGTAAGCCTACGATCTCGTGGGCTAGGAGGAGGGCTCACTATAGATGAGTACAATGTGATGTATTGTGTCCCAGATATAGATAAGGTTGGGAGTCAAATCCCAACAAACTCGATCCAAAATATCGTGTTGAAGGCCATACTGTTGGCACTGGGAAGGATAGAAGGATTGGCATCTATCCACCAAGATTCAAGGCCTCTGATTTTCTATGTGGTGGAGTGTATCCATACTACAATTTATGACTGGAGTACCTCACTACTCAACAACATGAAACAACACCTCACAAACTGCAAGATGGGGCGGGTGAGGAACTTTGGCTATGGAAGCATCTTGAGTGCTTTATTTTTTGAGCATGTGTCGGGGCTAAGACTAATAGTTGATATTTTCCCACATGAAGTTTGAAATCCATCTCAGCTACGCTGGGAAAAAATCATGCGAATACTAGGCATTAGAGGAAATTTCAACTGAAAATGGGCCTCCTAACGAAAATTAATAAAATAATAGTTAAAATAATAAAATAATATTTATTACTTTTGGAGGAAGAAAATAAAAAGCTACTTTTTGTTCGTATTTTCGACATATCTCCATGTGTTTTCACTCAAATTTCGATCGACAGAGATCGTTGGATGCGGAATTCAATTCTGTATCCAACAAGTACCCACTCGATATAATTTTTATGAGGCGCGCTACCTCAAAAACTATAAATACTTGAACAAACATGATGATGATGTCATCATCACATTTTTTTTAGGTATTTCTTGCTTTTGGGGTAGCGAGGACCGTCAAAAGTATGTCAAGTGGGTACTCGTTGGATGCAGAATTTAATTCCAAATCTAAGGAGATATCGCAATCAAAATTTGAGTAAAATCACTTGGAGATATGTCGAAAATACAAACAAATAAAGTAGTTTTTTTTTATACCTATCCCCAAATTTTTATTAAAAAATTGTTTAAGAGGTGCTCCTTTTTTTAATTTTAAATCATTTTGATTGGCTAATACATGATGACATGAAATTTGTATTATTTTTGGAAGGCCCATTTTAAATTGGAATTTTCTCTAATGATGGGGGGTGGGTGGCCAATCCCTACCCAGCATACTTCTTCCTCTGGTGGCGTAGACATATCATCGCCATAGATGATTATCCCTATGTAGGGATATACTTCTGTGGAGACCCATACATGCCCATACCACCAGGATTTTCATATGGAGAGATAGGCCATGAATCTCAACTCAAACTTCTTTTTTTAATTATTAAATTTTTTGTGTTTTTTGATATATGGAATCAAAAAGACATGTTTTTGGTGTGGTGACATATAGTGATACTCTATCATGTACATGTCGATGTGGGACCATGAAATCCAAATTGTTTCCCTCTTCATTGACGGAGGAGAAGAGGATATGAGATCATGGGTGTGGATGCAGAGTGTGCGCGCCAAAGCATTCACACGAACTTCGTTCATTTGATACATAGATTTCCCATGGCTTAGATTAAGGACTTTCCTGACGCCATGCAGCGCCAAGTGGTTGGAGTACCATGGGCATGGGTTCGTTTATTTCACTAGCTAACTATATCTGTAGTGTGCTACCATGATCAACACCCTCCTCCCCCACAGGATTAGAGTCTTGGGGTGTATTTTTTGTATGACCGTGTAGTATATATTGGTGGCTCAGAAACCCCATTTTTGTATATGAAAATTATGTATTATGAAACCACATTTTTGGACATATATTTTAATGAAAAAATACCTATGATGATTCATTTATTATTTTATTTACATGTGTAAATGTTTGTGAACGCTTTATTATCTGTGAAACAAATTCCAATCTAGTACATAGTTAGCATATGAATCAGCAACTTGATTAAAATTTCTTATAATATGGATGTAAGTTATATCTCAAATTGTCGTTCAAGCAACCTGACACACAAGAAGCTTTGTAACAAATTTGGATCCCTAACATGATACAAGCCATTAAGTTGTGAAACCACTAACTGTGAATCAAGGCGTGCCTCAAGAGAGTGAATACCATGTGAAATGGCATCACACAATAACTCAATAATGGCACTATACTTGGCAACGTTGTTCGATGAAGGCCATAGAAAAACCCCTCCTGTAGACAACACTTGACCCGTAGTAGTATAAATCACCCAAGCAGCTGAAGTTGATTTTTGAGTGTGGCGGCTAGAACCATCAATGAATCCTACATAAATTGAAGACTCTGTTGACATCTGCCACAACAAATGGAAGAAAATCAACAAACTCGATCACCTCAAGTAGACCAAAACTACGCTATGCAAATGTACAATAGTATACAACAATTCAACCTCAGCTAAAAATCATGCATATTACTTCTTAAGATAGAGCTCATTTCTAGGCTCCGCCAAGGTTGTCCCTTCATAATCAATTAACTCATAGGAACCTTTCTCTAATACCCTCTTAACCACATAAGGACCATGCCACATGGGATTAAAATTTCCTACCCCCAAGGGTTCCTTAGCTTGGTCCCACAAGAGAACCAAATCACCTTTACTAAACCTCCTAGGACGGATAGAATTATCATATTATACCTTTACACGACACTTGTTAATCTCAATAGCCACTAAAGCATCTCGACGTTGCTCATCAAGCTACTCCAAGTGGAACAAATGCTCTTCCAATGCGAAATTGTCTCGTAAAATCTAAACGGCTAGCTTCAAAGAAGGGATTTCATAGTCAACCGGTAAAACTGACTCCACCCCATGCACATGATGATAGGGAGAAAAATTGGTGGTAGTCTTAACCATGGTTCGATAATCCCAAAAAGCATGATATAACATGATATGCTAATTGGTATTGCTTTGTGCGATGATTCGTTGGAGAATGGACTTAAGTGACTTGTTCCCTGCTTCAACCTGTCCTTCGCTTGAGGATAGTAAGAAGAGGAATGCTCTTTATTATACCCTAACTTCGAAGACAACTCTTCCATCATCTTGTTCTAAAAGTGCATGCCATGGTCAATGGCAAGCTCCCTCGGAATACCAAACCGACTTATAATCTAGTTGAATACAAAATGTGCAGCTGTCTCACTGGCGGATTTTATTATGGGAATAGCCTCTACCCATTTTTTGAAATAATCAACAGCCACAATAATGTGATGGTGCTCCCCAGTTGAAGCAGGGTTGCAATCCATAAAATTGACGCCCCACTTGGTGAAGGGACTGGCGATGATAATCGGATGCAAAGGCGTGGGACGAGATCACATATTCTGTGCAAACACCTAACAAGGGTGGCACCATTTGACCGCATTAATGCAATATTTAAATATGGATGACCAAAAATAACCTTCTCTCAAAATATTTTTAGCAGTAGAAATCCCAGATAAATGACCACCACACACCCCTCCGTGGCAATCATTCAAAACAACCTCAGCCTCTTCGTGAGTTAAGCAATGACGCAAAATGGAATCAACCCCACGATGATACAAATTGTTCTTCACAATGAGGTAATTCTTTGCTACATGACATAGTCACGGACGCTCATCTCGTGAGAGGTGAGAAGGAACCTTCAAGGTTTTCAAGTAGACAATAATGTCCCCATACTATGGGTCTGCAGTCGAGATGAGAAATATGTGCTCATCAACGAATGAGTTCTCATGAACCTCTCCCTCATCCAAACTCAAAAAATTGGATATAAGCTCAGTAAAAATCAATGGCTTCTTCAAATTCACCAAAACAAGCTCGAGATCGTTCTTGCAATATCACAATTGTTGGGCCACGAAATTGTCTTTTATAATGGCTTTATTTACATCAATTTTCTAACCTATTTACCGAAATATAATACATCTATCTTTAATTTGTCTATCTTTTACTATGTTTTCATCAATTATAACTTATAAATGTAAAAGAAGCTTAATTCATCATTTTTTATTATTATTGCATTTAGTACGCATTTTGGCACTCCATTCATCCCATTCTTTCGGTCCTAAGTTCCGCACTGAGTTGTGATGACATGCTCCTTATTGGTTTCTTGGGTGTGACTTGTCTCCGTCTTTTGGTCCTCACTGATTCCATACTACTTGCATATACATAACTAAAATCATGGTTTGATGTCAAGACTTTTTCTCATTAATTTGTAATGTCTTAAAGTAATTGAAGAGGGAATACATTTTATGATTTCTTAAACTATGGAAAATGAAAAATGTTAAATATAAAACCATTCATTATTCAAGTGAATTAAATAGTTCCACTTGAAATGAAACTTTAATATATTTTCAAACCCATATAAAATATGCATTATAAACTTTAATATAAACTTGCATTACAAACTTGCTTAATAAAATATGCATTCTTTTCAAATCCATATAAAATGGAAGGCCTATTCATTAGTATTAATTCCAAACAAAAAAATATTAAAAAGTGTAAAAGTATTTTTTACATTAAATGGCATAAAAAAAGGGTCACTACATATATTGTTAAATAATAATTAACTACAAATAAAATAATGTAAACATATTTCGTTCATATATTCACTTCATATTTTTAACTCTTCCTTTTGTTTTAAGAATAAAACAATGTAAAAATATTCCTTTGACCATATAATGTAATACCATTTGGTTTTATAATTGATATAACTAAAATCCTTAACCATGATATTACATTAATTTTACTTAATATTAAACCATTATATGTTTTTTTTATGAGATGACGTTGCACTTTATAATGCATTACCATTTGGTTTTATAATATGTTACATATGATACAACCATATATGTAGGCCGTTGACAATAACTAATGGATTTTTATGTTTTTACAGGCCGTGAAGAGTAAAATCTCGCATGCCATGAAGAAGAGGAGCGCACCAGGAAAAGATAGAACCTAGCTTCTAGCAAATAAAAATCGGCCTTTATTAACCAATTTCTCTGTTCAGCTTGTCAAACAGACTCTGCGCTGTTAATAACCAATTTCAAGAATTTAAACATTGGAATGGTCTGCAGATTGTTTGTTATCCATGTGGTTGAATAATGAGGAAGCTCCCAGCATAGAAAGGATCACCATCACACTATTTCCACTCAACGCCAAAATGTTTACTACCCATGTGTTCTAGAAGACCTACCGTGTCACTACCCTCGCTCTCCACAATGTCACCAGTCCACATGTTCATGCTAATGAAGGAGATCTCCTTCTAGAGACTTATCATCATGTGCTCTCTTCTTCTCAAACGCTCCACCATCAACCACGCTGAAGAAGGGACTAATTCCACATCATGCGAAAGGGGGATATCTGTCCACGCAAAAAGAGGAAGCAGGTATACCATATCATGCCAACGCTCACACTGAAGAAAAACAGAATCACGCTAAAGGAGGAAGAATGCATGTCTGTTGGCATTGGATCAGTTAAATGCCTTTATGATTGTCTATTTTAGGAGCGGTCGACCACTGAAAGGGTCGACCTTCTCACCCTTCTCAATGTTATATATTCTAGCCTCTTCCTGAGAGATGGGAGATGCTAGTCGTCGATGAATAAACTCTGTAAAATTCTGCTCAGATTTGATAAAAATCTATGTTCAGCTATGTATGCATGTTTCGGTCTTCTGTGAAGTAATTCATTGACATAGACTAGCCTCTGATTGCTGACAAGGGCCCCTCAACAACTGGAGGTTCCATTTGTACATATTCAACATTTATCTTTCGTTTTTGGTAAGATAAGTAATTTTTTTTATGTACATATATTTAGTTTTCCTGTAGATGATTTTTTCTTTTGATAAACTGTAATTTTCCTTAGTTTTTATGCAATTTTCCATACGGCTGACCATTCATCCCTCTGTTTAGATTTTGTTTTCAACCTTCTGTTCGTCCCTTTGTGCGAACTTTTTTTTAGCCTTTTGTTCACACCTTCATCCAGTCTGTCTTCCAGCCTTTACTTCGAATTTAAATAGAATTTTACAGAATTTTCATTCATTTCCAGAATTTCTAATATTACGTTTTGTGTAGAAATAATTAGCTAGGGTATAGGTTAAGTTTCCATCATTTTACTTTGTTTTGTAGTTAGTGGGGATTCGAATCCATATTCAGCATTTCATATTCAGTTTTATAGTAATACATAAGATTAATTGTTTCAGTTTTAATTATGATAAAATTTAGAATATAAATGAGTGTAAATGTTTTCTTCTTTTATATGTTAATTTTGTATCGTATTAATAAAATAATTTGAATTGCTTTATAATTATTTTTTAATGTGGGTTAAAGTGTTTCTTTATAATTAAATTTATTTTATGCAAGTGAGAATTTATATAACTATATTATCTTTTGTATTTAATGTGTATTTTGTATATATCATCTATATTTTGTTTTTAAATTGCTTAATGTGTTGTTGAATGAATGACACCGTGAATAGAGGGTTATTTCATGATAAATTTGCTTTAGGTTATTTTAATTAATCAAGTTTATTTCCATTATTTCATTTAGTTTCATTTTAGTTTATTTCATGAAATTCTTTTAGTTTAGTTTTATTTTTAGTGTGAATTATATTTATTTGTATTAGTCTAATTTATTTTATTTTGAGCTTAGTTTAGTCTCCTTTATTTTTATCTTTAACTTTAATTTGGTTTTATGTTTGTATAAATTAATAAATTTTGCACGATAGATTTTGAGCATTAGGAATAAAGGTTGGTTTAGATTTTTTCAGTTTTTCCCTTCATATTAGATGCATTAGTTTTCAATATTTCTAAGTTTCATCTTGAAAGTTCTCATAGCTTAGTTTGATATAAGTTTACTTTTTAAATTCATAGATTAGTTTCTCATTAGATTGGATTTGTTAAACTAGTTTGCTTACATTAGTTTATGATTCCTTGCAAAGTATTTATTTACATTTGGTCCTTAGATTAGTGTTTTAATTTACTTTATACGATTGCATAAGTTTGATAACCAGAGTAGGATAATTGGTTACTTTTCTCTTTTGAACGTATAGAGTAGTTTTGCTCATAGGACAGATAGATTAGTTGCTCTTTTCACTTATAGCATAATTTCTTGTTGTATAATAGTAATTAATTTCATATTTGATTTCATAATTAATTTCAGTATTTTCTTTCATAGTTAATCGTATGGTTAAATCTCATCCATGCATAAGCATATAGTTCATGCATTCATGAAATAGTTTAGTTGATTTGTTTCCTGTTCTGAATTGTTAAATTTACTTTCACTACATTAGATTGCTTTCGGACCAAGTGACTGCTTTCCTAAATTAATTGTTGCAATTTCATTTCATAGAATAGGTTAGCATAGCATTAGACTTATTAATCTATTTCATGCCTTTATAGAATAGATTAATATAACATTAGATTATATTTGAATTTACAGTTACTTTTCAAGTTCTTAGTTAATTTTCTGTTTTTATAAATAGATTAAATTCTTGCATTTAACTCATGATAGTCATGCATGTAGATTAAAATCATATAGTTGCATGTTAACACATCTGCATATTTAGTCATCTTAGGTTAGTTCAATCCTTCAAATCCTGTACATATTGTGTTTTCATCTCACAAGCTCCCTTCTTGGGTTGACAATTAAGTGTTGAATTAAATAGTGCATATTTTGCCCGACATTTTGGTGTCGTTTCCGGGGAGGTGCTAAAAGGATTGGAGTCTAGGTAGATAGGGGTAGGTAGGTTGCCTTTACATTATATAGCAAGGGGGAAGGGAAATGACAAGACGCAAATACGACTTCACTATGGAATTCCCATAGTGTGACAGCCTGACGCATCCACTTTAGTGGGTTTCCCCAAAGCTTTGTTGTTCCTTTTTCGCACAATTTTGTTTACTTTATACAAGATAATTTCATGTAGGTGTTTTAGTGTGTTGTGTTTTATTAGTAAATGGTTTCTCAAAAAAACATTAAAAAAAATTTGGGTATTGTAAGAACCCCAGGGACTAATCCTTGTGTGAAGCAGGACCTACCAAAAATTAGTATGAGAGAACTCTCTCAAATCCTAGCAGCAACTGGGAATGATTTTGACTAGGTAAAAACCATCTTGACAATAGTTGAGGGCTTATCAACCTCTCCCAAAATAACAGACGAACCCAAATCCCAAGAGCTACAAAATAATGTTCTCTACAAGACTGGAAAAGAAGTTGATACATTAGGGATTACATTCAAAGGAGAGAAACTGGAAATTAAAGAGTTATTTACATGTAAGATAATAGATCCATCATATGCTCAAACAACTACTCAACTAGAAGAAGAGGATCTGTATGACATAGCAAAGGAAGGTGAGTACCAAGACTACATCGAAAGATGGTTTCAGGAGGTAACTCGACCGCAATATCATTCCTTCATTCGACACATATTGATGCACATAGAAGTAAGTTGGTTGAAATTCCACGTTCAAGTAATCACCGCAACAATCATTTCATATGTGGATAAAGGTACAATTCTCATTTTGCTTCACACTTGGTTTCATTGAAAAAGCTCATATACTTGAATAAATGCGTTTTCTTTCTTCTTAGGGTAAGGAAATATGTATATAAATAAAATGTTGCATTCTTAGTTTAGGGAATAATGCAACTTTGTTTTTGTTTTCTTTTTCAAATAAAAGAACTAAGAAGAATATCATGTTAATGACTAAACCAAAAAAATATTATATCATTATTCATTTTCATACACACATATTTCTTATTATACCAATTACTTAAGACCAACTTTAAACATCATAGGGATTTGTCATAAATTAAGGTCTATCTAAAACCTAGAGGTCACTCGTACATCCTAGCTTCATTATTAGGGCATGTTATTAAAGCATCTCTACTACATAGTAGCATAAGGGTGAATGAAATTCCTAGTTTGTGGGGAACACTACTATAATTCTATATGAAAATGATGAATTTTGGGACTAGAGACACCTTTCATTCATTATCTTATGGCTTCATCCACTTTACACTAAATCCATCAATCGTGTGTACCATTGATTTAGTAGATTCCTCTTGCAGCCTTTATTTTTCCATGATAATAAAAAAGAGAAGACTATCTATCCTCCAATCCATATACCATCCCACCCTATAGCATGGTTTTCAGAGCTGCTCCCCCACCACTCCTTCATAGGAAAAATCATTTGTCGAATATCTATAGGAACTGGAAGCATTGGGACAAGAGCCTCTGATAGAAAATGGGTTTAAGAGGTTAACTCGTTAGGGTACTGAACAGGATCGCTGGAAGTGGGTACCAGCCTGTGGTATGACCAGGTAAATCCGATGGGGTACTGAACACGCCTGAATGAAAGAGAGGAATCTTCCTAGGGAGGAAAACTTGTTAAAAAGAGAGAGAAAAAGTCTAAAAAAAATAAGAGAAAAATGAAAATGAATTTGTGATAATAAAGGTTGTTGTGGGCCTACTGGAGGACAGTATGCATGGTTGATCTAAAGAAAATGAAATCCATTAATCTACCATTTGAGAATGTTTGTAAGTTGTACTTAAGACCCTGTTTTCTAATTCATACCATACCTAGGATATCACTATCCTAGAAGTGGGACCCATAAACTTAGGAGTCTAATGAACTTGAAATGCACACTTTGTCCATAATTACTTGAATAACAATAAACCTTTGAGAAGTCGCAAGGATGACTGGTTTCTTATAGGCTTTACTGACTATCTGCCCTCTCATGTTTTCCATTTTAACCAAGTCTTAATTTATTCATGGCACAAGGACGTGCAATACCTTCGGTCTGGGGGAGGGAATCTCAATTTATATGGTCTTCGTAAGTATGAATTATTAATAATTGGCAGAATTGTATGTATTGAGAAATCCTAAAGTAGTTTTTTTTTTCTAAGTCCTAGTTTTCATGTAGTAATAAAGATGGCTTTGTTTTGCTAAACGATTGCCTATAAACTATTAATGATCAAGCAGAGTTTTTGAATAAATGAAATACCACGACCGATTCATTCATGACACGAGGATGTGCCATACCTTTGGTCTAAGGGTATGTTGGGCCTCGAAATTGTCTTTTATAATGGCTTTATTTACATCAATTTCCTGACCCATTTAACGAAATCTAATACATATATCTTTTACTATGTTTTCATCAATTATAACTTATAAATGTAAAATAAGCTTAATTCATCATTTTTGATGTATTATTGCATTTAGTGGGCATTTTGGCACTCCATTCAGCTCATTCTTTCGATCCTAATTTCTGCACTGAGTGGTGATGACATGTTCCTTATTGGTTTCTTGGGTTTGACTTGTCTCTGTCTTTTGGTCCTCACTGATTCCATACTACTTGCATATACATAACTAGAATCGTGGTTCGATGTTAAGACTTTGTCTCATTAATTTGTAATGTCTTAAAGTAATTGAAGAGGGAATACATTTTATGATTTATTAAACTATGGAAAATGAAAAATGTTAAATATAAAACCATTCATTATTCAAGTGAATTAAATAGTTCCACTTGAAATGAAACTTTAATATAATTTCAAACCCATATAAAATATGAATTATAAGCTTTAAAAGCCTTTATGATTGTCTCATTGGATCAATTAAAATACTTTATGATTGTTTATTTTAGGATCGGTTGACCACTGAAAGGGCCGACCTACTCACCCTTCTCAATGTTATATATTCCATCCTCTTCCTGAGAGATGGGAGTAGCTAGTTGCCAACGAATACACTCTGTAAAATTATTCTCAAATTTAATAAAACTCTATGTTTAGCTGTGTATGCATGTTTCAGTCTTCTGTGAAGTAATTCATTGACGTAGACTAGCCTCTGATTGCTGAGAAGGGCCCCTCAACAACCGAAGGTTCCATTTGTACATATTTAGCATTTATCTTTCGTTTCTGGAAAGATAAGTAATTTTTTTTTTATGTACATATATTTAGTTTTCCTGTAGATGATTTTTGTTGTTGATAAACTGTAATTTTCCTAAGTTTTTATGAAATTTTCCATACTGTCAACCATTCGTCCCTCTGTTTAGATTGTATTTCCAGCCTTTTGTTCATCCCTCTGTGCAGATTGTTTTTCATCCTTCTGTTTGCACCTTCATCGAGTTTGTCTTCTAGCCTTTACTTCGAATTTAGATAGAATTTTACAAAAATTCTAATATTATGTTCTATGTAGAAATAATTAGCTAGGGTATAGGTTAATTTTCCATCATTTTACTGTGTTTTGTAGTTAGTGAGGATTCGAATCCATCTTCAGCATTTCATATTCAGTTTTATTTTAATACATAAGATCAATTGTTTTAGTCTTAATTATGATCAAATTCAGAATATAAATGAGTATAAATGTTTTCTTCTTTTATATGTTAATTGTGTATCGTATTAATAAAATAATTTGAATTGATTTATAACTATTTTTTAATGTGGGTTAAAGTGTTTCTTTATAATTAAATTTATTTTATGCAAGTGAGAATTTATATAACTATATTATCTTTTGTATTTAATGTGTATTTTGAATTTTGAATTTTTCATTTTGTAAATATCATCTATATTTTGTTATTAAATTTTTTAATGTGGTGTTGAATGAATAACACTATGAATAGAGGGTTATTTCATGATAAATTTGCTTTAGGTTATTTTAATTAATCAAGTTTATTTCCATTATTTCGTTTAGTTTCAGTTTAGTTTAGTTCATGAAATTCTTTTAGATTAGTTTAGTTTTATTTTTTGTGTGAATTCTATTTATTTGTATTAGTCTAATTTATTTTATTTTGAGCTTAGTTTAGTCTCCTTTATTTTTATTTTTATCTTTAACTTAGTTTTATGCTTGTATAAATTAATAAATTTTGCACGATAGATTTTGAGCATTAGGAATAAAGGTTGGTTTAGATTGTTTTCATTTTTTCCCTTCATATTAGATGCATTAGTTTTTAGTATTTCTAAGTTTCATCTTGAAAGTTCTCATACCTTAGTTTGATATAAGTTTACTTTTTAAAGTCATAGATTAGTTGTTGATTAGATTGGATTTGTTAAACTAGTTTGTTTACATTAGTTTATGGTTCCTTGCAAAGTATTTGTTTACGCTTGGTCCTTAGATTAGTGTTTTAATTTGCTTTATACAATTGCATAAGTTCGATAACCAGAGTAGGATAGTTGGTTAGTTTTCTCTTTTGAACATATAGAGTAGTTTCACTCATAGGACAAATAGATTAGTTTCTCTTTTCACTTATAGCATAATTTCCTGTTTTATAGTAATTAATTTCATATTTTCTTTTATAATTTATTTCAGTATTTGCTTTCATAGTTAATCGTATGGTTAATTCTCATCCCTACATAAGCATACAGTTCATGCATTCATGAAATAGTTTAGTTGATTTGTTGCCTATTCTGAATAGGTAAATTTACTTTCATTACATTAGATTGCTTTCAGACCAAGTGACCGCTTTCATAGATAAATTGTTGCAATTTCATTTCATAGAATAGGTTAGCATAGCATTAGACTTATTAATCCATTTCCTGCCTTTATAGAATAGATTCATATAACATTAGATTAGATTTGAATTTACAGTTACTTTTCAAGTTCTTAGTTAATTTTCTGTTTTTATAGATAGATTAAATTCTTGCATTTAACTCATGATATTCATGCATGTAGACTAAAATCATATAGTTGCATGTTTATGCATATGCATATTTAGTCAGCTTAGGTTAGTTCAAGCCTTCAAATCCTGCACATATTGTGTTTGCATCTCACAAGCTCCCTTCCCGGGTTGACAATTAAGTATTGAATTAAATAGTGCATATTTTTCCCGACGACAATCCATTTATTATACTTTCCCCTTATCATCCTTCTAGCGAGGATGAACTGAAATGGATTAATGTGAGCTATACAAAAAGTATTGTGAATAAGGATAGATTACCTCAACCATTGAACTGCATGGACGGTAGCTAAGGCCAACTTCTCAACATGGGTATAACAAAGCTCCGCATCAATAAGGTTTGGCTAAGATAGTATATGACATGATCATGAAGCTCCACATCCTCTTGAACCAATACCATACCAATTGTCTCTTGAGACACGACCACATATATCAAAAGTCGCGGCTATAGTCGGGTGGACTAAGCACGAGGGCTGATGCCAAGGCTCTCTTCAAATCATTGAAAGACTCCTAGGCTTGCTCATCCCAAAGAAATGGAGTGTCTTTCTTCAACAAACACATGAATCCTTTAGTCAAATTGGAAAAATTGACTACGAATATCCACAAGAAATTCACCATACCTTGGAAACACTGAATATGTCTAATGTTACATGGGGAAGACAATTGAAGTATTGCCTCAACCTTTAAAGGATCGACCCTTATAACCTCCTTGGACACAATGAACCCTAGTAAGTGACCAACCTTCATGCAAAAGATGCACTTATGAGGATTTAACCAAATTTGATAACGACAACATCTTTCGAAAACCAAACACAAATGATAAGGATGACACACCCTCATACGAGAGTGAGCATCTAATTCATCCAAATACACTTCAATAATATTTTTAAGATCGTGAAAGGCAAAGGGCATAGCCCGTTGAAACATTGCTTTGGTGTTTTTAAAGCCGAAGGGAATCTTTCGGTATGAAAAAGTACCCCAAGGATAAATGAAAGCAGTCTTATGTTGGTCCTTGGGTTTAATCTAAATTTGATTATATCCAGAAAAGTCATCCATAAATGAGAAAAAAATTCTCCCCGCACACTTGTCCAAAATTTGATCAATAAATGGTGTGGGGAAGTTATCCTTAGGATAGGCGCGATTCAAATCTCTAAAATCAATGCATACATGGACCATTCCCTACTTCTTATCCACCAGAATGGGATTTGACACCCACTCCGTCAAGGGAACGGGATAGATGAAGCCAACTTTGAGTAACTTCTCTATCTCGGCCCTAATAGTGGGTGATTTCCTAGGATTCATTACACGCAAGTGTTTTCAAACAAGTTTAGCATCCAGATAGGTTTTGATTTCATGCTCGACAATGTGAGGGTTAATTCCTGACATTTCTTCATACGACCAAGTGAACACATCTCAAAATTATTTAAAAATCTCAGTGTACTCTCTAATCTCATTAGGGGAACAATCCGCCCCAATGTACACATTTCCAATCTTGCCAAGAACGCAAGAAATTAATATTGATAGGTATAGTCAGTGACAATTTATCCATGTTCCCTTCAGCATACTTCCTAGGAGAGCCTAATGGGACCACAGGCCTACCAATTTTCTCACTAAATATTGCCTTAAAGTCATCACGCTCAATATCATCAATATTAGGGAGAAAATAAGATCTATTATGCAACTCTCCCCAAGGTTGTTCTAAATCAGACATAGCCTCGAGAATAGCCTCATCTGATGTAAAGATGTCAACGAGGCAATCCTGTGAGTGAGATGACGACACTGCCCAAGAAGGAAATGCATAAGGGTCATCCTCCCTCCGCGAAGAGGAAGGACTAGACTCTACAACTGAATCAACATTAGCTTAATAAGCCACCATAGCTGTAGATAATGGAATGTCTGTCTCGGTAGGTATAGAAACATCAAATGAAGTACTCAAAGAAGGAAGAGTCTAAGGATCCTCCATATGTGAAGTGCGAAAAGGAACCGACCTCAACTACATTGAAGCCTTACTAAGACTAGAACTTATCATAAGAATAGGCACGACACAACTAAAATTTCCCATTAGCGAAGGATACATGCCCACCAAAACATTCTCAGTTGCCGGTTGAGAATGAGCGATAACCGGGATAGAAGCTCTCGACGATGCTTTCGAACTTGAATTATCAAAGGATCTTTGATCGATTGTCACAACCTCCCATCCAAAGGAAAACAAGCAACCCAAAAGAGTGACAACGCGACCACTTGCATATTGTAAATCTAGTTCCTACCTAGTAAAATATTATAGTCAAGGGGCACATCAACCACCTCGACCTCGATCGCAACGGTATTCCCTCCTAATTGAACCTCAAGGGAAGGAATAATGTCATGCGGCCGAAATGATCTCTCGTCAAACACAATTAACTTGTTTCTCGACTTAGACAACCTAGGAGAAACCAACCCATTCCAACATGACAAAGACATCATGGAAGTCTCAATGCCCTCATCAATCATTGTGCGCTTAATGGTGTTGTTTAGACACTATACATACACCAAAAGGGACACATAGTAAGGAAAGTGAGGTTGGACTCCATGAGTTTCAAATTTGATCACCAAAACAGAGCTTCCATCAGCCACCCCAACAGTAGACAACAAGGATTTCCTTTGCGGAGTACAAGTCAGAAGAACTTCTAAAGGGGACATCGCACAAGCAGTCTGGCCCAAATCCTCGATGATGGAATAGTTTTGGGAGGCTTGGGGATTATAATTGTGCGTTGAATGCTTCAATACTCCCTTAGGAATGTGAGGTGGAGCTTAAGGCTTATCACTAGATTTTTTGATAAACAAAGGGCTCTCAGGTGGAGTGGGTTCTTTTCCTAGGTCTGATTGTGATGTACCATAATCCTTAGAACAAGTCACAACATTTGTGGTAGACACCATATTAATGTAACCATGGCCACTGATGGTGTCTGATCGCTTTGGAGTCTTGCCAGAAGCACCACCAGGATCCACGGTCCTCGATTTCATATTTTGGTTTTGTGGTAAAGGATTTGTCAACACAGTTGGGCTCTGTGTGATGAACTTCAAGGCATATTCTATCTAAGGGCACAAGTGAGTGAGGTGATCATCCCCACAAAGCTTAAAAGTAAATCTAAACTTACGCTTAGGTTTCTTGTACCCCCCATCATTATTGTTGTTGTTCTTGTCATTATCATCATTTTCATTCCTATTCCCACCCTTTCGATTATTTTCTCTTTATTTTTATTCTGTCTAGGTTGCTAGTTACCTTTTTGGTTCAACTATTTCACTGAAAGTACATTCGTCATTTGGGTAGGATGAGATGAATCCGTAGCTTGTCCCAATGCAGGCTGGTTAATAGACAAATTATTCATTTGGTTTGTAAACAAGCTTGCAGGCTTGGCACTTGCGGAGGGAACAATGCCATCGGCATGCGGCCCGAGTTTAAACTTGGGGTCGAAATTGGATCTAGGTGTGTTCAGTATGATCTCATACAAGAGCCCAGTTTAAGCATAAATCAAATCCAACTGCTAATCTCTAAAGATAGCTTATTCCTCATTTTGCACTCCGGATGTGGAAACACCCTTTGCTATGTAAGGAAATAAAGACTTGAGGAACCATTCCAAAAGGAAATATGGTGGTATAAAGGCCTTAATCAATCTCTTCTGGCTGTGCCACTCTTTAATGTGATCAGATATATTTGTGGCTTTGTCTTGCAAAAATGTTGACAAGAGTTCTATATTGGTGTTGTAACGCACAGGTAGATAAAAGTGATTGAGGAAGGTCATATCTAAGTCATTAAATGATGTATAAGTCCCCCCCAGGAAAATCTATGTACCACTTCGTCACAGGCCCCATAAGGGTGCGTTGAAATATCCTTAAATGAACTAAATCGTGATTCAAGGATTTCGAAGAGCACCAAAGGTGGAACGTCATGACGTGCTCACTTGGATCTTCACCAGCCTTACCTTCAAAATTTGGAATGTCTGAAGGAATATTGGGGGGAACGAACGACCATTCTGAGTCATGAGACATAGGATCATTTATCAATCTTGACAAGTTAGGTAAGTTCAATGTTGCAAGGAAAAGGAGCCTAGGCTGGGCCATTTGGTTCTATGCTCCCTGATAGGGTTGGTTCACATAGGTTTGATTGCTATAGACACCATGGCCTTGGCCAGTGGGATAATAACCTCCTCCCATTTGACCCATGTAGGGTTGCATATTATAGTTTGGAGTACCTTAAGGCTAGGGTTCTATGAAGCCATAGTTAGGAGACTGATAAGTCAGTTGATACCCATACCCATAAGGTGTATAGGTTTGTCCATAAGGCGCTCCATAGAATGGTCCATAAGTCGGTCCATAAGACTTTCCATAAGATGGTCCATGAGATGGCGCATACCCAGCTAACACATAAGGAGGCACATGGCCTTGTGACACTACGATGTGACCAGACGTGAGACGAACATGACTAACGGTAGAACTCCGGCCCAAAGGACCATGTGATTTAGGAGGAGGATGTGTCATCAAAAATGCATTTGAAGGAAACGGTGTTGAAGATGATGGAATATGGGAAGGGATGTAACTTGTGCCCCCAATATTCACATGTCTAGGATCAGTCCCCCAAACGGGAATGACAGTGCTAGGCCTAGGATGCGTGTGTGAAAGAACCTCCACCATAGGGATGGAAGGAGTAATATGGCTAGTGCTACCAAACCTCTCCACCTAGAAAGGAATGGAATTTCCCCCAGGCGCAACACTAGGGTCAACACCTAATTTGAAATTGGGTGTCAGACCGGTCTCAGGAAGGTCTGGCATGCCATACCTTATTGTGCTAGTGCTAGTGGGTGCATGGTGAGTCTCATGGTTCGGACTACGTGACCAATACCGGTGGTTAACATGCATGTATCTCAGGAATTGTGAAGTATCATCTAGCAATGTCCCAACAATAGAATGGTTGGACCCCATCGGAGTCCCATATGTGCTTGAAGGTTCAACTTCCTATACATGAGTTGGAAGATCAGGGATCATTGGGATCTTAGGCTCATGGTCACCCATGGTGTGTGAATCAAAGTGAGAGTTAGTCTGCTTGGGCTATCTGGTTCTCTCTCCCAAAGGAGGAGGAGATGTATAAGGTAGAATTCTTTCTAAACAATGAGAATGACAAAGCGCTGCATTCGAATCCACAATGACTCAACAAAAAGAAAATACTCAATTTAACTACGCAACCCTTAGCAAGCTAGCGTACACAAAGCACACTCCTAAAAAATATACACCCAAAAACATGAAAACCAAAGGGAGGATATGTGAGCTCCCGAATGTAGCAGATATGCCTCGCCTAGGATAGGCTTGAGACTCCCATACACTAAAATCGGAGGTTCATAACCAATTATAGTGGCCCTCATATTCAACACATAAAGAGATTGTGATGTCTGACCCCTACCTGGCCACCTATAGAATAACCTCTGCAAGTACCCCTTGCGATACCTAAGTAAGGAAACTAAGGTCACCCCAATATAATCAATTCTCAGGCAGACAATCATAGGTAGGATTGACCGTATGGGCAGGGTAGCAAAGCCCGAAGCCTGAAAGTACAACTAGTACCCCAAGGGTGCACCAACTGATACCTCAAAGGCCCCCAGATACGAATATGATCCTGGAAATATCTCCAACGCTCACAGAAAGTGACCAGGGTTTCATCCAAATCATAATCACATGTGCTGTCTTGTGCTTAATTCCTATGTAAGAGGAGCATCCTAAGAAACACTAATTATACCAAGGATTTCACACTCTCACCTAGACAGACACCTAATTGTTTGTGTTTAGTAGTCTTGGAGAATTGACTCAGAATGAATTATTCCAAGACTCTAAATCCTAATCTTATTGGTGAACCCTATAAAAGAAAAATGTGCAGTTCATTTTAATTAAGCGTTGATTTTAATGGTTGTAATTAATCAAAGGGAAATGGTCATGCAACTAATGATACGAAGACTCAGCAGTGAAATAAAAGTGCATACCTAATAAACAATGCCAAGGGAAATCTTTGTAGAATGAAAAATAGAGTATGCCACTATATGAGGTGCATATTTTTTTCCTTCAAATGAGAATGCAATCATTCCTAAATGAAAACCTGACTATAATTCAATAAGCAAAACCTAATGTAAGTACCATGCAAGTGCAAAAATGCAAGGATGCATAATGATGCAAAAGAAAAATACTTTTTGTATTTTTTAGAAGTAAATGAGATATAAAAATCACTAATAGACTCTACAACTCTCATACCCTACCACCACTCACAAACAATAGCCAAGCAAGGCACCAAGATAAGGGAGGCCTAATGCGCTAATCCCAAAACAAAAAAGGAAAAAATGAAAGACAAGAACAAAACCTAATTAAAAATAAATCAAAAGGGGTCTTTGGTCAAAAATAGAGGCTGTATATAGACACCAACAGTACCCAAGAAGACTCAACAATCATCACAAATCACCCAAAAACACTCAATCTCCCAAATAAAGCTCAAAACCAAAGCATACGCGACGGTATGCAGTAAACATGCATACATACGCGGGAATTCAAGAGATTACCGTGTGTATATGCAACTGTAATGAAAATACTCGTGTACAGTACTAAAAATAGGGAAAACTGATAAGCCAAGACCAAATTACTCCTACAAGACACTACTGGGAAAACATACCTCCAGAACCGACACGGAAACAGAGAAATAAAGAGAAATTCAAGCACATTGTATACACAATCCCCAAAGAAAAATAACTAGGAATCTCCCAAGTAGAGTCACCAATTCTGTTATGGAGAGAAACTTCCTATGGCTTGGGGGTACCACAACAGACAATATGACACCAAAAATCAATCTTTCCCAATACACAAGAGCAGTAATAAAATATAACACTAAGGGATATAGAACCGTACCTTGTTCCGGAGGGTTGAAGTATATCCCCATTGAGCTTTTCCAATGCAATTGCAATTATAATTTTCTCTCAAAAACAACAAACAAAAAAAGCATGATATATATAAATGGGTTAGAACTACTCTAGCATATATAATCAATCATGTATAAGCAATTAAATACATCCATGGATTTGATATTCATATTCAAAATGCACATGAATTGGATAGGAAAAGATATTTCTATTGATAAATAAGAGATACAATAGTGACAAACTCTATCAGCACTTCTACGAACTAGAGAAACCGATTCCTCCACTTGGTCCTCCACCTCTTCAATCCTCTGTCTCTCAATATAAATCTCACAAAACAAAGGCAAGATTGGGAAGAACACTATCTGCTCCAAGGGACAAAGGGATGCAGACTCAAGTATAAGAAAAGCTGAGGCAACAATAGACTTTAGTTTCCTTACTCTTCAATTTCTCTCCCTTCAATGTATCCAAGGGGCTCCTTATATAGCACTCCAAAGAGGTAATGGAGGGTCGAATCCGAGTGTTCTCAAGGCATTTGGAAGGCCAAGAGTCAAGTTGTTGGGACTCAAATGAGGAAAACTCCAAAAATATTTGTCATTTTTCATACATCCTGATGCACACAGGTTTGAGGTCAAAAGCTGTCTATACACGCAGGTATTACTTTAAAAGTTGTGTATAGGTATAAACAAGCAATATTTAGGAATGATCTTGGAATGCCAAAATATAATATAAGTCCATGGGGTCCAAGGATTCTGCAGAGGGATAGGGAAGGCCATAAATGTGTTATATACCTGGTGTGGTAAAATCAGCTTTAACACTTTTGACAAATATCATCCCATTGACTCCAACACATCATTTGGGATCGAGGTTAGAGATTTCCATATAGTTCCCTGGGTTCTGCATGAATCAATGGGATATTTACTTGTTGTTAATCATGGGGATTCATCAATGCCTCTTGATTGATGAATCTTGCACGTGACTCGACTCTAGCACATCCATTTGTACCTATTAAGATGCATGAAGGTACTTTAATGTTGACTTTCATTAAATATGAGTTATTTCACGTTGGTTAACAACATACATTGACGGTCGGTAATCCAGTGATCTCTTTTCTTGCTCAACATCAACATATTCATTTTCATGATAAGATTTGTACCTAGGGTTTTGTAATGGTTGAATACTATCGTGTATCAAAAATAGCTCATTTCTCTTGTAGCAGTGTGTTCGTGTCTTGTTGAAATAAATATTTTCATTTAGTCTTGTTGGAATCCGCCACAACTCCTTCCATGTTCCAACAAGTTAGCAGATTTGGATCAAAAATCATGTTTCCAGTAGTCTTGTTCATTTTCAAATTCTCAAAGTGTTCTCTGAACTCTAATGTACCTCATATTCATCCTCCAGTCCGTGCATATCATGTTCCACGATTCTTACATCAACATCAATCAACTCTTCCAAAGGTAAAATTTGTGTAAAACTTATTAGTTTTTCTAAATTTTAGGGAGAAATATGGATAACCACTAATTCCCTTTCTTCATTTCCAGACCACTATTCATAAGTTGTATTACCATTTTCAATGACTCAACTTTTACACTAATTTTCTACTTTGTTTACTAGCACTACGAAGTAAAATCTTCTTACGATAGTACTCATATAAAAGACCAACAAAAGAATCTTACCTTTTAAAGTCCTCTTTTATCAAGGTATCTTCTAAATAATGTTTACAAGAATAAAATCATCATATTTTGTGATTATTTCTTGTCTAAATAATATGACATAGTAAATCTGGTCATCTCCACAAAAAGAAAAAGAAAAGAAAAAAACAAAGTACATGTATCTAGTAGTCATCAAAAGTAAGCATGCATTAAGAACATAATTTTAAACTACTTCCTCACTTTGATGGCATGAGGACATGCAAATCCTTAGGTGTGGGGGAGGTGTTGGTTCTTAGTTATGTCATTATTTTTTCCATTCAAGTTGTCATTTTCAACCACATTACTTCATTATTTCATTCATTCATTGTCACTTTACTTTACCATTTCATTCATCCATTGCCATTTTCAGCATAAGCCTTTATTAACAAGATAATGTGCTCCTATATCTTTTAGTGGTTAAATAATGTCAAATTCCCTTTATTTTTTATAATATAAGAAGGATTATGTCGTAATTTTACTAATGATGATTTTTCAGAATTCATGTCCAGTAAAATGTTAAATAATAATAATAGGTATTTACAGGTTTTCCAAAAACCTATAAACTAAGATGGTTTTCATAGTTGGAGCACCTATGCGAAAATTACATAACATGGGTTTTATTCCTAAGGTCTATAATGTGGATCTATGTTGATTAAAACTTAGACATCATGCACATGTGGATCTCCAAGACGTGATTAATTCTTTATCCCAAGTTCATAGTAGTTTTGAATAACCAACATCTTCCTCGATTTCTATGTAGATGAAGGTGAATCTAGAAAATATGAGACATGAATTTTGTTCCCATTATAATAAATTGAGTACAAGAAAGTGGTTTTCCAAAACTCATAGCATTTTAGGAGATATCACTGGATATTCAAGGTGAATCTTCCCAAAAAGACGTAAAACCCATATTTTTATGTTTTTTTCCTAAAATTAGCAAATTTGATTTCTAGGTTTGAGGATATTATTTTATCTTCTCCTTAGTGATTTTTATGTATAAGTTAGACCTCATAGGGGCTTAAGATCATCATTATTCCTATGTTGTTGGATACAAGAGGTTCAAGAGAGCTTAAAATTATTGCATTATAATTTGAGTTTTGATATTAATGAAAAGTTTGTCGTTGAGATACTTTGCATCTTCTTGGATTGGTTTTCTCTTTTCTAGTAGGGTTGGCCACCTGGGAAAGCCCCTTAGTGTGGGTAAGCATTGTTATGTTTCAATTTGTTTGGTAGATTAAAATTTAATTAATTACAATTTCAAATTTATTATCTATAATTTTAATCTCCAATTGCATTTCGATTTATTTTTCTAAATTTATGTTTTTTTATATACATTTAGATCTTTGAACACTCGGGATCAATTATTCATTGGTGTACAATTCCATGTCAATTCTGAAACTGTATTAATTATCTCACTTCTAGTCATATAATTGACACCGTGTTTTATACTTTGTTTATATTCTACACACTTTCCACCAGTGTTTCATTCGATACATTGCACAATATAATCATATGGCTTACATGTTCATATCTCCCTCCAAATCATGATTACATTGCTTTGAAATTGGGTTTATATATTTCAGTTTGGATTCTATGTTTTAATGGATGTGTTCTTCCCCAAATTGCCTCTTTAAACCAAAGTAACGCTCTCCTTCATATTTTTGCATTATGACCACGATCTCTCCATTAATTCACCGTGGTTCAATTTATAATTAACTTGCAATCATTCCAAGATCCATTTTTACATGCTTTCATCCCTTAAGTTGCCACGATAATTCATCCAAATCATCTCCCTCCAATGTTAGTATAAGTTATGTTAATTGATGGCAATTTCATTAGTTTGAATAGTGTTCCTTCGCTGCATCGCATTTATAAAACAAAGTTAAAAACAAAAACCCAAATGTATATCCACCCTTATGCATATAGTTCCACTCCCATTTCCTTCATGTGAATCGATTAAATCATACCTAGCATATATTCATAAGAGATCGATTACATAAACCCTCACACTACATCAATAAAATATAAATTATGTTATGCTTAGATAGTAATAGTTTAAATACTAATTACAAAGTTGTATCATTATCATTCAGCCTTTAACATATCTCTATGTAATTGTGAATTTGTTTATGGGGAATTTCTATTGTTACTATTACATCCTTCCTCTTTTACTCTCAATTTCTAATATTGAAATTAAACTAAAGACATAATTAAATCTACTATTTATTGAATACATTTATTGAATACAAAGAACACAAAGTTCATTCATTTAATAGTTCATAGATCCATTATTTGGTTATATGATTACCGGAGAGTTTGCTATTTTTTATTAGCGTGTTCATTTGTGGAGTTCCTTGAATAGATGATGTTTTAATACTTGTTTTCATGTGTGATGAGCATTGAAAATCGTACTAGTATCGGATTAGTGAAGTGTGCACACCCTAGGATTTACATTTCATGTTGATCACATTAACCTTGTGACATTATTTAATAGGAAAGGAGTACTACGAACAAGTGACCTACAAGCATGACATAGTGTTGACCAAGTGTTGACCAACATTTCTACGAAGTGTGTGTGTCCATGTGATATACCGAGATCTAGTCACCCTCGTCTTATGAGATAGGTATCCCCTTGATTCCTCCAATCCATCAGAGTTTCCCTAGAGAAATGAAGGAATGAATTAACCCCTTGCAATTTTTCCCTCTTTTGAGCCGGTAACGCTCTTTCCCCATTGACCAAAAGTGTTACCCAAGAAGCAAAGAGCCAACACCGCTCCTGATACATGAGAAAAGAGAGGTGCCACCGCTCTTTCCCTTACTGCCAAAACTAGTGCCCCCATTATCATCGTCTGTTTGCTTCTTTGGAAAAGTGGTGCTCAATTTTTAAAGGCAAAAAGAGAAGCTTCGAGAGGATTCTCGAAGCTTGCCTATGTGGATCCTCATCCCTATGGTTTAGGACCAGCTGGAGCTCGAGATCCTCCCTTTTAGGATCTAATATCCACCTCATCCATGAGATTCTCAACCATACCTATCCTCCCATGCCTTTAAATACTAGCTCAAGCCCCATGGAACAAAAGAGGAAGAATTATGTTTCATACCCCAACTCTATCAAAATCATTCTTGAGTCTTTGGAGGCAAGGTGAAGTTAGAGGAAAGGAGCCATTGGAAGGAACTCTCATCACCAAGGCATGAAGATTGTAGTCTCTCCAATCATTTATTAATAAAGAATGTCTTTTCTTTCCCATGTTTACTGTTTCATATGTTTATATTGTTTGATTCCTTGGTCACAAGTATAGATCTAGTTGATTATATTGTATGCTATCATGTTTTCTTTGTTGTCTTCCATATTTTACAGGTTCTTCTACAAGGATAGTGAGGAAAAACTTTGAGAGAAGCATCATGGCATTCCATTCAAGTGATTAACTAGATCTAGGGAGAGTCTAGCATTAAGTGTTTGTGTTTTGTTCTAGATCTGAACCATTCAGACTAGGGAACCAACTCTTGTCCACAGGAGGTGTGTATTTTCGATTAACAAAAGTGGCGACTCCACTGGGGATCTACTTCGAATTCTGGATCATTGGTAAGTTGAAACCTCCACTTTCATTTTCAATTTCTAAATCTACTTTTCCATGCATAGATCTGTAGATCTGCTTTGAATTTGATTGTTTTGCCTCTATATTCCTTTGGATCTTCATATTTTTGGTTCACTACGTTTTTTGGTGATTGTTTGGGTTCATTTTTCAGTCTGTAACTTCCTTTTTTGTTACTTTTTTATTTTTCAAATCACCATCTTGGGCACCGCTCTTGAGCTGTGTTATAAGTGTGGTTTTGGAGCTATCACTGCTCTTCCTTTGTGTTAAAGAAGCGGTGCCACCACACTTTCTCTGTGTACAAGAAGCGGTGCTGGACTTGGTAACGCCCTGTTGTGAATGCATAGTTATTCTCAATAATTTTGATTGATGTTGGTCTTTTCAAGCTTCATAGTTGGCTTTGAATAGAACTTGGTTTTGTTAGATCTCTGATTTCTGTCTTCTTTGATAGAACAAGAAAAGATTCATTTCAGTTTTTCTCCATTTGTTATACATGATTTTTGTATGTTTTTTCCTTTTTACATAAAGTTGTGGAAAAGTGCATATGGAAGTTATTGTATGATTTTGTGATTAGTTCATTCTCACTTTAGTTGAAAAATCTGAACACTTTTGTATAAAGTTGTAACAATATTTTCTTGATTTTCATTAGAGGTCTCACTTCTTTTTCAGTTCAAAAGAGAATATTTTGTTTGTTTAAGTTAGTAAAGGACCATATAAACAAGTGTCTTTTATTTTTGTATGGGATTTATTCTATGTTTCAAATAAATTGAACCTCTCTCTCCCTCTCTTAGGTAGAATTTCATTGAAGAGGAAAACTTGCATTATTATATAGATCAGTGTGCATCTTCTTTAATTTCAAGTTTTCAATCCATGGTTCCACCTAAACGCACAAGATAAAATTAAGCGCTAGCTTAGGTTTAAATTTTTTAGCAATTTGTGTGATAGATTAGAGATGTGTTCAGGTGTCATTAAACATAGGAACTATCATTATTTGTTTGCACTACAACCTAGGACTCGCACAGTTCTTCCACGTACCATCGGTATATCGAAGGGCATTTCATGTACCCTTGAGGTATATAGAAAGGTACTTCATGTACTCGATTGTATATAGGAAGGCCCTTTGTGAACAGTTGTGCATTACACAGAACTACTACCAATTTGAGCTCCCATGTACCTTGTGTATATTGGGAAACCCCACTAGGATACCCTATCCAAACTTAGTTAACCTTTTGGATGTATTGGCTTTATGGGCGAAGCTTGTAAAGTCTTGATAATCCTGGTGAGAAAACTAACCTTTAATCCACTCCTCTCACATATTTTGCTTTCTTATTTAGTTTGAGTAGTGTTTGTTGTCTGTACAGTTAGGATTTTTTAGAAGAGAGAGATAATTTTGTTACACAATTATGGCTTCACCTTCTGGGACTACCAACCAAGAGACTCCTTTATCAAGCATGTCTTTTATGTTCCCTCCATATGGGGATGTTGGTCCTCCTCTCATGGCTATGTTAAGCCTTCCTGGATTGACTATTTGATTACCTATTTGGTTATTCTCTAGTCTAGTTATCACATGTACACCAATTGCTTCTAATCCTAATCCTTCATCGCAAGAGCATCAACCTCATGTTGATCCCTCTCCTTCTTCACCAGATGTGTCTTCTCCCATTTCTACCTATTTTCCTATTGAAATTTGTAGTACTAGTAGTCAGGTTGATAAGAAGAAGAAGAAAAGGAAAATTAAGAAGAAGAAAAGCAAACAAACAACCAAGTATCAACCAATCACTCCTCCCAGTGCGGAGAGTGTTGATCTGCACACCCAAAGACCATGTAAACCCAAATTCCCCTATAGGCTTTGCAAGGGTGATCACCTTCTGAAAGATTGTCATGGTTTGTCCCTAGTTTTAGAAGAGTGGTCTAAGGTTTCTCAACAACCGATGTCATTAGCCTCTGGTCATCATACTGATGATCCCCTCCTCAACCAATTATTCTATGGTTAAGAGTCAAAAGGGTAAAGTCAGAAATCCTTGCTCTCTTTGTAAGGACATGCACTTTAATTACCTTTGTCCTCGCATGGATGAAGATTCTAATTTGTTGGAATATATTACTGTTTCTCGTCAAGGGCTTCCAACAGGTTATTGTAAGTTGTCTCTTAAACCCCCATTGGTTGATAAAATGGTCGATCCAGTTCTAACCTTGGTCAATCCCACTCTTCCATTAAAGACTGAAATTGAAGTGGTTAATCCAAGTCCATCATTAGTTGATCCCACTCTTCATTTGAAGGGTGAAGTTAAAGTGGTTGATTCGGTTTCATCTGTGGTCAATCCCACTCTTCCTTCCAAGAGTGAAGTTAAAGTGGTCAATTTAGATTTATCTACAGTTGATCCCACTCTTATTTTGAAGAGTGAAGTTAAAGTGTTCAAGTCGATGTCATCTCCAACCGATCCCACTCTTTCATCAAAGAGAGTTAAGACTGAAGTAGTCATTTTGACCAAATATTCGTCTTGTTCTTCTCTTCCAGTAGAGAATGAACTTAAAATTGCTGAAGTTTTTATGCTTCATTCTGATTGTTCTCGACAAGAGGAAATTTAGTCTGTTTCGACAGAACCCTCTTCAAGTACTAAGTTTATTTCCTTTGGATGGAGTAACCTGATAGAGTCTCGTCTTCATTCGAGTATTCCTTTCCAGATAGTTGTGAATGTTGCTACTAGGAGGGTACTTCGCACTATTTTTTATGAAGGGGATTTTGTTAGTATTCTATCCTCAACTGCTTGGCAAGATTTAGGTTCTCCTCAGCTTGTGCTAGCCACCGATCAGATACTGGCTTTTAATCGCAGGCCTACTGCACCTTTAGGGACCCTTCCTTATTTTCCTATTACATTAGGAGGGAAAATTGTCTGTATTAATGTTATGGTGGTCCAAGGTCCTTTGTATTTCAATCTACTCCTTGGACATGGTTATGTTTATGCCATGAAATCCATAGTGTCCACACTTTTTAGAGTAATGTATTTTCCCCATGATGGGAAGATTATGACCATTGATCAGCTTTCTTTTCTTACACCTGACCATCGTGTGACTCCTAGTAATCAGACTGCCCTGAATGTGTTGCATGTTATTATGGTCCCTTCTCCTTCTTCTAGTTAAATTCTTCCCATCATAGGTAAAATGGGGGGCATGGCTCCAGCCTCTGGACTTCATACTGGAGTTAAGTTGCTAGCTTCTTATGTAAGGGGGAAACCCACCAACCTCTGGACATCATGTTGGCTTAGAACTTGTTGCAAGCATAGTTCTCATTCTATGTCAATATTGTTAAGAAATAAAATAGATGCCTATGAGCAAAGTTCTTATTCTATGTCAATCTTGTTAAAAAATGAAATGGATATCCTCAAGCATAGTTTACCTTTTGGTTTCAAGCTTGCATAAAAATGAAACCATTCCTGAGCATAGTTCATTTTCTATTTCAAGCTCGTTAAAAAATGAAGTAGGTGTCCTTAAGCATAGTTTACCTTTTGGTTTCAAGCTAGCATAAAAATGAAACCATGTTCAAGCATAGTTACCTTATGTTTCAAGCTTGTGTAAAAATGAAATAGATCCCCTTCCCCTGAGTCAAGTCTTCCCTTTAGTGTTAGAACTTGAACCTTCTTTTCACCTGCCTGATTCTCGTTCTTCCTACCTCCCTGGTGAACATTTTCACATTAATAATCAGGTTTTTAGATTGGGTATGGAAGAAGAATCGTTAGACAAAACGAATATTGGGGGGCATGTCAAGCCCCTAGCAACCATGCTAGGGGTAAGCTTCACTAGTGATCATGCTGGGGCCAAGCTTCCAACCTCTGGATATCATGTTAATGGGATTTTTCAAGCATAGTTTACACATTGGTTTCAACCTTGCATAAAAATGAAACCAATCTTTGAGCATTCTTTCAACTGATCTTCGAGCTCGTTAAAAACAGTAAGATGGTGTTGAGATTACTTTTCATTTTTCATGGTCTAGTTAAAACATGAAATTTGGTTTGAGATTAGTTTATTAATTTTTCGTGCTCTGAATTCAAACATGAAAAAGTCTAATAGAGTCTTCTTTAATCTCTTTGTTGGTTCTGTGGGGCAGACCTGGATTTACTTGTTATGTACCAACAAAACCCCTAGCTCACTGGCCCTTTCAGCGACAGACTGCAGAGCAGCCTGAAGTCTCACATGAAGTGATCTTATATGGGGTGGCTGAAGACTCAAGTGTCCTCAACCGGGTTCTGTAGCATCCTGGGGTCTTGCGACTCTTCTTAGCCAGCGGGATCTCTCTCTGCGATGGAGACCTTTCTTACTCACTAGCTCTCGGAGGGAGCAGTCTCTTACCACATCGCTGCCTCTAGAGCGATGCGCAAACTATCTCCTCAGCTACCCTCTTATACTGCGATATCTCACAACGCAGTTCCTTCAATAGTGCGATATCGCCTTTCTATACTACGTTATCCTTTATGGTAAGACTTCAATATGGATCTCACGGTCCAAAGGCTCCTCTCTTAGTATACTAGTTAAGCTAAAACAACCTCACTTAGACTCCTATAGTCTAATATGCTTAACATCAACTATGCTCAACTCGTTGAACCTTATATGCAGAATTTACTTAACACTGTAACTGTCAACTTAACATGAATCAAGCACTGATAACTCATATACATGCTACTTGATGCATTCAACTTGCGGTTAACCTTCTATGCGCTATAACTGAAGCATAACATACATACATTCATCACTGTTAAGCAACATTCATGTAACAGATAACAGATAGCAAACAGGTAAAACACAATCACATGAACAGTCGCACAACACACGGGTTTTAAGTGGTTCACTTCCAGGGGGGAAGCTAGGTCCACGGGAACTGGTTTTTATATTATATCTTGAGAAAGTAAACACAGTTCCGCTGCAACCTACTATGCAGCTCAAGATCTTCTGGGAAACTCCGCACACACAACCGGGAGCCCTTCTCTCTTAGATCTCTTCTTCTTCTTATATTTCCTTCTTACAATATACTCCTCCTCTCTCTCTCACTCTCAATCCCTGCGGATTGTTCAATCCCCGTGGATTGTTACATACATGCTCAAGGAGTCGGCTACTGGTTACAGTAAGATAATACAGATGGAATAACAGGACCAGAGCTCAACTCTTACAATAGTGAGACACTAGAGACACTTAACTTGCTAAATGACTCAATGGCTACCTTACATCTGACTGTCTAAGAAGCTACCCAAGTGTCTAACCTTTTACATTACAAAATACATGCTTATATAGGCGGCCTGAAGGTATCGCCATTACAAAACTGTGGGCCTTTCCCAACAGTAACCCAAAAATCCTAACTCTAACAGTCGACGCGTCTATACTGTGGGCTGCCGCTTACCGTCACACCACAGCTTCCTGCTGTCTTCCACGCTTCCTGATGCTAATCGTGGGTATGGGCACCACTCCCTACTTTCCTTGTCTTCAATACCTCGGCCTGTTGCTCCTTTTCCTTTATGAGGGTAGCTGAGCCCTCCTGTCTTTGCCGCTGCATTAAGTGCAGTGGTTGAGCTCTCTCTTGTCGGCCGCTCAAGTACTGTCTTCTTTGACTTCCCTGTCCCGATGTATCAGCTTTTCCTGTAGCTGCGGGACCCTGCTCCAACAGTCCCCTAACACTTACTTGTGGCTCATCCCTGAGCCACTAACAGCTGGCTTCAACTGCTGTAGCTTCTCCTTGGCTTCCTGCAAAGTCTTTGTAAGTCTCTCGTGAAGTCCTGCGACTTCTTTATTCATAACCTCGACACACTCTTGTGCCGTTTCAAGCATAGCTTGACTAATGATGGAGTCTTCTGTATCATCAATATCACTTTTGCTTGTAGTGAAATCCTTAACCTTCTGCTCAACCGCATTGACCAGCTCTGCGATATGTTCCTGATATGGTTGAAGCAGGTTATTAAATTGTATCTCCTTTGCTCTTAACCATTGCGCTTCCTGTTGCAAACGGTTCATCTCTGTCGTCTTCTTCATCTTTGCAAGAGCTCCTAAGCTCTTGAATTATTCCTTTATTTCTGTTGTGGTCATCTCTATGTTTGGGATACTCTGCTGCAATTCCAGTCTATCTGGGAGCTCATCTAGCTCCGACCATGTCTTCGTCACATCAGCTAGTAATGACTGTGCATCATCTATGCGACTCTTCATCTGTGTTGAAGCGAGTCTAAAGGCCTCTGCCCTTGCTTCCTTATCTGCCTGAGGTGTCCCTAGTGCTCAAGCCTCAAGCTCAGCAATCTGCACTCTGTGGTCTTCCTCCATCTTGACCACTGTCTCTTCCAGATTCTTTGCTCTGTCTGCAATTCTTCTTACCTTCTGGGGTAGAGGTAAGGAAAAATCTATGTTACACTGGGGTAAATCCAGTGTGATGTTCTGTAGGACCTAACTAAGATCCTGTTCTTTTTCTTCATGTACTTGTAACTCTTTCATCTATTTGTGAAAGCCTGCGGTGAGCTCTGCATTCTGTTTCCTCAGCTGAGTGTTCTGTTTATAAGTCGCAAGCTCTCTATCCCTGAGTTCTACGGCTATCTGTTGTTGGACCATCTGTAATTGATCAACAGGGAACTGGTCCAGATTAACCTCGACAGGTTGTCTAACCTTTATCTGTACATTGATCATCGAAGCAGGGAGTCGGATGCTCCCTGATGGTATCAGCACTGTATTGATGCGATCCTTTGCCAAGACTTCCTCGCAAGAAGTCGATGGTGTTGAACTTTCTCTTATCGTTTCTTGGACTTGCGGACTCTGCATTGTGGCAGTCTTCTCCGTTGGTGCTTTCAACTACGAAAGCCGCTGATCAACCGTGCTCTGCAGCTTGTCTTGTGATGTCTACATCGCCTGAAATGATTCCTTCATCGCGTCCTACAATCTTGTTGCAATGAATTCATAGTCATCCTCCTTCAGTACGGTCTCTGTAGGTTCCTTTGAAGCTTATGTTTTTTTCTTCTTCTTTGGTGCCCCAAGTGACACCTCTTCTGCGTCTTTTCTCTTTTGTGTCAGTGGTGGCGCTTCTACTCTATCTTTTTTCTGGGACACCACTTTGTATTTTCCTTTGTTCGATGGGTCTTTCTGTGCGGAGCCTGGTGGTAGTGCTATGGAATCTTCTAATGCCTTCTTCCACTCTTCATCAAAGTATTTGATGACATATTCTATATCCTACACTGTCATCCTGTACGAACCATTTTCCCAGTTATCCGTTCTAGACCCTTTTGGCCTTAGGTAGATTGTATGGTTGTCTGTCATGAAATCAAGTCGATTATCATACATGTCCACAATATCCGTGCTGATCCGCGGTGTCTCCTGGATGAATCTCTTCAACAACTTATAGTATTCATAGAATACTATCATATTGATATTTTTCTTTGCTATGCTGGTGCTCTCCCATAAGTTTGCATAGCGTGCGCCTCTAGGATCACCGCTTTGTAGCTATAGAAACTGGGTATGGGGCGGTTCTTTCCATCCGACGAATGCACATAATATGAGCAGCCATGAGAAATGGAAGGGGTGGTTCAGCTCATCCTGTGCTGTCAAAAAATCTTGAAGAAAAATATTTAATAAAAATAAACACCAATTAAATTGTTCACCTTCCGCGACTTGTATGGCAAGGTGAATTACTTATCCTGTGACTTCCTTTGGCCAAAATTTCGTTAATAGTTTTCCTGCGAGCAGACTGGCTATAAATATGAGTGTATCGTCTGCTATTGCTGCGAGGTCATAAGCCTGACCTCCTATTTGTAGCTTATACTTGGTAACTAGGGTTGCTGGTAGCTTTGAATCCTTGCTCTTACCTGATATATGTGTCTGAGGGTCCTTACCGGTCTTGGACAGCCTGGTGATGCGGTGTATCAGATCGACATTCAGATTGATCCTGTTACCTAGCCAGAGGTAACCTCCATGTACACAAGAAATTAGCATGCGCACCATGACATTAACCTCCTCACCTCGTCCAAAATGTGGTATTCTCAAGAAATTGAGCAAGCCTGACTACTCAAGAATATGGACATGTTCCATAGGAACAAACTCATCTGTGCTGATCCTCGGGTTCCTCTGAACCGTAAGATACTGATCTGGACAAAACTGAGGATATGTCTTACTGTCTCCAAGGTTATAGTCTATAAATTTGAGAAAAGGGGCATATCTTAATATATCTCCATCTTCCTTGACACGAGAATCAATCTATGGAAAGGGAACAGGAAACTTAGCACCCTTGGGAATGGTTACCTCTGGTGCATCCTCAACTCATGGCACGATGTATTTTGTTGCCATATGAACTTCTTCCTCCAGCTCTGGGCTGGACTCTTCTACTATCTGAGATTGACTCCTCATCCTTGGCGGCTGTCTGACCTGTGATGTACCTACTTTTGCAACCCTAAGCGGAATCATCATAGCGGACACAAGGCCACCACGCTGGAATCTCTGCACAATTTATTCTAAAGGTTCCGTCTCAGATAGAAACCACTCGGTGCAATACTTTGAACTGGCAATGGCTGCAAATTTGGGGAAAACCAGCACTATGTAACTACAGTATCTCTTCACAAGGGAAACTCTTACAAATTGCTCTATAACTCTCAGAAATCGCAAAAGTAACCCTTCTGAGTGAATGATATTCTGAATTTATAACGAAGGTGATACTCTTTGAAGCAACGGTCATCTAGCTAGACCCGTCGATGGTATTAATTGCATGGACAAGACAATACCCATCATTTTGATCCTCATTAATTGCTGAAAATATGATCAAATTTCCCTTGAAACTTGTGTATAGGTGCCGGTCTCGACCAATATTTAGCAAATCTAGAAAAATCATTATACGTTGCCAAATCTAGGGTAACGTATACTGATCATTTCTGGATTAACTGCTTGTCAGAAGGCGAAGTGACTGGCCCTCTGTCTCTTTTCGAACTTCACTACATGGCACGGGGAGCATCACATTGCTGTGATGTAACACTGCATCATTCTGAACCAACATGCTGTCATGAAACTCCGCAAGCGTCCTATGACTTGCGCAACATACACTTTTTCTTTTTTTTTCTTTTTTTTTTTATGAAAACTTTCCTCAAGCGATTCCTTATACTTAGAATACTTAGAACTCTTTACCTGCCGGTGTAGACTAATTACCAGTGTGATGCCTCCTTTCAACTACACTGGGCATCTGCACTCTCAAAGTTGTCTGGGTTGAGGCGGAGAGGTGGAGAGGCTGTCACTATAGAGCTTAAGCCTACTGCCATTAATCAACGTAGGAAGAAGTTGCCTGTCCAGTTTGCTGAGCTGAACGACACCTCCTTCTGTAACATACTGAATATGATATGGCCCCAACCAATGCGTCTTGAACTTCCCTAGAAACTTAACAAACTTACTATCATAAAGGAGCACTAGGTCTCCTATCTGAAAACTATTGCTCTTGATGTGCCTGTCATGCAAATGTTTCTCTCGTGCCTTCTGCACTTTCTGATGGAATCCTGTGATGAATCTGTCTTCCTCTAAGGCAAGCAGCTGTGCTAGTCTTTCATTCATCGTATCTGTATCAGCTATCTCAGTAATTTGAGCGACTTTTAAACTGGGAATAATGTATTCCATAGGCATAATAGCCTCTTGTCCATACACCAAGCTGAAAGGTGTGTGTCCTGTAAGTTTCTTGCATGTAGTCCTATAAGCCCATAATATAGCATTAACCCTGAGGTCCCAATCATTTCTTTGGCTGTCACAGATCTTAGTAAGAGCATTTTCTAGAATCTTGTTAAAGGCCTCCACCATACCATTAGCTTGAGGATGTTAGGGAGTGCTCTTATGGTGCTGGATCTGAAATTCCTCTGTCAAGGCCTCAATAGTGCGGTTCAGAAAATGTGTGCCTTGATCACTCATCAAAATTACTGGACATCCAAATCTAGTTATGATGTTTTCAAAAATGAACTGTGCAGCTGTAGCAGCATCACAATTCCTTACTGCTTTAGCCTCTTCCCACCTGGTGAGGTATTATGTTCCTGTGATGATGTATCTCGCACCAGTTCATTTCCCGGGTGGGTTGATAAGACCCACAAAATCTATAGCCCACTTGTCAAATGCCCGTAGCGTAATCTATGGTCACAGCGGAATTTCATCTCTCTGCGAAGGTTTTCCTACCCTCTGGAAGATATTGCAACATATACAAAACTCCTTAGTGTCTTTATGCAAAGTAGGCCACCATAACCCTGCAGTCAGGATTTTCTGAGCAGTCGGCTTTCCTGCGAAATGACCTCCTGTGGTACCTGAGTGTGCTTCTCTGATAATGGTCTCTTTCTCGTGCGGCATCACGCATCTGCACAGGACTTCATCTGGACCTAACTTATATAGATGTCCTACGATCAAAGTGAAGTCTGCTGCTTTCACAACTAACTGTTTCTTTTGCTGCTTAGTAAAGTCAACTGGTGCCCACCCTATAGTGAGAAAGTGAATAATATCCTCATAATACTCATCTGCGATCTGGATAGAAAATAATTGCACATCTGGTAGATTATCCTCTAAATTACTTGGTTCTTCTCCCGAATCTATCCGCGACAGATGATCAGGTCCGGCATTTAATTTTCCTGGTTTTACAATAATTTCAAAATCATACTCCTAAAATGAGAGTAACCATCTACAGATCCTTCCTCCTAATACTGGTTTATTGACCAAATACTTTAAAGCAGAATGGTCAATAAACATCTTTAATGGGGCACCCAACAGGTAGTGCCTGAACTTTTGTAGAGCATACACCATAGCTAATCCTTCTCTTTCTATGGTGGTGTAGTTCTTTTCTGCAGTAGATAGCTTTCTGCTTGAGTACGTGATAGGGTGATCAATACCTCCTTCTCCTGGCTATGTTAAGACTATCCCCAGTGCGATGCCAGATGCATCCACATGTACATGAAATGGCTTGTTCCAATCTGGGAATACTAAGATGGGTGCTGTAACCATCTTCTCTTTAAGTGTGTCTAAACTTTGCTGGCATTCCTCATTCTATAGGAATTTCACGTCTTTCTTTAACAGCGTTTCCATAGGTGCTGTGATCTTTGCATAACCTTTGATGAATTTTCTATAGTACTCGGTATGACCGAGCACTGTTCTCAGTTGCTTGACTAAGTTGGGTGGTGGGAGATGTACAATGATGGAAATCTTTGCAAGATCTACCATCAAGCCTTTTCTGCAAACAATATGACCCAACAGAATACCAAATGGTGCACAGAATATACATTTCTTCAAGTTAAGAGAAATCTGATATTGCCTACATTTCTCTAACATGAGCCTTAAATCTCCTATATGCTTGTTGATTAATCCAAATATAGTCCAATCATCAAAATAGACTTCTAAGAATTTATGGATGTATTCCTTGAATACAGCAACTACTACTCTAGAAAAGATAGCTAGTGCATTTTTAATACCAAAGGGCATTACCGTGTACTGGAATGAGCCCCATTCTGTCGCAAAAGTGGTCTTGTGTCGATCCTCTGGATGGATTCTGATCTGGTGATAGCCTGAAAACCCATCAGTGAAGGAGTAGACCTCCTGTCCTCCCACATTGTCTAACACTTCATCAGTGAAAGGTCTCGAAAATGGGTCATGAAGTGATGCGTCATTGAGTTTGCACAAGTCAGCTAAAATCCTGATTTCTCCTTTGGTTTTCTTTTCCTGCACGACCATGGGACTAACCCATTCGATGTCTTCTACTGGCTCAATGATGCCTACTACTAGCATCTTATCAATTTCATCCTTAACTTTTTCTTTGTAGCGAGGATTCAATCTGTATGGATGCTGCTTAACTGGCCTATCATCCTCTTTCAATGGTATGCGCATGACTCCCAAATATCCTACTATTCCCTTCATCTTTGTGAACTTAGTGGGAAACAGGTCTTGATAGTCATGTAAGAGATCTGCGATGTGTCCTACTGTTTCATCATCCCAATAGTTTCCAATAGAGGCAAACTTAGGTTCTGTTTCTGTGCCAATATTGATCTTTTTAATCTTGATAGGGTCTGTGATAGCTGGAATTTCTAGTCTGGGTCCATCAACGTCGCGAGTCCCTTCTGACTCGGGAATGTTGACATTGCAAGGATTCTCATCCTCATCATCTGGTTCTACTGCGAAGTTGTAACACTCTAGCGCATGTTCCAACTGGTTGGCCCAATCAGGCTAAGCAGGCAATGACAGGGTACAATCGTCCGATACCTTAGTCTTTATTACATCTAGAGCCTAATCAATGCTTGGGTACTCAGATTCAAAAGTGAAAGTGAGTAGGAAGCTGTCTATCATAAGTGGCCATGTGATGGTTCCTTTGCGCAATTCTGTCTCAGTGTACCAATTCCTTGGAATTGTGTCTAAAGTGTGAATGAATAGGTGAACCCATTCATCCTCTAGAATATCTGACCAACTCTGTTCGCAAATCTGAATATGTGATCTGGGGTCACTCTCTCCTGTGTATTTCTACTGTAAATACTCCTTGTCATTAGAAAATCTGATCGCCATCAGCCTCTTAAGATCATCCCATGATGCGATATGTTCTTTATGTGCATGCCACCATCTTGCAGGTGTGGCTTTTACTGCAAGGTCCATAGTTTTCATCCTCTGCTCCTAAGGAATTTCCTACTCAAAATGCTATAAAAATTCATTGACATCCGCTAAGCCATGAAATGACAGAATATCAATGATCTCTGCGCCAATCCATCACAGTGACTTAGTCATAAACGCACATCTACGAGCTAAGACTTCGTAAAGTCTGTTCAACCAGTTCTCTAGACCAACATCCGAGTCTGATGCGCATGAGCTCTCACATCACCAACTAATGTTTCCTTCTGCAGTAGGTTTGATGTAATCACTCTGATTAGCAGTCATCTGATAAAGGTTTTCCATGTTGTGCACCTCCTCCTCTGCCCTAATAGGTTCAATGTAGCGAGGACCCTGGAAAGGATCCAACGGTGCGATGACCCAGATCTGATTATCCTCAAAGGTCATTTGTCTTTTATTTAAGTTGATAACAGCCCTATTATCAATTGCCCAGTCAATACCGAGTAAAGCTGGGTATGGTCTACTATCGCCAATGATCTCTATAACTTCAAAGTCTACAAATCTGTGAACTCCGTCAATATCAACTGGTACCTGCGGTAATCAACCCAGTGGTGATACCCGCTGCTGATTGGCTAAGCGCAGATGGATAGGCGATCTAGCTAAATTAGGGCTACCCATATGTTCCCATGTCTGCTTAGTCAGAACATTTACCTCTAATCCTAAATCTAGGATTACCTCGTCCATTTCAAATTCTCCAACTTGTGCTGTGAGTCTCATCTCTCTTCATGTTCTTGTATGTCCCATAATATTATAAACAGCATGTTGTGCACTGCTCATGGAAGAAGATGGCTGACACTGATCTATGATGCACTGAAGCTCTCCGATAGCTTTCTCATTTCTAATGAGTTTCAAGCAGATCCACAGGAAGGATTGTACACTTCCTGTGGACTCATCCTCTTCGCATCTTCCGGATGTGATAGCCTGCGATATCTGCACAGGACTAACACCACAAGGTTCTTGCTATGGTATACCCCTGCATAGCAGTACCTGTGATCCCGATGTTGTAGGTTCAGTAAAGAAATTTTTTGCTTGCTGAAACGTTTCTTTGTTCTTCTGCAGGTCGAGTGGTGTTGATTTATTAATTGTCTTGCGCACCCACTACGGACCTGTATTCTTTTCTGTATCATCCTGCGATGTTCTACTAGTAGAAGCACCACTGCAAGTCACTATATTGACTCTTGGTTCTAGCTCTTTCTGCTCAGCAGCAATAAGCTGGATGTTCTAGTGTATTGCTGGCTTAGGTTCCCTAATCTTGGCTATCAAGATTGGACACTCTTCTATAGGGTGATCATAGGACTTGCAATACTTACATGTCGTACTAGGGTTCTGAAAGTCCCTAGCATAATGTCCTACAATTCCACAATTGTAACAAGTAATAGTTCCACGGCCACGGCCAAAGCCTCCATCATGGCCAAAGCCTCCTCCATGGCGTCGTCCTCTGAATCCTCCTCCACGGCCATCACGAGCCGGTTCATGCTGTGGTCCTGCTGCTAGACCTGGTGTCTCTGACTAGACTCTGTACAAGTCATGCTTTCTTTCTATCATAAGATCATAAGCTCGGAAATTATGTTCATCATGACCTACTGACTTGCAGAAGTTACAATATAAGTTTTTAGGGGTTTGTACATACTTCTGAAGTAAAGGGAATTCCGGTGGTCGATGTCCTCCTATTCTGCAGAGTTGACACCACAGCCCTTGAGTCTGTAATAAGGGGTTAGGAGCCCCACTTGCTAAATATTCTACAAATACTGGACAATTATCCTTAGTATGGCCATGTCCTTTACACTTTATACACCATAGTTCTTTTGCAATCTCTTTTCCTTTCTTAATCTCATGCATCTGTAACATGAGATTGGCTAACTGGTTCTGTAAGCTTGTCATTCATGTACTAGTCTCAGCTAGAGGTGAAGCCTCTAGTTTCATTGCCATCTCCAACGCTTCATCCTGAGTACGAAGTCTCTATTGCATTAATGGAAGTCTGATGTGCGGGAGCAGTGCTGCGATGAACCATTCCTTATGCTGCTCTGGCGCAAACTCAAAGCTAACCTGGTCTATAAGAGCTTTGAATTTCTGATCAAAGTCCCATACTGACTCTGTAGGTAACTGTTTAATGTCTTTAAGCTCTGTGATACACTATGACTCAGACTTAGGTTTCTTAAATTCTTTAATCATAGCGGTCTTGATCTGTACGAGTGTTCTAGCTGGTGCTGTTGTATACTTCATATACCATGTTAAAGCTCTATCTCTAAGTGTAGTGACCAACTGGATAAGTTTAATATTATCATCTTGGATCTGTTTAATGGTCCATATGGCTTCACATAGGAACCAATGCTATTCTGGGTCTTCTGCCCCCGTACCCTTAAAGGTAGGTAACTTCATGTCATCCCCCATTCTGTTTCTACGTGGTGGATGCTGATTTGTTGTATTACTACCACTCAGCGATGTAGGTGTAGGTGATGTAGCAGTAGTATGTATTGTATGTGAACTACTAGATGTAGCTCCTATGGGATTACTCTGAGTCCCGGTTGTTTTCTGCGGGGTATAAGGGTGGTAAGGGATACCTCCTACTGGTCTCTCTGTATTACTGTGACTCTGTTCTCTAGTGCTATCTAAACTATTTTCAAAGAGAGAAGATCTGAAATCTACTTTATATTTCTTACCACTACGTGTACATCCAATTTCATCAAAATCACTCTCAAACTCTTGTGACATTACATTGACTTAGCTTATTCATGTGAGAATAGATCCATTACTCCTTTTTCATGTAATAACATCTTAATGAACAAGTTTAAAGAGCTTAGGTACTTACCACGGTAGCCTTTGAAGAAGTACCTCTCTGCTTCATTGAAACTTTTTATTTGATCCACTGCAAACTCTGTAATGAAGCCTTCCAGCAAACTCGCAAGCCAGAAGTCTACTGCTAGTGAAATAGGATTATTTAACCTCTTCATGGTCTGAATCAGCTCCGGTGTCCAGACAATGTTCCTTTTCTTCTTGAATATGTTCTGATCAGTAAACTTTGATAACCAGTCATACAACTCATTTGCATAGGTCACAAAAAATATCGTATGCAGATCAGTGAAGATATGTTTTTGTAACCAGTTCTTTGTACTCAGTCTAGGACTCTTGTTTTATTTTTCAGCAAATTCTTTCTCCTTAGACTCAACCCAGTGGTTAAGTTATTCTTTCGTAGGATGCCAACAGAACATTATCTCATTAGTTTTTTCAAAACCGGCAATGGAACCATTTGTTGGTTCTGTGGGGCAGACTCGGGTTTACATGTTATGTACCAACAAAACCCCTAGCTCACTGGCCCTTTTAGCGATAGAATGCAGAGCAGCTTGAAGTCTCACCCGAAGTGATATTAGATGGGGTGGATAAAGACTCAAGTGTCCTCAACCAGGTTCTGTAGCATCCTGGGGTCTCGCGACTCTTCTTAGCCAGCGGGATCTCTCTCTGCGATGGCGACATTTCTTACTCACTGGCTCTGGGAGGAAGCGGTCTCTTACCGCATTGTTACCTCTAGAGCGATGTGCAAACTATCTCCTTGGCTACCCTCTTATACTGCGATATCTCACACCGCGATTCCTCCGATAGTGTGATATCACCTTTCTATACTATGTTATCCTTTATGGTAAGACTTCAATATGGCTCTCACGGTCCAAAGGCTCCTCTCTTAGTATACTAGTTAAGCTAAAACAGCCTCACTTAGACTCCTATAGTCTAATATGCTTAACATCAACTATGCTCAACTCGCTGAACCTTATATGTAGAATTTAATTAACACTGTAACTGTCAACTTAACATGAATCAAGCACTGATAACTCATATATAGGCTAGTTGATACATTCAACTTGCGGTTAACCTTCTATGCGCTATAACTGAAGCATAACATACGTACATTCATCACTGTTAAGCAACATTCATGTAACAGATAACAGATAGCAAACAGGGAAAACACAATCACATGAACAGTCACACAACATGCGGGTTTTACGTGGTTCACCTCCAAGGGGGAAGCTACATCCACGAGAACTGGTTTTTATATTATATCTTGAGAGAGTAAACACAGTTCCGCTGCAACCTACTATGTAGCTCGAGATCTTCTAGGAAACTCCGCACACGCAACCGGGAGCCCTTCTCTCTTAGATCTCTTCTTCTTCTTATATTGCCTTCTTACAATATAGTCCTCCTCTCTCTCTCACTCTCAATCCCTGAGGATTGTTCAATCCCTGTGGATTATTCAATCCTTGCGAATTGTTCAATCCCTATATATTGTTACATACATGCTCAAGGAGCCGGCTACTGGTTACAGTAAGATAATACAGATGGAATAACAGGACCAGAGCTCAACTCTTACAATAGTGAGACACTAGAGACACTTAAATTTCTAAATGACTCAATGGCTACCTTACGTCTGAATGTCTAAGTAGCTACCCAAGTGTCTAACCTTTTACATTACAAAATACATGCTTATATAGGCGGCCCGAAGGTCTTGCCATTACAAAACTGTGGGCCTTTCCCAATAGTAACCCAAAAACCCTAACTATGACAGTCGGCGCGTCTGTACTGTGGGCTACCGCTTATCGTCACACCACAGCTTCCTGAAGTCTTCCACACTTCCTGGCACTGATCGTGGGTATGGGTGCTACTTTCTACTTTCCTTGTCTTCAATACCTCGGCCCGTTGCTCCTTTTTCTTTATGAGGGTACCTGAGCCCTCCTGTCTTCGTCACTGCCTTAAGTGCAGTGGTTGAGCTCTCTCTTCTCGGCCACTCAGGTACTGTCTTATTTGACTTCCCTGTCCCGATGTAGCAGATTTTCCTGTAGTTACAGGACCCTGCTGCAACAGTCCCCTAACACTTACTTGTGGCTCGTCCCTGAGCCACTAACAGCTGGCTTCTCCTACTGTAGCTTCTCCTTACCTTCCTGCAAAGTCTTTATAAGTCTCTCGCGAAGTCCTACGACTTCTTTATTCATAACCTCAACACACTCTTGTGCCATTTCAAGCATAGCTTGACTAATTCTGGAGTCTTCCGTATCATGAATATCACTTTTTCTTGTAGTGAACTCCTTAACCTTCTGCTCAACCACATCGACTAGCTCTGCGATTTGTTCCTGATATGGTTGAAGCAGGTTATTAAACTGTATCTCCTTTGCTCTTAACTGCTGCGCTTCCTGTTGCAAATGGTTCATCTTTGCAAGAGATCCTAAGCTCTTGAATTCTTCCTTTATTGCTGATGTGGTCTTCTCTATGTTCTGGATACTCTGCTGCAATTCCAGTCTATCTGGGAGCTCATCTAGCTCCAACCATGTCTTCGTCGCATCAGCTAGTAATGACTGTGCGTCATCTATGCGACTCTTCATCTATGTTGAAGCGAGCCTAAAGGCCTCTGCCCTTGCTTCCTTGTCCACCTGAGGTGTCCCTAGTGCTCGAGCCTCAAGCTCGGAAATCTGCGCTCTGTGGTATTCCTCCATCTTGACCACTGTCTCTTCCAGAGCCTTTTCTCTGTCTGCAATTCTTCTTACCTTCTGGGGTAGAGGTAAGGAAAAATCTATGTTACACTGGGGTAACTCTAGTGCGATGTTCTGCAGGACCTGACTGAGATCTTATTATTTTTCTTCATGTGCTCGTAACTCTTCCGTATGTTTGTGAAAGCCTGTGGTGAGATATGCATTCTATTTCCTCGGCTGAGTGTTCTATTTATAAGTCGCAAGCTCTCTATCCCTGAGTTCTGTGGCTATCTGTTGCTGGACCATCTGTAATTGATCAACAGGGAACTAGGCCAGATTAACCTCGATAGGTTGTCTAACCTTTATTTGTACATCGATCATCGAAGTAGGGAGTCGGATGCTCCCTGACGGTATCAGCACTGTATTGATGCGATCCTTTGCCAAGACTTCCTCGCGGGAAGTCGATGGTGTTGAAATTTCTCCTGTCGTCACCTGGACTGGTGGACTCTGCATTATGGCAGTATTCTCCATTAGTCCTTTCAACTCCAAAAGCTGCTGATCAACCATGCTCTGTAGCTTGTCCTGTGATGTCTGCATCACCTGAAATCATTCCTTCATCGCATCCTGCAATCTTGTTGCAATGAATTCATAGTAATCCTCCTTCAGTATGGTCTCTGTAGGTTCCTTTGACGATTTTGTTTTTTTCTTCTTCTTTGGTGCCCCAAGTGACACCTCTTTTTCATCTTTTCTCTTTTGTGTCAGTGGTGGCACTTCTGCTGTATCTTTTGTCTGGGACGCCACTTTGTCTTTTCCTTTCTCCGATGGGTCTGTCTATGCGGAGCCTAGTGGTAGTGTTGTGGCATCTTCTAATTCCTTCTTCCACTCTTCATGAAAGTCTTTGATGACATCTTCTATATCCTGTGTTGTCATCCTGTATGAACCATTTGCCCAGTTATCCATTCTAGACCCTTTTGGCCTTAGGTAGATTGTATGGTTGTCTGCCATGAAATCAAGTCGATGATCATACATGTCCACAATCTCTGTGCTGATCCGCGGTGTCTCCTGGATGACTCTCTTCAACAGCTTATAGTATTCATAGAATACTATCATATTGATCTTTTTCTTTGCTGGGCTGGTGCTCTCCCATAAGTTTGCATAGCGTGCGCCTCTAGGCTCGCCGCTTTGTAGCTGTAGAAACTGGGTATGGGGCGGTTCTTTCCATCCGACGAATGCACATAATATGAGCAGCCACGAGAAACGGAAGGGGTGGTTCGGCTCATCCTGTGCTGTCAAACAATCTTGAAGAAAAATATTTAATAAAAATAAACACCAATTAAATTGTTCATCTTCCGTGACTTGATCTTTTTAGGTTATGTTTCTGAGAAGTTCCGACCTTTGGACCTTTGCCTCGACACTATACCTTGTTCTTTCAAAGTATATTGCTTATTGTTTCCCTCTAGCCATTATACTTTGGGGGGCATCTCTATTATACCAAAATCTCATTACCCTCATGTTATGAGATAGGTATCCCCTTGACTGCTCCAATCCCTCAGATTTTCCCTAGAGAAATGAAGGAATAAATTAACCCCTTGCAATTTTCCCTCTTTTGAGCTATTAGCACTCTTTCCCCATTGACCAAAAGTGTTACCCAAGAAGCAAAGAGCCAGCACCACTCCTGATACATGAGAAAAGAGAGGTTCCACCGCTCTTTCCCTTAATGCAAAAATTGGTGCCCCCTTATCATCATCTGTTTGCTTCTTTGGAAAATATATGCTCAAGTTTTGAAGGAAAAAAGAGAAGCTTCGAGAGGATTCTCGAAGCTTGCCTATGTGAAGCCTCATCCCTATGGTTTAGGACCAGCTGGAGCTCAATATCCTCCCTTTTAGGATCTAATATCCACCTCATCCATGAGATCCTCAACCATACCTATCCTCCCATACCTTTAAATACTAGCTCATCCCCCATGGGACACAGGAGGAAGAATTGTGTTTCATACCCCAACTCTGTCAAAATCATTCTTGAGTCTTTAGAGGCAAGGTGAAGTTAGAGGCATGGAGCCATTGGAAGGAACTCTCAACACCAAGGCATGAAGGTTGTAGTCTCTCTAATCATTTATTAATAAAGAATGTCTTTTATTTCCCATATTTACTGTTTCATGTGTTTATATTGCTTGATTCCTTGGTCATAAGTATAGATCTAGTTGATTATATTGTATGCTATCATGTTTTCTTTGGTGTCTTCCATCTTTTACAGGTTCTTCTATGATGATAGTGAGGAAAACCTTTGAGAGAAGCATCATCGCATTCCATTCAAGTGATTAACTAGATCTGGGGAGAGTCTAGCATTTAGTGTTTGTGTTTTGTTCTAGATATGAACCATTCAGACTAGGGAACTAGCTCTTGTCCGTAGGAGGTGTGTATTTCCAGTTAACACTATGTTCTCAAGAACACTGTGATATCAACTTCCTAATATTTTGATTGTTAATTTATTTATTTTAGTTGTTGTGTGGATCATTTTTTGAACTTGCGAATATTAGACTCTCTCAAAACTATTCCACCTCATCAACCTTATAGTCTGTAACAAATTCTTTGCACCTAAAATCATACTCAAGGTAGACACAATGTGCTTGATGTGAGTGTTGAACTATCTAATCTAAAGAAGCATGGAAGTTTGCATCATTTTCAGTATTTTTTGTGTTTGGATTTAGATAGGATTAGTTAAGTATTGGTCATACATATATTGTGCATTCACCTCGTAATATTAAAAGCCCCTAGTTGATATTAAAGTGTAGGGGAATTATAAGAATATAATTTAACCAACACTTAGAGCATACCATTGTGGCTTGCAATATTTGTTTGAGCAACCAACACTAAATACAAGCAATCTAGATGGATAGAATTTTTATGTGAGTTCAATTTTGAGATCAAACACCTAAATGGGAAAGAAAATAAAGTGGTTCATGCACTTGGTAGAGAAATGCATGTAGTACTCGTGGACTCCATTAGCATTTTCAAATTAGATCTCAAGAAAAATATTATTGACTCTCTTGTTGAAGAGGAGCATTATGCTCAAATAAAAGATAAACTAAAGCAATATAATTTGGAAAATAAGTATAAAGGCTATCATTTGGATGATGATGGACTTATTACTTATAAAAATAGAATGCATATTCCTAATGTTACATATGAGAATATTTATTATGGATGAAATCAAAAAAATTCAATATTTTGGTCACCCAGAATACTAGAAACAAATGCTACTGTAAGGAAGCAATATTTTTTGCCAGGAATGAAGAAGGAAATTATTGAGTATATTTGCATATGTATGAAATTTTAGAAAGTGAAGGATGAAAAACAACACCCAGCAGGTATATTGCATACTTTTCCAATTCCCTCATGGCAATGGGAAGTGGTAACTATGGATTTTATTACCGGATTTCCAACTACTTCAAGGAATCATGATTCCAGAATGGTTGTGGTGGATAAATTGTCCAAGATCACACATTTTGTTCTATATAAATCTACTTACAAGGAAGATGAGATAGAATATATAATCATGAAATAAATATTCAAACTGCATGGGTTAGCCAAGGAAATTGTATTCGACCAATATACAAAGTTTACATCTAACTTTTGGAAAATTCTTTTTGCATATTTGAGAACACGATTAAATTTGAGTACTTCCTACCATCCATAAACAAATGGGTGAATAGAAATAGTTAATTTAAGGATTGAATATATGCTTCACATGTATGCAATGGATAAACCATCAAAGTAGGAAGATTATCTACACTTGGTAGATTTTTCATATAACAATGGGTATCAAGAATCATTGGGAATGATTCTATTTGAAGGTTTGTATGGAAAAAAGAGTAGGACGCTAGTTACTTGGGATAAATGAATGAATAAAATTATGTCTAGGCCATAAATGCTTAAGGAAATGGAATAAGAGGTTGGAAAGATTACGAAATTTTTTAATGCATCCCAAGATAGACAGAAAAGATATGCAGATAAGAATAGAGTGCATAGGGAATAATAATGGGGATGATTTTTACATCTAAGTGAGGCCAAGAAAGAGTTCCCTAAATCTTGGAAGCTGTGGCAATCTGTCACCATGATATTGTGGCTCATTTGGATTGCTTGAGATACTAGGAATAGTTTCATATAGAATTGCAGTCTACTAATAATAAAGCTCATATTGTTTTTTTTAATGTCTACATTCTGGCAGCACTATGGTTTACCACTATGCCGATTAGATTCCCATTGATTGAGTGAAATTAATTAATTAATTAGGGAATTAATTTTGTCCTATTTTAATTAAGGAAATAATTATGGCCTATAGTTACTATGCATAATTAAATCCAATCATTAAAAGGGCCCACAATTTTGAATATTTAATTTCTAATACATGTTTATGAGTTGGAATATATCTAGGTGTCTTAAGAGGGCGCATAGGAAGATGGAAAATACCAAATTATTTTTATAACATACCCAGCCACCATAACCCGAGACCAAGGACACCAAGCGACCAAGGGGAAGAGTGAAATGAACCAAAACACAATGAAAAAAGGTCTCTACGACTTGGACTTAAGGAAAAGAATTTAAAACAAACAATTAATTAACAAAATAAAGAGTCCTTATAGCTAATTCTACCTTCCCAACTTGGCCAAAACTTCACAACACTTCTGACATCGGGAATCAAAATTCAAAACTTCAATGAAAACATAATATAAAATTCATGTCGATCCTCACATTAACATGTTGATCCCAACATTACCATGTCTATCTAGACATTACCATGTCTATCTCAACATTACCATGTTGATCCTAACATTGCCGACATCTACAGTAGGAAGTTGGAACCACATAAAAAAAAACAAAACCCTTCCATATTTTGTATCCCGATGTCGTCATAACAGAAGTCAGAAGTCAAAAACAACCAAACAAACAACCAATAAAACCCTTCTGAATTTCCAATCCTAATGTTAGCACGTCAGAAGTTGGAATTAGAAAACGACCAAATAAACAACCAACAAATTCCTTCCGACTTTATAATCTCAACAACGGCATGTCTAAAGTTGGTGATGTTTGAACAACAAACTATCAGAAGTATTCTCAATCCTAATGTCAGCATGTCAGAAGTTGGAACTGAGGAGTTGGGATGAAACCATGGCTTCTCAATCCAACCCTAATTTCTTCCTATAACACTTTGGCACTTTCAGGATTCAACTACGAATTTCACAAAAAATATGGATCATCTACAGAGGTAAAAAAAATTAACTTAGTCAATTTAACATGAACGGATGTGATTATGCAAAAACTAGAATTCCAACAAGATTATACGCGGAAAATAATTTGTCCCAGCATTCGGTCACTAACAGTATAAGAAGATATTCAATAGAGTTTATAATAGCATTCCCAAGTGCACTAGCGAAGTTAGACATGACATATATACTCATGAATACATATATAACAAGATTCCATCCATATCACATTTCACATTCAAGAATGAAGTACAGACTTTCCAAACAGTTAACCATGAAATTTGCATCCAACCATCAATACATATCCATACACATCAACAGTAAATAGTTCACTCATGAAAACAAAGGAAACATCATATGAATATATGAATTACACAAGTTAATCACTTATCCTAATATTGTACAACTAGCAACAACCATGCCAGGTTCCACCCAAGATTAGGTACTACCAAGTTGAATCCTCTTGGGCATACCACCCTCGATATGATACCACGGATCCATAGGTATAGGTTCACTCAGGGATAGTTTGATTATCAATTTGACCATCCATAACTCAATATCATAGTGCTCCAAGTGCACCAACAAACAAGCAACCGAACGTCCAAGAAACCAGGAATCTAGGAAACAACCAAAAACCAACAACCAATAACTCAATCCAATGCACAACCAACAAGGAAACCGTGCAACCAAGAAGCGACAACTAATAAAGTAACAGTATCCCACCACCAAGAAATAAGGAAATAACGAAAATAGGAAACCAGACAACCATTCTCATAACCAATCTAATTCCCCCCCCAAGGATATTAACCAAGGATTTTATAGACCAAGGGAGGAAAATATAACTCAAGGAGGTTACTCACCCATCCTAGATTCGTTCAAATTCCCCCTTGGTGTCAAACATTCCTGGAAATTCCTTATTCCCCCCTCATGCTATGGATCAAGGCCTCCCATACTCTTTTGTGGTTTCTAGTGTGATATTTGTTTTAATTAATTAATTATTTACAAAATAATAATAATGTATCTAAGTACTTAACGACCCTTGTCCTAGCACTTAATGCCACAATAAACAACATTAAAACATATTACATATGTCTATGGATTTGACATGTGGGGTATTACATCCCATCCCCCTTAAACAATGCATAGTCCTCGATGAATATTACATACATACTTTTACAACTTTCACAAAGATCACAACCATTAGTTTTATGTCCATACAGAAATGCCCATATATGCCTCAGAAAGATACCAACTTTCAAAATTTAAGAGACGCGTCCATGCATTCCTCAGAAGATAACATATTTCTAACTTTAACAGGCATTCCCATACATGCCTTAGAAAACAAAATACATTTCCATCATAGGAAACTCAGGTCATACACACTACGAAAGAATAATATGTTTCCATAACATGAAACTCAGTTCATACACACTAAGAAAGCACAATACATTTCCATCATAGGAAATGTGTGTCATACACATTGAGAAAGCATTGTTGACACTATCCTGTAGATAGGGGTTCACTAACCAGATCTATTGACACCCATCGATGCAATATCCCTAAACATTAGCCCAGACAGGTTTTAACCTATCCAGCAACACCTGCGAAGCAAGTGAATTCTCACTCGAGATGTCTGAGGGCAGGTTGCAGGAACCAAGTTTTTGTAGAGGGAAGAGTAATTTTGCATTATCTGTTACAATGCCGTAACATCGCCTAAAGATCCATGGTTTCAATCATATCATTAACCAAATCTACTTACCATTTTGGGTTACACTTACTTGGTTTTAGATCAACAAAGGCATGTTAACATCACGATTCATATTCACATTTAGATTTACAAAAACATCGACATATAGTAAACTAATAACCTTTGTAAGGATTCGCATCATTTACATTAAAACATGTAAACATAAAAATCACATCAGTATAGATTTCGTACAATTCAAAAGGAAACACATCTCATAAAAACATAGACAACAAGTAGAGTTATGTCATCAATAGAGTCTTCGTATTATTAATACCAAAAATACACTGCAAAACCCAGGAAAAATTCTTTGGTTGATTAGCCTCAAACCAGAATACACATTCTTTTAACCATAATCCTTCGATGATGTCACGGCCTTTCATTCCTTCTTCTTTACACTTACAATACTAACTCTATTTATAGGCTTATTAGGCTGTTACAAAATGGTCCTTTTAACCAATCTCCTAACTAACATTACCAAAATGACCTCCCTCGTTGGTGTCTTCCTTCACTACAATTGACTCTTCTTTCTATCAACATTCCTCTTGTCGGTGTCGAAAGTGCACTTTGTGCAATATAACCCCTTTCCAATAGGACCCCAACACAAAATTTTGGCTTGTCCTCGAGCCACCTCGGTTGGGCATAAATGGTGAATTCAAATTTGTCTTGAAGTCGTCGTATTCAGTTTTAACTTGATCGACAGCTTCCTTTACTTTTTCTCCAAGTGTTGCAAACTCTTCCACCTCATGTTCCTTTGGGTGGTATTCAAAAATATGTTGTACTTTTCTCTATGTTTCCTTGGTGTTTGTGAGTTCCTCCATGGACTTGAGCGCTAGTTGCTCTGCAATACCTTGCAGTTCTTCTAACTGTGTTGTCCTTCATTTGTATCATGTTTGTGTCTTGTTAATGCACTATTGTAATTATTTTATTTCTTCTTCCTTGATCATGTGTGCAAGTGGGGGACTCCCTTTGAATGATCCCCCTAGCACTTTTAATTGCGCCTTTGCCTCATTGAGCTACTCATTTAGTTTGTGAAACTTCTCGTCCTATACCAGGCTCCCCCAATATTGTGTTTTCACCTCTGCAATCAACTATGCAGATTTCTCTAGCTCCTATATTTTTGCGGTTGTGTCTTCTATTTCACTTCTCCTCTCTGCTAGTTTCTCTGGCGGTGTGTTGGGTATCGCTCTAGCCCACAATTAATCATTGTCCTTTCGTAGTTATGAGACGACTTTCCCCAGTCGCAATACTTTTGCTTTAGATAACATTTTTGGACTAGTTTCTTGTACTTCTTTGCGGGATAATGTGACTACTCTTTCTAGTATCTGCCTATTGTCAAATTCCTTTGTCATGTCATCTACGACTACCTCCTTTTCCATCTTTAATCATTGGATGTAGGCTTCAGTGCTCTCTTCTTGTTTCCTAAGCTGTACCAATTTATCACTAACTTTCTCTTCACGGTCTCTAATATTGTCACTTGCTTCATTTTGAATTCATTACATCATGTGCATCAAAATCTCATTGAGGTCGCGGCCGATTATGTTGAATTCCATATGCGTAGCATCAATGTACTCATTCCCTATCGTGATCCCCTTCAGTACAATCTATACCAATTACACCTTCTTCCTAATGTCCACCTCGATTTCATTTTTCAATGCACCATCTTGTGGTATCTTCACCTCCATTATTGCATTTGTCATTGTTTGCAACAACCCTGTGACTTGATGGGAGTATCCTATGATGTGTTGTGTTACCTTTTCCTGGATTTTGTTGGTCACCATGGTGATTGCAGACAATACTTTGTTCACTTGCTTATCAGAGAGCCATGTGGTACTGCTCCCCTCCCCTTGTTTTAAACGATTATTTGTTTATGATTCTTCCTTTTGTTTCTCTAAGTCTGACTTTGTCGAATTCATATATGATTCCTATTCTTGTGAGTTCTCCTCCTTTTTTGAATCCTTCAGCACCTCTTGGTTCTACGATACATCTACCGATGGTCCATTTCATAGGTCTGACAATTCCTCATCACTTACCAGAATTTTCCAATCTATGGTCCATTCTGCTATAATAGCATCCAACTCTTCGTTGGTCAGCTTATATTGTGTTGTAATCCACTGGTTTTTTGGATCTTGTCACACCTAAATGTGTATGGCATGCAGTCCCATGGACAATCATGCAATATTCTAGTACTTCTTCATGACTTAATCTATGAGTCGTGGTATCTTCACTATTGCATCCTGTAGTGCATCCAAATATAGGTAAAACTAAGTGTTGTTGTCAGTTTTCCTCTCCTTGTCGTCGAGTGCTCACAAGTTTTTATACTATGTGTCTCAACAGATATTGACGGCTTAGATCTCCATCCCATGATAATGTGTTGGCTCCATCCGTCTAACCAGTGCGATGAGTATAAGAAACCAAGATTACATGAATGGATTTCCTACCTCTTGCACCAACACGACATCCTTCATTAGCTCGTTTAAAAAAATAGGGACCAATTCATCTACACGCTAGTTGCACACAACTCTGCAGATGCAATCACTCCTTATGTGCACTGGTTCAACTAGTTCTTTCGTACTACTTTCACTGCCAGCAAATTTTCTCCAATTTTGACTATCTGGTCATTAATATTATTGATTATGTATGCCATTTTGTCTTTTAATATGCTATACTTCTTCCTCACTCTTGTTTCCTACTTCTTGTCGTTGTCCTTCCTTCTGAAGTACTGGTATGGATCCACCCTTGCCTTGGGGAGGCCAATGATTTGAGATATTAAGTCAATCATAATTGGGACCTTTCTCTCCAACCACAGATACCACCATGGAAACATGACAATAACTACTTCATGCATGCATTGACCTCTAGGGATCGCCGAAAGTGCGGCATGTGGATAATTGACAACAACATAGACCGCTGCAGTCCCAATGCTCATTGTCTTAGTTCTCTGGTGATTCGACCCATGTTGTCATGTGTTCTCTCCTCATATGTTCCCTCTTTGCATTCTAGGTATGCCAGAATGTCATGGTATCTATATAGTAGTTTCTGCAAGATCGGTACTATATTCATTGTCATGTGGACTTGTTATAGCGGATTTCACCACACTAGGTGAATCACACATTGTATGGCCTTCCCTTGTCCCGCTGCAGACTCATTAGCCCCTTTGGACCACTTTATATCTTTTGATGTTACCTTGATCATCCCCAAAAAACATTACAATATTGATATACGCGGTTTTTTCCCCGATAACCGCGTACATACGCGGATATTACCTCGATAGTCGCATACATCAGGATGTGTGCATAAATCCAAATCCTTTTGGACTGTTCCTTGACTTGGATCTGACTCATATGACTCCTGGCCTTCCACATGCCTTGAGATCGCACGGATTCGACCCTTCAGTATCCCTTTGAAGAACTATATAAGGAACCCATTGGTACATTGAAAGCATAAGAGAACTTTGAGAGCA